>JAKSZT010028738.1:2447118-2514627 GCA_026826555.1 Tolypeutes matacus | reverse complement strand
GCATAGTCCTGGAGCCA
This sequence comes from Tolypeutes matacus, assembly GCA_026826555.1. NCBI lineage: Eukaryota > Metazoa > Chordata > Mammalia > Cingulata > Chlamyphoridae > Tolypeutes > Tolypeutes matacus. The sequence continues at coordinate 2,514,610 of JAKSZT010028738.1, read as the reverse complement.
GAATTTGGGACAGCTTCCTAGTTTTACAGATTCCTGATTGTGGCAGAGGTAGAGGCTGCCAGGCACACCAATTCTTATGCGACATTTTTGGAGGCTTCTGCCTCTCTGCTGGCCCTATCAGTACTTCTGCATTACCGCCTCAGACATGCAGGTGCTTCTGGGACCCTTGCATGCCACAGACAAGCCATGAGGAACCAGGTACACTTCCTTGAACACCTGGGTCCTACCAATGCTTCTGCCCTATTGCTTTGTGCCACAGTGGAGATGAGGGTATGCAGGGTTGCTGTAGAGACTGACAACCTTCCAGTATGCATGGAGAAGCTCTCAAGTTCTTGGACTCTCCTTAGCAATCTGGAAGCTCCCTCCCCTGCACCCAAGTTGGGTACTAAGGGACATGGAAAACCAGAACCTTGTGCCTGACCTCCTCCATCCATGTCTGATTCTTCTTTTCCCACAATTCCTGCAGCCAGAGCATGCCAGGTTTGGGGGTTTCCATTTCATCTGTAGTATGTCCTTCTTCTGATATGCTCTGCCTAGAGCAGCCAGCCTCATGAATGACCACATAGGAGGGAGATCTGCCCTGTGCTAGGGAAGAAAGCCTATGATCAGAGTCTTTCAAATCTAGTCTTGCTGTTGAAGGAGGAGGCAACATAATTTTGAAAATCCTTTTCTCTATTGACAATGTCTGGCTTTCATAAATATTTTCTTGTTTGAAGTCAGGAGGTCAGGGAAGTCGCTTTGATCAACGTTCCCTGTTCCAGGCTGTACCTGTTCTGTCTCTGGAACAATAAGCCTGTAACTCAATAACTCAACCCTGATGGTAGAAGGCTGCTGGGGAACCAATTAAGAGGGAAATTGGAATGGTTATTTTACTATTTCAAAGTATTATATGCTAACTTACATATTAAGGATGTCTGAAAGGATAGTAACCACATTTTAATCATGGTCACTTTTGGATTCAGGCAATTTCAGTTATTGCTTGAATTTTGAAAATAAGCAATAGTCTAATAAAGGTGCCCTTAACAGTTTAGTTTGAATCTCTTTTCTCTGCAACTCCTCTTTTTCCCCACATCAAGAACTAGTACCATATAGACTCTCTATCATTTAACATTTACTTATTCATTCTTTATTAGGTATCTGTTGTTACAAGGTCCAATGTGAGGTATTAAGGACACAGAAGTGAATAAATGTCATATTTGCCTTTTAGGAAACCACAATTTTAGTTGAGAATCCTATGCACACAACTCTAGTACATTCAAGATTCTATGACTTTACATGTCACAGGCTATTGATTCCATTTCACACAACACTTGTATTAAGCATCTGGGTACGACCCAGCCCCTAGGCTAGGTGCTAGGGTCAGAAAACATCATTTCCCCTGCAGATTTTGCATCTGGAGGCTATTACGGCTTTCCAAGCCAGCAAGACCAGCTTCCTCCTGCAGTCTGCAAACAGGGTTCACAGGCTAGAACTCTCTTCACCTTCAGCCTCTACCCGCAGGAAGCAGGAGCTGTTCTATGAAGCCAGAAGTGACAGGTCTGTGTCACAGATTAAAGAGAATACAGGGGAAAGGATGGGGCAGCTGCATAAAGCTTGGTCTGGGCTCTCTGACCTCCAGGGAGGAAGTGACTAAGGCAGGGAGTCAGAGCTCTACTCTGTTCCACACGGGAGGGCTCTCTTCAAACCTGGTCTCCACATTGAGCTGACTGACTCAATGACTTCCTCCTCCAACACTGTCATAGCTGCCTCTCTCCCAACTGCACTGCTGAACTAATAGAGAGATTGCTTGTTTCAAGGTAAATTGTTGAAAACTTGTTTTGCTTCACATTTCTATTTCTAGGTATGTCACTGACTTGCTGAATCATACTTGGCAAGCTCAGAATCTCTTGTTTTTCCTGTTTTTCCATCTGGACAATGTGGTTTACAAAGGACTCTTGGGCATTTTAGTTGGAAAAAGGTATAGACATATAAAATTAAAAGCATTGCTTATTTGTGCATAGCTCAATTAAAACATTATCTTATTGAAATAAAAATATATTTGTCTATTTTATTCTTCACTGGAATGAAAGCTCCTTGAAAACAGGAATCTTTTATTTCCATCATTGTATTCCCAGCACTCAACATGGTACAATATAATGAAGCCAAGTGTCCTTTACCTGGTCATTGAACTCAATGGAATCCATGGATGCACTTCAGTCTCTTGGTGAACAGCCTGAAAGTGTCATGAAGTTTTGTGAGTGCATTTGGGCATCTCTTTTTTTTTTTTTTTGGCTTTTATCAAGGAGATATATTTGAGGTAAAAGCTTACAGTTCTGAGGCTATGAAATTGTCCAAATCAAGGTATCATCAGAGATGCTTTCTCATCAAAGGTCAGCTGCTAGCAGATCCTGGAGTACTGCCACATGGTGAGGCAAGATGGAGGGTATGCCAGTCTCTCTCTTCTTTCTCCTGGAGCTCAGCTGTGGGCGATTAGGCATCTTTCCCTGAGCCTCGTCTTTTTGAGCCTCTCGGAGCATCTCTGTCTTTCTGCAGCTGTAGGCAAACCTGGAGTCCTCTCTCTCAAATGGCTGGGTCAAAATGGCAGATCTCCTTTTCTGTGTGTCTCTGTCTGTTTGTGTCTCCGTTTATATAAGGCTCCAGGGAAAGGGTGGAGATCCAACCTGGGTCAAGCATTTGGGCATCTTTTGAGGTGCAAGTCAGTAGCTTTCATCTGAATCTCAAAGGTGTGATCCAAAACACAGTTTAAAACCACAAGGGAGGCCCTTAGTATACATTTATTGCAATAAATTGAGTAATTGTGCAGCCGCTACTCTTCTTGCTTAACATTAAACTACCAATTCTGGTCACTACTCAGAGGTACCAGGATTCTGGAGGAAACTCACCATTTCACAATATCTGCATTGTCCATTTAATATCACAGTCAAAGGGAGAAACAAAAAGAAAAGGAAAAATTGACCACCACAACCATCTTGCTGACATTGAGATAGGAGAGGCAAGAGAAGGGAAAACTATCACTTAATATTAATATAATGCTCCCTAGTGAAATGGCAATAGGCCCAGGTTATTTATTTTAATTTAATAACAATCAAATTATTGTAAACCCTTCAATATAGTACCTTACAAAAAGAAGATATTAAATAAATAATTGATGGTTATAAGAAGGAAATAAAATGACATATAAATAAGATACTGAAAAGATATTACCATAAAAGCTTTGTTAGAACTTACTTTTGTCATAAATATTTTAGGAGTATTTTTGGACTTGGATTTAAATGTGACTTATAAATTGATACTTTTGTAAAAAGTTTTTAAATATAAAATGCATTAAAGGAAGCAACTAAAATTACAGTGTTCCTAATTTATTCATAGTTAAAAAAAAAAACTGCTTCTTCCCTCAAAGGAGTCTATCTCTTACAATAGACTAAAAGTACCTTGAGGTTGGATCCATGTTTTGTTTTGCTGTTTCTTATTCCCAACAATTTATATCAAGCACAGGGCTTTACTTTCATTGGTTCTTCAGAATATTACTGATAAATATGAAGAAAAGTATCTAGTTCTGAATAAGTTGTCAGATGTTTCTCATTTGTGAGGCTGTTCCATGTCTTGATGATTTATTTAATTTCTATAGTAGGATACATGACAGCCTATATTGAGTCTAGAACTCAAATGCAGACTGTGTATGTAATATATGAGACAGACATGCCACAGCTGCTTGTCACTCAATTGGACTATAAAAATAAGAAGTCTTTATATTTGTTTACTTTTGCTGTCCCAATCATAGCTGCCACCCTTTCCCACCCCTCCAAGTAAAACCACTATCCTGACTTTGACAGTAGTGTTTCTCAAAGTGTGGTCTCTGGAACAGAAGCTTCAGTGTCACCTGGGACCTTATTATAAATGCAAATTCTTAGGACCCACCCCAGAACTTCTGAATCAGAAACTCTGGGGATGGAGCCCAGCCATCCATGTTTCAACAAATCCTCCAGGTGATTCTGATGCATGCAAAAATCATTGTTTTATGGCAATCACTTTCTTCTGTTTCTTTATAGTTTTACCATTAAAGTACACATCCCTAAACACTATATTGCCCATTTAAAATTTTTCGATATGCCTTTTAAGTCTCCTTTAATCTAAAGATTTCCCTTTTAGTCCTTTCTTTTTTTTAACATTTATCTGTTAAAGATCTCAGGCAGTTTGCCTATAAACTTTCCCACAGTCTGGACTTTGCTGGTAGCAACTCAGGATGCAGTTCAACATAGTCTTCCAATGTATGTCCTGAAATTTGGCAGCTGGATCCAGAGAGATGATTGGACTTCAGTTTGATCTCTTTGGCAAGACTATAAGTGGTGTTGTATTCTTTCATCAGGAGGCACATAATATCTGGTTGTCTCTCTTTTTGTGATCTTAGCAGCTGTGATGCTCAATGCCTAGATTCATTAATTCTTTAGAGAATTGGTGATGTTCCAATTCTATCATTTCATTTTCATTTATTAGCTAGACTATTTTTTTATAAAGAGATGTTTCCCTCATTTATTACTATTTGCTTATTTGTTTCCTTTATTGTCTGTCTCCCCCACTGGAAGGTTTTTTCCATGAGTGCAGGGATGTTATCGTCTATCTTCAATACTGCATCCACTAGAATATAGCAGGCTGTCAATAAATACTACTTGAATCAATTGATGAATTACCATGAGAAATGATGTTCTCACTTAGGTTGACATGGTAATCTAAGCCAACAGTTCCTTTTTCAATGGTTTCCTTTGCTAATTTTTCTTCATTTAATTTGGAGATGTGAATTATAGAAAATCTAATAGGAAATGACTAATCTGAAGAGTCAGGACCATGAAGGATGGGATGATGGTCTAAGGCAGAGGTTAACATCTTGAAGCCATTGCAGGAGAGGTAACTGCCTCCATTTTGTCACAGAATGCCTTAAGTTTCTCTAGGATATGACATTAACTCAAACGTCTCCAGTAGCAGGGTAGCTAGGTAGTACCTGTGATGAGTTTGAACAATGTGATTTTTCTCTTCCTTGCTTAATTACTCCAGTGACTGTATAGATCTCCAGGGCCACTCTGAATTATAGTCCATCTACCTCCAGGTTTCTCAGGCTGGAGGGCAAAGAGAAGAATCTCCTTAGAAATAGGAAATGCTTCATCTTATGTTTCTCTACATTTTTTCCATCAATATTCAGTCTAAAAAGATGATGATGACAGTTGTTCATCAAAGAGTTAATTTTCAACTTATGAGCAATGTTGTTTGGGTCTTTAAAGCCATCTTGTAGACCATGATGAGCTGATTGTCCTGTAGATTATATCTCTTTTCAACTGTTATAAAAATGTTTTAAATTATACCTACACTATTTTCAGTTTTGGGAAAATTGGTTTATAACCAAAATCATATTTGTTTGTTTGTTTTGACTTAACTATATGATATAAAACTATAAAAAAAAAAGACTACTATATGGAAGTAGAGTTAAATGTCACACATATAGAAAGTCCAAGCAATATCAAAGGAATAAGAATGAGATGATGGTGAACAAGGGAAGGGCAAATGAGAGCATTTATCTAAGATCTTTTATGGAGATAAGCAGATTAAACAATTACCATAATCATAATATATGTAGTCATTAGCACTTCAGTATGAATCAGAACACTCTGTGGGTTGGGGAACAGGGAGGCTCAAGAAAATATTCTGTTAGGGCTGTCTCTATCCTCCTTCAGCAGACACTTGTACCTGAACTGTGAAATATGTGAAATATGAGACCTAATCTCTGGTACAAAGAAAAGCAGATGAGAGCAAAAATGCTGCCATATTTTCTATCACCCTCTCTGTATTCTCTCCTTGTCATTTAAAAATGTATAAAAATCCCTCATATATTATTTGATTACTTTGTAGCATAGTTTATACAGAACAAGTCAGATATAAGCTTGATACTTTCCTATATGTATCATTTTTTAAGATAATAAATTAGTTCCCAATCATTCTCCAAACATGACCAATTTTTAATATAATTATGAATTTGTGGACTTAGTTTGATGGGTATCAATCCATTGTAATTACTATTCTTATTGAAGTTCAAATTGTCCCATCTTGGGCCAGTGAGCCACTTTTTGATTCTTTTTGAGATGACCCTAATAGTCTTTGGTAGCTTCTCTGCTATCTGGAATAATAAGATGTTCCAGGTTCGTTTTGTACATTTCCTACTCCAGATTGTGTGACAAATTACCCCAAAATGTAGCTGCTTATAATCTATCTTGAACCGTTTCTCTGGGTCAGGAATTCAATAGTAGCCTACTCAAGTGGTTGTGATGTAGGGTCTCTCATGAAATTGCTGTCAATTGAAGGCTTGATTGGACTGGAAGATCCACTTCCAAGGTGGCTCACTCCCATGTCTAGTAAGAGTGCTAGTTGTTGGCAGGAGGCCTCAATTCCCTGCCCCAGGGCTGCTTGAGTGTCCTCATGACATGGCAGCTGGCTTCCCCTAGGTCAAATGGTCCAGGAGAGGGCAAGGAAGAAGCCACAATGTCTTTTATGATCTAGCCTTGGAAGTCACACTGTTGCAGCTGTCGTGAAGAGAAACCCAAAACGGCACTTGGAGGTACGGAGGAACCAGGCTTTATTATGCACGCGGGCCCAGAGGAAAGTTTGGTTTCCAAATTCTGGGCCCCTAGCCCAGTTTTCTGGAGTTTTTATTGGGGTCTAGCAGGCTCCCATTCATTGGCTAGCGAGTTGGCGGGTGGAATTTTTCCATTACCTTAGGCAACTAAGCAAGCATGGTTACAGAAGCAGAACTGCAGGTTACGAAATCAAGCGGGCAGGGTTACAGAGCCAGAAGTGCAGGTTTCAGTTCTAAGGCAGGAGATTCTTGTCAGAAAAAGGGGGAGGGGGAGGGCTTCAGTGACTTTTCCTTATCAACACTATCTCATTAACAATATTCTATTGGTTACACAGATTGGGGCGGGGGAGAGAACTACATAAAAGTATGAACATCAGGAGGAGGGAATCATTGGGGACTGTCGAGAAGGCTGGTTGGTATTCAAAGTATTCATACTGATACTTCCAGTTCACATTTAAAACCCAGAGTTTTTACTGGGTCTTAAAAACTTAAAAAGTTTAGTTTTTAACTTACTCCATATTTTAGCTATATTGCCTTTCTTCTGTATTGAGAATTCTAAGGATGATAGAATTAGAATATCCCACAATTACTCATTTGTTTTTATATTAGGTTAAGTTAGATCTTCCAAGAGACCAACACCAAGATGGGATTAGACATGCAAGAGAATTTGGTGCAGAAAGGGGAAGAAGCAAGAGTAGCAGGAATTTTCTGCAAACTACAATGCAAGGAATGAAAGGAATGGTGGGGTGGGGTGGGGTGGGGGGGTGGGGGGGTGGGCATTGGGTAGGAAGAGCATCTGATTTCAGCCCAGTTCTAAGAATGTTTTGTCCAGGCTCATGGGGAGTCTTCCAACCAGTTGATTGTTAGGGGAGTCTTGCTTCCCGCAGGAATGGGTGTGCACCAGGCCCCACCATGCTCATTCATGGGCTGGAAGCAGCCCTGGGGCATGGCCTTGGCAAATGCAGTGGGTGGGTGCAGAGGATGGAAGCTGGGACTGTCAGTCAACTATGCTCCCTACAGCAGGAGATCTGAACAGTGCATTTTCAAGGGTGTCAGCTTAATCCCACATAATATACAACAGGCTTGGAATAACAATACATTATTACTACCACCAATATGATCACTGAAAAGAGTTAAAATGTTTATAATGCTCTCCCCTTTTAAAAATATGTGTACTATATCTACAGTGTCAGAGAATACCGTATTCTGTATGCTTTCCTTTTAACCCCCATTGAAGATGTCTATATTTTTTATAAATCTCTCTGCCCAGCAAAAGTTAGCACACATCTTCTCCCCTTATTACCTTTGCTCTTACAATGATCAGTAAAACTTAAACTGATTTCAGTGTATCCTTTCATATTTGAGAAAGAATCTGAAATTCTACCTGCAGCACACTCTCCTTACTTATACTACTCTAAGTTAAATGCAATAGGCTTGGAGGAGATATGATATTTAGCCTTGCATGTGACCACAAAGCCCAAACTGCATGATCCAGAAGCAATCTGATGGCGTGGTGGGTAGAAACATGACCTGTGCCCATTTTCTCATGATGTATATACAGCTCAGGTTTTAGGGAGAATTTTTCAGCTCTTTAAACATTATTTAAATAACAATAAGTTAACATTCATAAGGCAGAAGAGCAATTATTCCAGGAGCACAGGCTTTAGTCTGGGTTTTTATGTCTTCCCTCCTCTTCCCCATCTATGGCCTCTGAGTTTTAACGATAAAAAAAGGCTCTGTATATCAGTTAAGTATACACAGACAAATCCAGGAAAACTCACATTCTGGAATGGGAAAAATCCCATTAAGACTCCCAAGATGAGGGCTTTCTGCAAGAAAGTGCCACAGAACTTTTTGATAGTTCATTCTTAGATGAGTAGGTGGAAAAATGACAAAGGATTTCTTTGGCATCTTGTATGAGAACCTCTGAATACTCTTTTCCCTCATTACCTTGGTCTCAATCAGAAAACGAAAGATGTTGGCTTTCAGTTGTAGGTGGTCTGGTTCTGTGTGCACACCAGGCTGCCATGGAGACCCCAGGGGTGGGGAGTGTTACTGGAAAGGCAACTCTTCCTGGCATGGGGGCAGCAACCACCTAGGCAGAGAAATCCATGTGTAGTGCAACCATGCCCACTCCTGGTTTAGATCCCACCTTGCCCCTTCGATTTTAAAAGAAGAAGGGAAAAAGCAAATGGACTTCTGGCTCTGGCTTCTGGCTTCTTCTCTGGGCTAAAAATCTTCCACTCAAACCAAACACTTCCCACCTGCCAAGAAAAAAAAAAAATCTGGTGTTAAAAAAAAAATCCAACTTGTAAAACAGAACATGGAGTGATTATTTTCATTACAAGAAGGTTTTTCAGTTTTCAAGAAGAGCATTTGCCAATAGATTCCTTTAAATAACCAATTCCCTTGGCATGTTTAAAATGAGATATGATTGACAATGGCATGAGGCATGTGGAGCTTTTTTGGTAACATATCCCATAACATGCCATTGAGGCAGTCTAGCTGGATAGGACAACAGAGATTCAGGTGAGCCAAGGTTGCTTTACAATAGCATTTCTGGAATCAAAGTGGAGAGAAATTTTCTTTGAACATCCAATGTCTGACTCAAGTGTTATGAAACCAGGCTGTGTCCTTGTCTTTTCCCTTCAACCAAAGCTTTGTATAATTTGATTCAGCTTGCAGTTGAAATCTAGTATAGGGACTAAGAGTACAACTCTGGAGGTTGATTGGCTGGATTTAAATCCCAATTCTGCCACTTAGTTCTATGACCTTGGGAAAGTTATTTAACCTCTCTGAGCCTCTGTTTTCTCCATCTGGAAAATGGATTGACATGAGCATTAAACGTGATAAAATATGTAAAGCCTGATCTGCCCGGCACATACTAAGTTAATAACTACTATTGTTAGATGAACAGGATGCCATCCCCCAGGCCCAGCAAATAGGAGGACAGATGTCTTGTTCTATTCTGATCACACGATCCATGAACCAGGAGAAGGCTCAATATGCAGCTTCTCCTGATATCTAATTAGCACTGAGAGAACAATTCTATATTCATTAGACTAAACTTCAAAGTGTTATTTTCAGCTAATATATCCTCAAAAATCAATATTAAACAACTCATCCAGCTCATCAGTTTCTGTAGAGGACAAAGGGTAGTTGACTCCTCCAAGTGACTCCACAGAGATGTTTGTTAATTTAAAATGAGAAAACCTACAAATGATATATCAAGGCTTTTCTATGATTAAAACAAATAATTGGAAATACTGTTTTTTTTAAACTGTTCTGGTTAAAAATTATTTCTATCATAACTTATAGCAGTGTTTGTCAAAGTGTGGTCTCTAGACCAGCAATATCAGTATCACTTGGGAACTTGTTAGAAATGTAAATTCTGAGGTCCAGTTCCAGACTTATTAAAATACAACAATATGTGGTTGAACAAGCTCACCAGATGATTCTGATGCACACACAGGTTTGAGAACTGATCTATAGCATGGATGGCATATAAGCTCCCATGCCCTCTTTCCCCCAACCCATGTATCTGACAGACATCACTAAACAAACTGAGTATTTTTCCCACTGAGTCTGGAAGAAATCTCCAAATGCTTTTCAAGACAGTGACCACTGCAAATCAGTCAGAGTTGGCAGTCAGGACATGGTACCCAGAGGTGTCAATTAATCTTTCATTCAATTACTTGAATTTCAACTTCAGGAAAGTTGTGGCTCTACCTAAAGAGGTTAGGAGTTCCTCAGGACAATAAGAAAATAAGTTGGATTTCTGAACTTTCATAACCAATTTTCATCCCTAACTTATGAAACCTAATAACCAAAGCATATGATATTTCCCTCAGTTAGCAACACAGGCAAAATGTCTGCAGTACAGGTTCTTGCGTGAGAGCTCAACCTTAATGTAACAGCCATTCAAACCCTGTCAAACCATGTTAAAAGCCCAGTTGAGATGGTGTGAAAGGCACATGCTATCTACCTATTTGTGTACTTCTAGTTATTATAATACACTATGTTTTATAAAAAGCTAGATCACAAAAAATTTATACCTCTGGCTAACCTTCCCATGCGCTCCACCCCTGCTAAAAAAAACCTATCTTTTGAAAGACATTTAGATGACTTTGAGTATGCAATGAGCCGATTAAAGGAAAAACAGAAAATCAAAAGTTTTGCAGATTTTCAGGGATACACGTATACAAAGACTCTTGGAGAATGTGGTTATTATGGGTAAGCATTATCCTTAGCTCTGAGCTTTTCTTTTTTTTTTTTTTTTTTTTTATTATGGGTAAAAATCAAAATTCTCACAATACATAGAGAGATATGGTTGGTGTCTTAGTTTTCCAGTTAAATACCACGGACTGGTTGACTTAATAGGAATTTATTTGCTCACAGTTTGGAGGCTAGAAGTCCAAAATCAAGGTATCAGTAGGCCAAAGTCTGTAGCATTCTGGTGGTGGCTTGCTGGCAATCAATCTCTGCCTCTGTCTCATGGCCATCGGTATCTCTCTCCTCCTGTGGTTTCTATCTTCACGTCCAAAATTCCTTTGCTTATAAGGAACTCGGTCGTACTGGATTACAGCCTCCCCTGTTTCAGTTTGACCTCATCTTAAGAGGGTCTTCTAATCTCATTTATACAGGCCCAGAGATTAGAACTTGAAAATGTCTTTGTGGGGAACATGATTCAACCACAGTGGGTTAAATAATTCTCATTATCTGAGGAAAAGAAAGTATTTCTACTCTCTAATGAGACTCTTTCCTAGAATATAGATAGCAGGATTCTTGCATGATGTTACCATATTTTTCTCCCTGTTTTCTAAAGGACTTCTCAATTTCTCCTTTTAATTTTTTAATCTGAAACCTTAGTCATCAATATTCAGTATAGATTGTCCATAGAGCATGAACTCAACTCACATTCAGATTTGTCCTGTTTTATCACTGTCTATTTGTTGTTGTTTATTATTCATGTATGAAGCTTTCAAAAGTTTCCTTTTTTAAAATGGAACTTCATTTATCTTTGACTATATTGCCTAATAAATTAAAGTTAACTTGCCACAAATCTTCACTAAATGAGGTTACTTCCTTAATAACATTTCTGACAGATGGCTATTGCTGTTAATAACAGCAGTTGACATCCTGGGAATTTAAATATTCAGAGAAATTCAAGAATTTATTTAGTAATTTATTAACTATTTACTAATAATTTATTGTGTATCATAAACAGTGTGGCTTTGGGTACATGCAGGGCTTCTGAGCAACAAACAACATTAGTTCTTGAGGTCAAATGTGAGTCCAAGATCAGGCACATCTGTTTAGACTGATAAGTTATAACTGGTTGTAGGATCCAGAGAAAGAGACTGGCAGGACCTAGTGAATTCATGGCTGGACTTCAGTTCTAGTAGGAAGCTGGATTGGATACCAGTTGGTTGAGAGGAGGGGGGCTATAGTAGGATGCTTATATTGTTGTCCAAAGACAAATTTGCTATCCAAGCAAATTAAACATTGAATATAGGGCAGCAGACTTTTTTTTTTTTTTTATTTTTTAAATTTTTAAACAATTTATTGAAGTATATCATTCATACATGAACATACATAACTATAAGTGTTCAGTAAACATTGTGAACTTACAAAACAAACATGTATAACATTATACAGGGCTCCCACACATCACCCCCCATCCCCAAACACCCTGCATTGTTGTGAAATATTTGTTAAGAAATTATGAAAGAGCATCGTCAAAGTATTACTACTGACTATAGTCTGTATCTTACTCCCCTATACTTTTTTTTTAAAGATTTATTTATTTACTTTTATCCATTTTTACCCCCCCCCTTTTTGCTGTTTTTGTGTCCATTCATTGGGCAACTCTCTGTGTTCATTTCCTGCCCTCTCTTCTCATCCTTCTCCTCCTGTCTTCACTGGGATTTGATCCTTGGAACCTCTGATGTGGGAGAGAGGCGTCCTATCGCCTGCACCATCCTAGTTCCTGTTTTCTTGGTGCGTTTCATCTTGGCTATCCTTTGTGTAACTCTCCTATTACATCACCCTCTTGCTGCATGGCTCGTAGGGCCTGGCGGTGCACCCACGCGTGGGGCCTGGGGGGCTCACCTGCTTTTGGGGCCTGATGGCGCTCCTGTGCACAGGGCCTGGTGGCCCGCAGGCCTTCTATATTTTTCTTTCATTTTTACCGGGAGATCCCGGGGATCGAACCCAGACCCCTCCATATGGGAGACGGACACCCAATTATTTGAGCCACATCCGCCCTCTGCTCTATCTCTTAAGGTTGACCAAAGATACCTGGAGTTACAGTCATTTCCCATATAGGAAGGTTATATAATAAATCAGGCTTGGTTTATCACCAGCATTCTAAAAGCCAGACCTAGGGAAAAAAACTAAGTCTGGGGACACATGCATGGTTTCTAATATAGTGAATGTTTAGCCTACCCTGATTATCACAAAATCAGGACAGTGAGAATATTTGCAACAGGGCAGCAGATTAGCTTCATCCTTTTTCTGAGTAGCAATGTACCCAGCTGCAGGCAATAGATTATGAAATGATAAGCTAGTTAGGAATCTTCCTAGCCTTCCTTGTAGGAGTAGGTGACACAAGTGATCCAGTTGTAGTCAGTAAGACAAAAGGGAAGTCTGCTGGGCAAGCCGTTGGGAAATCTTTTATTTTCCTGTTAAAAACAGATACAAATAGCACAGCACATCATCCCTTCCTCTGGACTTGACTGAAATCTTGTTACAAGGAGGGAAAGGCCAAGAGAATCACAGAGATGTCAGCCCTGCTATCACTGAGCCACTAAACCAATGCCAGGTAGCCTTGTATGTCCAGACTGCTTTTATGCAAGAATAATAATCCTCTTTATTTAAGTCAGTAAAGGTCAGATATTTAGTTATTTACAATGGAAAGCAATCCTAACTGATATTGACTCACATTCATAGACTGGTCAGAGTTAAACATACATGTGGCAGAAGACTGTACTGGGAGCTGAGGGTATGGAAAGGAGAATAGCAGTGAACTTGGCTTCAGGACCTTGTCATTTAGTTTGGGAGATCAGACTTAGGATATGGTCTGATGAGATTCCATTTGAGATATTTGTTCCAGTATAGACCATATTTTAAGATGGACATTATCTAAGGTTAACCAAAGATAGTTAAGACATTGGAAAAACTTTCATGGAAGAAATGGCTAAATTTCAGCAACAGCATTCCAGCATTCTTACATTAGGTGAAGGATTCTGTGTATTTCACCTTTATTAGACTAGATGGCTGTTTAGTGGACTGTAGAGTGAGTTATAGCTGCTAAATGATCTTGATAAAGTTATTAAATCTCACTAACTTTCAGTTTCTTCATCCATGAAATAGAGAAAATAATAGTATCTACCTCATAGATATGTTTTGAAAATTAAATGAAATAATCCATATCACTCATTTAACTCAATGCCTGGAACACAGAAAATATTCAATACTTGCCAGCTGTTATTTTAAGAAGTAGTTAAGTATATGGATTCTGGAATCAGAATATCTGGGTTTAAATACTGCATTCACTACTTACTAATCATATAATTTTGAATAAGTCTCGGTTTCCTCATCAGTTAAGTGGGGATGGTGTGTAGGTATGGATTCTCCATAAAACCTGGCTACTCAGGAAAATAAAAAAATAAACACTGCTCAAATAAAATATTTTTATTTTTAAAAATAAAGGAGATTCCAGGAAGCAGGTATTGCTCAAGCAGTTGGGTGACCACCTACCCGTGTGAGGTCCTGAGTTCTGTTCCCAGTGTCTGCTAAAGAAGAAGAGTGAGGCAGCAGGCTGGCGTGGCAAGCTGACACAAGATGACACAAGATGACGCAACAAGATGATGCAACGAGGAGACACAGTGAGGAAACCCAATGAGAGATACAACAAGCAGGGAGTGGAGGTGGCTCAAGTGTTGGGCGCCTCCCTCCCACATGGGAGGTCCCACTGCCTCCTAAAAAGAAGACGAGCAGATGCAGAGAGTATACAACGAAGAGACATAGAGAGCAGACAGTGAGCACAAATATTGGGGGGGAGGGGAGAGAAATAAATAAAATAAATCTTTAAAAAATAAAAAATAAAAAAATAAATGAGATTCCTCAATTTAAACAAAATGAAACAAAACAAAAACCAAAGGGTGGTTGTGAGGATTAAATTAAATAATGCATGTAAAGAACTTGGCACAGTTAAGTGCCCAATAAATGTTGTCTGTTAGTATTATAGAAGATGTATAGGACCTACTTCTTGTTCTCAAAATGGTTATTATTTCATTTTCTAAAAATAATGAGAGAATTAAATACGGAGTTATGTGCAAGAGGAGATCAGGGAAGGAAATTTAGTTGATTCTTATTGTTCACAGTTATGTTCTATAAAGTCACCGAGAATAGTGAATTAGTAAATACCGAATTGTTGTTCTGAGGGGAGATAGAGGGTTATGTTCCTAAAGGCTTCTGATCCCAACATTTTTAGTAAAATGATCAACACATAATCTTGCTTGTATGTGTATTTATGTATAAGACACCTTATTTAATATAGTGTTGATTCATTAACATTGAACTCACAGCTAACATCACGATACTCATGTCTGAACAAAGCTTATCTAATACATGTGTTTTCTCCATAAGGCACATAACAGCCTTCTTGTACTTAGGAACACTAGACGTCACTTTAGCACTAAGCCTGGGGGCCACTGTAAACAGCAAAATCACCAACAAAAAGCATAAACAGGGAAAGAAAGAAAGAAAGAAAGGAACGATGGCACTAAAGCTACTGCGCAAAGGACACATTGACAGTTTGAGAGCTGAAACAAGAAGGCAGAGCATCACCTGGTTCGACGTCAGCTGGGAATGTGCATGTCAGTTGATTCAAAGATTTTACTGCTCTGCGTGTATCTGTGAATGACTGTAAAAGGGCTGTGAGTATTGATTTGGGGACTACAAATACATTTTAGCAGGTAGGCAAATTTGCAAATATGGGATCTGTGAATAATGAAGAACAACGGTAATCAGCTGATGATGGAAAAGTTAGAGAGGACACCATGAAGGAATTTGGGTTTAAGTTGGACTTTAAGAGGTAAGTGGAATAAGGCTACTTAGAGGAATGGAGAGAACAAGGGATTAGTATTATCTGCCATTTTATGAGACTGCTTTACATGTCATTCTTTCTTCTCCTAGCTCCATCATCCTGGAGTAAACTGAATATTTTAAAACGTGATTAAAAAATACAACATGTGAAATATTTTACTCCTTATTTCATAATTGCTCATTGAGACAAATCCAATGATATTTTAAAAATCATTGTGCAATGCACAGTTCAGACTATGTCTAAACCAAGAAATATATGGGAATGAGAACTCACAAAGTACAGGAACTGGCACCAAGAACCACTAGGCATTTGCTTCTGTATATAAATTATGTTTAACAATGATGACAAGGGAGAAATATGTAGCATGCAGGTGCTGCTTTTTTATTCTATGAAATATGGATTCTGCTTTTGTAAAGGAATCTATCAAGAATTCTTTGAAGCAAACAAAGCAGTTTCTATTTCTGGAATGGGAATACTGGCTTCAATAACTTCAGTGGGGACTCAGGGCTCTTCCTAACTTGGCCATCCCTATGTTGCAAACCTTATCTCCCAACATTCTCTGCACACACACAGACACTGTTACTGGGCCAGTGTTCTCAAGGTCTCCTGAAAGTGTCCTGCTCCCACACCAGGCTCATTACCAGCCAATGCCTGCCATAGAGTAGGTACCCAAAAACCATTGACCAGAACCACATCCAATTCCTACATGTGCTGTTTCCTCAACCTGGAATCCTCTTCCTTAACCTCTCTGTCTGGCTAAAGCTTGTATATAACCTCCATGAAGCCTTTCCCAACTACTTTAGCCTCATTAATCTCCCCCTTCTCTAAAGAAGAGCATTTGTTTCTGCATTACTGTTGGAAACAACATGTGCTGCCCAACTGTGGTTTCCTAAGGGCTACTTTTCTGGTCCCAACTATTTTCTCATGTCTTCCTTTTCCTTTTCCAACATGACCTAGGTTTTCTAGGCAGAGGGAGCAATGTGGGAAAAGCCCAGAAGCCCAAGAGAATATGGCATTCAGGAAACAATTTGTAGGTCCATGATTCTGATGGCAGTGTCCCTCAGGAAACACCCCTAAGAAGCAGCATCTAATAGTCAAAATCTTCAGCATATTTTGCTTTGTGGACACAATAATCTATTACAGTGTGACCATATTCTCCCAACTCTTACTAGAAATCTCAAACCTTAAATGATTGTGGACATAGTCTATTTGACAGCTCTGCTTCAAGACGAAGCAACATCCTAGCTGGAAGGCTGCTGAACTTGAAACAGTGTCTTCCCTTTTCTCTCAAGAAGATGATGCTTGAATAAGCTGTTCTCCCTTTTTGATCCTAACATTCTTACAAGGGTAAGCTTTCTCTGGTTTGTGATTGACAGTTTTGCCAAGGGTGGTAACTGGCCTAAACACTTTATAGATGATTTAGAACTGAAATCATGTAGAATTTATGCCACTATTGCTGAGCACTGAAGACATTTCTTCTTAGCATGCTTCTTAGCTTTGAGAGCTGTTCCTCAAAGAAGATCTCACTACCATTTATTTTCCCCTCTAACACTTCAAGCTTTAGCTCCATATCACAATTTATTTGCATGCCAGGTGTTGCTGGATAAACAGGCATTTAAATTATGGGCAACTGGAGATTAGTAGACAGTGTATTTTCTCTTTTTTATTTTAAGTTATTTCTTTCTAAAATTTATTTACTGATTTATTGTTTGGGAAGGTAATGACAGGTTGTGAATAGGAACTATCCAATACATCTGCTTCTCCTGTATGCTATGGACATGTAACAGCAGGGAATGTGCTAATTTTCCTCCATATACCCAGAATCTTCCACTGGGCCTGAACCTTACTACATGCTCTAAAAATTTGTATAGTAATAACAAGTCACTGTATTATTACTATATAAATGATTAAGTTTATATAAAAATTAACTGTGGTTAGATAATGAAAGGTGTTTTTGTCTTAGCAAAGTGCCAGAAATAGGTTGGCTTCAATAAAAGGGATTTATTTGGGGTAAAAATTTACAGTTTCAAGGCTGTGAACTGAAAAGTCCAAATAGAGGCACAAGAGGTGCTTTCTCACCAGAGCCATCTGTCACATGTTGAAGCAAGATGGCTGCCAATCTCTGCCGAGGTTTGAGCACAGCTGTGGGCACAGGACTTGTCTCTTTCCGGGCATCCTCTCATAAAGCAGGGCTTGTCTCCTCTTGAGCTGCTTCATGGGCCCAGCCTCTTGGGGGCCCCATGATTAAGCAATCCTCTAGTCCTCTGTCATATGTCAGGATCAAATACGACAGCTTCCTTTTCCTGTGTATCTCTCTGTGTGTCTGTTGGTTTATATCAGACCAGGAAGAGAGTGAAGACTCAACTTGAGTCCAATCAAAAGCCCTAAAGCAATCTTATCAAGTAGTCTAATCAAAGGACCCTCAACCAAATTTAATTGCAATCAAAGGGTATCACACCACAGGAAAGTAGTATAAAAACATAATCTCCCTCTTTTTGGGATTCATAAAATAATTTCAAACTTTCACAAAAGGCAAGTAAATGAACCAGCAAGACCTATGAACAGCAACCTTATCTAAGAAGAATTAAACATCTAGACCATCTCTGTTGCATCTTGGGCTGGGTGTAAGCCCTTCAAAACCCACAGGCCAGACTGGCTGGTGATGGAAGTGGCATCTCTAAGGGTTGAGGACATAAAGAAGCCCCAGGAAGTGGCACTGGTAAGTTGGTAGCCCTGTGGACACTAGCTGAGAGCAGCTCTCCAAGGCCATCAGAAGGTAGTTAGATGCTGTCATCCAGCAAACACATGTTCAAAAGGCAGCACCGAGGAGACACCAGCATTTCTCAGGCTGTGCTCTGTAGATACTCTGCACCAGAACCCCTAAGGTGCTTATCAAACATGTCCAATCCTGTGACCCACTCAGATCACCTAAATTAGAATCTCTGCACTGTGAACACAGGACTCTACAGTTTAACAGGCTCCCCAGGTGCTTTAACTACACATGCTACAGCTTAAGAACCTCTGCTCTATGCTCCCTTAAGTAATGTGACTGTCCACAAAAATGCCATGTTCACTCCAACCTCAGTTCCTTAGTTTGCTGTTTCTCCAGGAACCTCACCCAGACCCCACCTTCCACTGCTACCCACACACTCCTTTTTCACTACACAGGCCAAGATCCACTGGCTTCTCGGAGCTATCCCCAACTTCTTAATCTCTTTTCCATGAACTCTATACTCTTTTATCCTGCATTGTATTCTATAACCTCTTTTATGTGTCTAGTAAATCCCCCTCCACAGTTTAATTCCATTAATTCCTTCCCAGGACAGAAAAATTTCACATGGAATAGTTCCCCCTTTTGAAAAGAACTATCTCCTAGCCATCTTTTATTCTGAGTAAGTGCTTTTACTTCTTGTTTCCCAATCAGAAGAAATGGGGGGGGGGGGGGGTTGGAGCTTTGTAAGCACAGAAAGTCTCTAGGAACAGATGTCTTCCATAGAGAACTGTAAAGTCCTCACATCATTCCCACCACTGCACTGGGCTTCATTGATTGGACCTCAAGAGGACAGATTTCTTCCACTACTATTGATTGTCTTGGGTTTTTTCCCCTACATTATTCCCCTCAGCATCAAAATCAATTTACATTGAAAGCAATGTTTCTTTCTTTCTCCCCAACTTAATCTCCTTGAGGGTCGAAAACCTAGTCTTAAGCTTCTTATGTAACTCCTCTACCTTGTATGTTTATTATTGCCTGTTTCCTCTTCCCTGGGAACTGCTACCCCTGCACACTTGTCATAGTTCCTTTGTCCTATGATACAACATGGCCCCTTTCTCCTGAACACAGCTGATTGGTCTAGAAGTAGACACCTAATCCAAAAATACCTAGTCCATCTTCTTTCCCAAGGTATTTTGGAAACTCAGGAGATGTTTGAGTTTGGAATGAATCCCGGTGATATTTTCCCTATGTGGATCAGAGAAGTGAGGAAACCATTCTGCAGAAAGAGAGAAGAATGCTCTAGAAGCAGATGCAGAGATAGTGTTTGGATGGCACTGTCTTTCTGGCCTTGGAGTATCTTTTGGAACTCAGATCTTTCTGAATAATGTCCGCATTTTCTGTAAGTTAGTACTGGAGGCTTCAAGGAAATCTGGAAAGACAAGGAGGGCAAGGGAAAGGGGGTTGTGGATAGCTTTTAAGTAGTCAATCCATAGGGGATAACAAAACATGTATTATCTCATTTAATCCTCAAAACAACCATATGTTTAAAAAAAAACAATCATTTTTATAATTTTAAAGATAAGAAAACTGAGAATTTAGGCAGCTTTTCCCAAAGACACTCTGCTGGAAGGCACAGAACTGTGGGTGTGATTGAGGACAGGTCATTCCCACTCTACCATTCTGAAATGCCTTCGGGTGAAGACTGATGGGTGTGACATTGAGAGTCCATTCATTCTTGTTCCCATAATATCATTCTAGGCTAGAGGAATTTGAATGTGTTCTATAGGGCAATCCTGCATCATGGAATCGTCCCCAACTACTTGGCAGGGTCTGTGATTTGTGCTGCCCTCTAGAGGAAGCATGGAACAAGTAAAGCATAACTTCCCAGCAGCCCAGCAACATAGGACAGTTTTAAGAACAGACCTAGGCTGTTCTAAGAGGTGGGTGCAGTTGGGTGCAACAGTCTAATAAAATTACACTGCTAATAAAAGCACCTAGCAGGGGCTGGCTAGGCCAAAAGCAAAGATGGAAATCCATTCTGGCAGCACCTACCTCAGCACCATGAGAGGCTGCCAGCAACAGGGAGTGTCCGTGAGAACTGCTCATAAATCTCTACCCTATCAGCATGAGTTATGGTTGCCCTTGATATCTGTGATGGGTTTGTGGAATGGGAGTGAGGGTAAAGGCCAGGAGAGGTGAGGAGGAAGTAGAGACCATACTAATAAGGGGGAAACTGTTGGGAATGGAGGGAGGCTCAGGAACTCTGAGCAAAAATCAAGACCTGAAAGAGGGCAACATGTCAACATATAAACATTTAGCTCTTGAGAGATAGACTCTTAGCCCTCTGTTTTTGCATATAAAATAATAGAAGTCCATAAAAAATAAGTTACCTGAAGTGACTGAGTTAGTTAAAGATAGAGCCTGAGTTAGTTAAAGCAGAGTCCTGAATCCAAGCCTGCCTCAAGGTTCAGTAGATTTTCCTCCTCTCCACTGGCTATTTTCTTTATGTAGCTATAGGATAAATAAAAAAATAACACATAGTGGCCTTGGCCAATTCTCATATCGAAGTAAAAGTACTCATCGCTAGCCCCTAAATGAAAAGAACAAATAAAATAGAAAATTTTAAACGCTTCGTCTCTGATATGTGATTTTGTAAAATGCAGGGTTTTTGCTGAGCTATTTTAAGGTCATAAATACATTTGAACTATCAGCATTGGCATCCTTTCCTCTTTTCCCTGAAGTCAAGGCTATGATGACTTTAACATTCCAGTTGTGCGCCTTGGTATGTGCACAAACAAATCTTTATTACATATGTTTCCTGCACTCAGGAACATGCAAAGTGTGATTTCTCCTGCAGAATCTCACTGTGCTCTCCTTGGATGTCATTAGGCAACTGTAACTCAAGCACCCCTGCAGCTCTTGGCCTCTTATGAATGTTCCTCTGCTCTGGCTGGCAATGGAATACACCAGATGGTCCTAGGAGGCCTCAGTCCCCCACGTCCAAGTCACAAGCAAGCCCCTTTTCATTTCTAGGGATTTTCAAAAAACAAAGAGGTAGAGAGAGGCCTTTTAAATTCACCTTCCTTCTCTAACACTTTCTCTACCATGAAATCTGATGAAAGAATGAAGGGACAAGGATTGGTTGGAAGGAAACTTACAGCTTCTAAGAGAATATTCAAGTTATTTTAAACAGTGCAAAGAGCTCCCTGAAAGGAAATCTTACTGAAGGGATGAATAAAACATTTTGAAAAGCTCAGAGATTTCTTTTAAAAAATTACAGCTGGAATATCATGCACTGATTGCCTACATAGGAAAAAGCCAGAAAGATTGGTGAGCCAGTACTTTTAGTTCTTCTGGGATTTTTATTATGCCCATGTTTGCAAGAAAATCACTGGAAAACTCAGGAATGGCATGAGCAGCTCAATGGAATATGTTTCAAAAGAGGATACCTAGGAGAAGGAAAGGAAATTTGTTAGGGAGCTTTAAATTAAAATATTGTCTAAATGCAATCTATCAATGACTCAAATTACTGATTCACACATTTTAACTCTCATTTGACCTCTTCCCAACCCATGGATTTCTAATCTAACTGCTAACAGGACACATCATGGTAGTTCTGAAATCATGCTACACCATGGTGTCACCAGGGAAGCTTTTAAAATACTGAAGCCTGGGTTCTCAAATAATGATCCTAAGCTAGAAGTCTAGGAAACAATCTAGAAGTACTCAGTACTCAATGTGTGGTCCAGGCAGCAGCAGAACTGGCGGAATCTAGGAGCCCATTGGAGATGCAGAATCCCAGGTCCCCATCCCAGACCTATGCAAAATCTATGCTTTAATAAGATCTCCAGGTGATTCACATACATATGAAGGTTTTGGAATCAATGGTCTAGTTCAGAGATTCTCAACTTGGGGCAAATTTACCGGTCTCAGTTTCCTAGGACTGCCACAACAAAGTACCACAAACTGGGTGACTTAAACCAACAGAATTTTTTTTTCTCACAATCTGGAGGTTAGAAGTTTGAAATCAAGGTGTTGGCAGGATCATGCCCCCTCCAAAGACTCTAGGGGAGAATCCTTTCCTTCTTCCAGTTTCTGGTAGTCCCAGGTGTTTCTTGGCTTGTGGTAGCATAACTCCAGTCTCTGCCTCCGTCTTCACAGGAGTGTGTCCTCTGTATCTCTGTGTCTCTTCTTATAAGGACATCAGTCACTACGGATTTAGGGTCCACCCTAATCTGCTATGACCTCATCCCAACTAATTATATCTGCAAAGACCCTATTTCCAAATAAGGCCATGTTCAAGGTACTGGGGATTAGAACTTAGGCATCTCTCTTTTTTTTTTTTTTGGAGGGGTAGGAGTTCAACCTGCAACCCCCACCTCCCAGAGGGGACATTTGGCAATGTGTGGAGATGGTTTTGGTTGTTACAGTTGGGAGGTGGGTACTACTAGTATATAGTGGGTAGAGGCCAGGGATGCTGTGTAACATCCTACAATAATGCACAGGACAGGCTCCACAACAAAGAATTGTCTGGCACAAAATGTCTATAGTACCAAGGTTGAGAAACCCTTGGCTCAATATACTATTCCTTTTTCTTCTTGTTTATCTCTCAAATATTTCTACCCTGATTCTGACCCTCACCACAATTGGTTCACATTACAATTCTTTAATAACAAGTCTTCAAGGCTCTGGTCCTCATAGCTAGAATGAATAGCATTTATAATGGTAATAACTGGGTACTTAAAATGTGCCTGGCACTGGGCTAAGCATTTTTATGTTCATTTCATCTGTACAACAATGCTGTGATGTCATTAGCCTCATTTTAGAATGAATGAGAGAAGAAAGGTTAAGAACACTATGGGGGCTCTGGTTCTGCAATGCTGCTAAACTTCATTCACATTTATTGAGCGCCTACTTTGTGCGAGGAACTGGGCTAAAGAGTAGGGGTTTAAGAGCAAACTGGATGTAAATCCTGCTTCCGAAGAATTTAGACTTAAGTAAACTCTCTCTATTAGTTTTCTATGGCTGTTTGAACAAGTTACCACAAATGTAGTGGCTTAAAACAACACAAAATTATTATTTTACATTTCTGGAGGTCAGAAGTCTGAAATGGGTTTCACTAGGCTAAAATCAAGATATTGGCAGGGCTGCATTTCTTTTGAAGGCTCCAGGGAAGAATCCATTTCTTTTTCCTTTTCCAACTTCTAGAGGCATCCTACATCCCTTGGCTCATGGCCCCTTCTTCCATCTTCAAAGCCAGAATACAGAATCTTCAAAGGTCTCTGTGAGTGTGCTTCCACGGTCACATCTCTGTCTCTGATTCTAAATGACCCTCTTGCCTACCTCTAATAGGGACCTTGTGAATACATTGGGCCCATTTGAATAACCCAGGAAAATCTCCCCATCTCAAGGTCCTTAATTTAATTACATATGGAAAGTCCTTTTTGCCATGGGGGTAATATAAGTCACAGGTTCTAGGGATTAGGATGTGGACATCTTTGTGTGGGGGGCGGGGGGCATTATCCTGCCTTTCATATTCCGCTAGCCCCTTTACTTTGTCTTTAAAATAGCACTATTTGTTGATTCAACAAACATTATTGAGAGCCTACTATGTGCCAGGCACTGTTCTAGGTGCTGTGAATACAGCAGTGAACAAAGCAGATGTAAAGTCCTTGTCTTCAGGGTCTTATATTCTAGATGGGAGTAGACAATAAAGCAACAAACAATTAAATAGTCAGATAGTGATAGGACTCTGGATGAGGGGTCTGGAGAGGATGAGATTGGGGTGACTGTTACATTATAAAGAGTGACTACTGAGGTCCAGCTAGGAAAATAGAAACCACTTTAGATAATTCAAAGAGAGGGAATTTAGTACAGAAAACTGTTACCCAGGTGATGGAAGGGCTGAGAAGCTAACCAGGGTAGCAGCAGGAAGTTGCTAGCACCCTTCCTTTGGAAGTTTTACCAGAACCTGAGAATGGTTATCATCCAGTGGAACTCTGGGCCCTGGAGGAGATGCACCTGCTGCTAAAACACTGCCTGAGGCAGAGAGTGAGGAGGAGGAGGAAAGACCCTAACTAGCCCCCTTGGCTTGTCCAAATTCTTGTCATGCTTTGCAATGACTGAATAGAGATGGAAAACTCTGACAAGGGAGCTGGCAAGAGGCCCATGGGGTCAGAAAAGAACTCAAGAGCAAGATGCAAATGACCAACACAGTTACCTTTAAATGGAGACCTAAATGAACTTGGGGAGTGAACCAAGCAGATATTTGGGGCAAGATTTTTCCAGGCAGAGGAAGCAGCAAATGCAAGGCCTGGAGGAACAGCAATGATGCCAGCGTGGCTTGGGTGGAGGGAGGGAGGGCAGAAAGGAAGGAGATAAGGTCAGAGCTCTAGGAAGGTATCAGAACATATATAGTTCTCTAGACCAGAATATGAACTTTGGCTTTTTTTCTGAGTTAGATGAGAAGCCCTGGAAGGCTTTTGAGCAGAGAAGTGTCATGATCTGACTACTTAGGCTACTAATTGGTAATAAATTAGTTGATTTTTAAAATATACAATAAATACTATTATGCAGATGGGAAAATAGGATGTTCTAAAGAATCCAGTATTGAGGCAAATACGGTTATACCACATAGGGCTAAGCAATAAAACACAAAAATTGAAACAGCATTGGGTGATTTTGAGGGCACTTTGGTCCTTTTTAATGTTTCAGAGGCACCTTTTTGAATATTAGTTAGTATTGCCCTGTAGATGTATGGCTTATAACAGGAAGGTCTGAATTGATGATAATGGGTCAGGTAAACCAGATTTTTAAAAGTAAAACAAGCAAATGCGAGTCAATGTTTATAATATTAAAAAACATCAATTTTTACCAATTGATTGTACACATTAGAGAGATTTATACTTTATTAATATGTATCAATAAAATCGATTTGTTCAAAAAAAAAACAAAAAAACCAAAAAGACATCAATTTTCCTTGCTTGGTAAGCCTATGTGTCAAACTGAATTCGATATCTGAAGTGTTAGAGTATTTTGAGTAGAAGTGATAACCAGAGGGAAATGAATTCACCTCTAACAAACTAAGAAGCAAACAGGGAGGGAGTAACATAGTAAATGACTAGATGTACTCCTAATCCATAGGAAAGGTTACATCCTTTGTGTGTGTGTAGGAGGGAGGCATGTTGAGCAGAGGTGGATGGCAGAGAGCTGGAGCCAAGAGAGGGAGTGGGCAGGAAATGGGCTGAGATCTAATCTGCACTTGGCAGATTCCCCCCTTTCCATCTTCTACTGCTCCCTTGTCCTCAATTTTGAAACCCCAGTAAGGTTAGGGAGGATACAGGAGGAATGTTTGACCCAGAAAACATGCAGTTGGAAAGAGAGTTTTTGTAGGTTTTGGTGGATCTCTTTTATCACTGATGAAAGTAATTTGCAGTCAGGTGCAAATAGTAGCCCAGGGCTTTGAAATAGAATTTTAGATCCTGGGACAATTTCTACTATTCTGGAAGGTTAGGGAAGTTATCTTTGTAATTTGAAGCCAACACCCATCTCTTGAGCTGTATAAGAAGTGCTGAAAAAAGTTAATAGATTTGGCACTTGGCCAATTATTATCTGGGAATCATAAAACAGGTGGTCCTGAAGTTGTATTGTATTGATGGACATAGATTGGCAGCCATCTTTTTAAGGGCAAAACTGTATTAAAAATTAAGCCAGAACAAATGAGCAATAACCTATTTATAATATTGTGCCATGTTATGAAAAATGGTACCTTAGAACAGATGCACAGAACTGATAGTGATATTCTATTGTGTTTCTTTGTAAAAAATTTGACATTATAAATACCAGTCTGTGAATCTTAACTACAGATCCTCCCTCCCTCCTATAGTTATTTTGGTGGGGATGTGGATTATTTAGTATGGTCCTTGGTTTTAGTTAACATATTTATTAAATAACAAGGAATCTCTTTAGAGTTAGTATAAAAACAAAACATGGACTATAGATTCCCTTTGAAATTAATGTAACTTGTTCAATACTTTTTTTAGTTTTATAGCAAACACAATTTAAAATAAAATTGTCAACATTTAGCTAACCTTAATTAAAATGATCTACTATAAAATGAATCATTTGTTTTTAGCATTGTTTGATGTAAGAGGAAAATATGGTTATTTACTGGAACTTTCTCTAGGTCTAAGAGTCAGAATTTTAAAGCTGTAAGTGATCTAACAACATCAGGGTTACCCCTCATTTTAGAAATGAAGAACCACAGAGATTAAATAAATTCTCAAGGAGAATCAATTATTAGTGGCATAGAAGGACTCAAACTCTATTTTCCTTACTTTGTCCAATGCTTTTTATCACTCTATCACTTAGATTTCTAATATAAAAACTTTCATAGAACATAGAAACATAGAAATTAAGCTTGCATGTAGGCTAAAAAAGTCTCAACTGCAAAGTCTTCATGTGCTGTTTTAGGTTTCTAGTTCTGTGGAATTGAGTCAAATAATGGTTTCCCAATATTCATGTAAGGAGGAGTGTGATCTATTTTTTAAAAATTGAGATATAATTTACATACCATAGAATCTATTTTTACCCATCCAGCTGAGATCTAAAATTTAAGCTTAACTTCTATTCACAGTACATAAAATCTCCAAAGAAAAGTTCCTACAATTAAAGAAGAAAGAAACAGGGAATGAGAAAATTCCATCTTCTTGCTTAGCTGCATCTTGGAATAGATAAAAAGGTATCAGGAATAACATGCTGATCTGAGGATGCTTAATGATTTTTTTTGAAAAATGCTCTGGTAGTTTAATAGAATAAAAAACATGTCCATGGAGCAGAAACAAATTCTAAGCCTAACTACTCTCCAGGGTAGGACATAAAGAAAGTTTCTGAGAACACATACAGTTGTTGCGGTCATTTATTCAATTTAAGCCCGGTATTCGTTTTCTTTCTCTTTCTTTCTCTCTCTCGCTCTCTCTGCAAGCGTGGAGTTTGGGGGTGGTGGTGGTGATGGTGAAAGTGGGGGTTGGGGAGTGACATTAGAAGTGAAGTTTGAAAAACTGGTAGAAATTTGGGGGGTAGAGATGACTTTGCATCTGTTGCATAAATCTACGTCAGACCTCTTAAAAAACAATTTTCCTTATTTACTAAATTTAGCCAGATAACGACGCGGGTCTCTAAAGGTGCCCCTTCGAGTAGATTTTTTAAAATCCTCCTTCCGCTTCTAGCCCTCACTTCGCCACCATTAGGACGTCAGGCAAGGAAAGAGATTGAAACTGCACCCACGTTTGCTGCCTCTGCTCTTTGCTGGAGTCAGGAACCCAGGGCTTTGCGGTCGTCATAGCAACCAGGAGTTCCGTGGTCCCCCACCTTCCTCCAACTCCTTCCACTTCCCTCCCCGTCTGGGCAGAGCCGCCGATCCTCTCGCGAGATTTGAGCACGGCGGTGAGCAGCCCTGCTGTGATCTCACCCGAGATTTGGGAGGGAGGGAGTGAACGAGGGGAAGGAATGGGGCGGGGAGGCGAGGCGGGGAGGGGAGGGGAGGGGAAGGGCGAGTGCGGCGCAACCGCCGCCGGCAACTTTGTGAGCGAGTTGAGTGCGTGCGTGAGCGAGTGAGCAAAAAAGTCTGTGCGGCGCCAAGGCCCCAGGAGGAGGGTCCCCGGGGAGGGCCAGGTCTGGGCCCCAGAAGCTGCCCCCTTAAGCCCCTCCATCCTCTCCTGCCTCCGAGACTCCCTCCCCACTACCTACTCCTCCCTTCCTAGTCCTCCGGGGCCTTCCCGCCCCCGTCCGGAGTTACCTGTCCCCTCCCCCCCGGACACGCGCCTCTCCTCCCCCTCGCGCCGACTTCGGGTCGCCAGTCCTTGGTGCCCGCCTCAACTCTCTTCCTGCGCCTGCCTCCCCTGAGCTTTTTCTCCCGGGGGCGGGCGGCTGGGATGGGGGGCGCTGAGCCTCGTAGGCGGCGCGAGCGGGGGCCCGGGCGCCCAGACAATAGTTGATGCCCGGGGAGCGGGGGTTACCTCCCGCCCCTCACTCCTCCAGGAGCGCGGCCCCCGCCGGCTGCTCTCCAGCTTGCATTCCGGGGCCTCCTCCGAGCCGGGTTCGGGAGTTGGGCTGATTCCACCCCTTCCTCCCCCGAGCCCCCGCCACTCGGCGCCCGCCCCGGCCGGGCCTCGCCGCCTGCGGTTCTCCGCAGAGCGGAGCGGGCGAGCGCGCGCCGACCGTCTACACGGTTTCTCTTTCTCCCCAGGGAGGGCGCGCGGCGGACGCGCCCCGAACGTGCGGCGGCTTCGGGAGGCCGGGCAGAGCGGTAAGTGCCTCCCGCGTTCCGGGACCGGGCAGAGGAGCTGGGGTGCAAGATTGTTGACAGTTGCCCACTCCGTTGCTTGTCGGGGCTCGGGTCCAGGACACCCGGAGGCCGGCTAAAGTTTTATTTCCATTTGGTGGCGTACTGATAGAGCAGCCCAGTTCGCGGGGGCGGGGGCGCGCGCGGACGCTCGCACCTCTGAATCCGAATCTGCACAGCTACCAGGCAGAATCCTCGGCAAGGGGCCGGGAGACCCGCGACCCCATCGGAGTGGCTGCCCGCATTCCGCTACTTTCGTCCCCACCGGGCGACCCTTCCCCTTCGGTCACCTGGGTGAGCGCTCTGCAGGCTGTGCCGAGAGGACAGACCGAGTGGTTTAATCGTGGGAAAGGAGAGCAGCAGCTTGGTGCTTGCGGGTGGTTAATTTCCCTCCTCCGGGTGGAGGGGACGTGAAATCCGGGATGCTCTAACCTGCTTTCTTTGGAGCAAGTAAGCCGCGAGCTGGCTTGGGGAGGCGTGAGGGTGCTGCAAAAATAACTTTTCCTCCTTCACCCCATCTGTTTCTAACTTCTCTTCGGACGGTAAAGGAAATTTGCCAGGGTCCTAAATCGCTCGGCGGCATTTCTAGGTGGAGAAGTAATCGCGTTGGGCTGGTAGAAATTTCAACAGGGTTGACTGTTTGGAAAACAGACAAGGGAAATGGCTCACTTTCAAGGAAGATGTTTAACCGAATTTGTTGGTATTCGTTTTCGAAGGAAAGCATTTGGGGATTGATGGCACCTAGACTGCGCTTACTTTATGGATTTTATATTTCATGATGGGGATTTTGGAGACAGCATTCAATGAAATTAATACTGCCTGCTAAGCGATTGTATTTCTTAACTGGGAGCCAATGATGTGATGCAAATTGCAGAGTAAAGGTGTCAGCTTTCATCAGGTTCCAGGTCTATCTGGATGAACTGCGGTTGGCGTTTCCTCAATAAAGCAAAGCTTTCATGTTGAAATTCTGACTCACTTCTTAAAGCCATTGTTTTTATACTGGTACTCTGTGGGAGTTAAGTGTCAACTTTGTCCAGTTTTCTCATATTGAATACTCTTCCAAGGCAAATATTCTCTGGCTGAATCTTTTGGAAAAGTACAAGATTAAGTCCTATAGAATCTTTCCTTGCAGCCAATTTAGTAAGCCTGTAATCCAGATTTAACGACTTTCACTTTTCCTTTTTTCATATTTTTGAAAGCTGCAATTAAGCCACCTTTACCAGGATGGAGCTGATGGGAGACTATAGAACAGTGGTAATAGCAGTAGTCTCAGATAAAAGGTTTAAATAAAGCAGTTTATGGTCACCAATATGTCTAACTATTAGATATACCAGTTATTAACTAGAATATTAAATATTAAAACATTTTCCCATGGAATGAATTATACTAAGGCATAAGCAATTAACAATGCATTTAAAATGACTTGAACAATGATTTGCTTATAGTTAGGGTCAAAATGAGATTTTTTGGGGATGAATGGCTTTATGTAGATGACAGTTTATTTTCCTGTATTTACATTAAGTTGTCGGGATCATTGGATTTCTACAGTTGACTGAGAACAAGTTTAGCAAGTGGCTCAAGACAGTCAGTAGGTGTTGCTGTTGCCAGCTTCTCTGCAGTTCCTGGGACTGCTCCTTGAATTTGAAATTACAATCTGGTGCAGCAAACTTTTTAGGTCTGAAGTGTCAGGCAGGGTTAGTTGGGACTTCATCGTAGGATTCTATGGCAAGATTGACTTCAACTGTTGGTAATAATGCCAGAACACCTCATTGAGATTTTTATTGTTATTCTTTTAACTCCATTTTTTCACTATTATTTTCTGGCTTTTTAATTTACTTTTGCCTTGAATTACATTTGTCATTTTGGTGTAGCTTTCTCACCTTTTTTTTTTTTTTTTCAGGAGGTACTGGGGATTGAACCCAGGATCTCCTCCATGGGAAGCAGGTGCTCAACCACTGTGCTACATCTGCTCCCCAGTGAGAGCTGGTTTTTTCATTTGTTTGCTTTTAGGAGGTCCTGGGGATCGAATCCTGGACCTCATACATGGGAAGTAGGTGCTCAACCACTTGAGCATCCGTTCCCTGTTAAAAAACAAAACAAAACACTTTTTAGGAACTTTTGAATTCAGAGATTGAGGATTGCTTGAGATTAGCAGTTCTGTAGACTGGGATATCTTGGTTGACTATGAATTGATATATATATCTATATTCTATACAGTCTGAATTTTTCAATAAATGGCTGTTTTCTACCTCTTTGCGCTGTGAAACAGGAACATTAGATGAGGAGAGCTGGAATGGTAGAGTACAGATTACCCAAATCTTTCCAATTTAATGGAAATCTTGTGGTGTTTAATGATTACATGATTATGTGCCTCTTATCTGTCCTCACGGTCATATTACTTTACCGTTGGTTCACATCAGTGCATGTATGAAGCATGAGTATCCTAAAGATTTTCAGGTCACATCTTAGAACTGAGGCTTTTGGTTTCACTGATTGAATTGGTCTCTCTATGAGGAAGACAAAAAGACTCATCCCCATAATATAGAACTGTGATAGAGCATGTTTCTTTTTTCCTTTTGACCCTAATCACATGAGTTCAAATCTTATAATAGATTCAGAGAATCCTTTTTCGATATGTATTAGTCAGCCGAAGGGGTGCTGATGCAAAGTACCAGAAATCTGTTGGCTTTTATAAAGGGTATTTATTTGGGGCAGAAGCTTACAGTTACAAGGCTCTAAAGAGTCCAATTCAAGGTACCATAAGAGGTACTTTCTCACCCAAAGTCTGTTGCCACGTGTTGATGCAAGATGGTGGGTGATGTCTATGAGGGTTCAGCCTTCCTCTTTCCTCTTAAGGCTCTGTGGTCCCAGCTTTTTCCAATATCAGCTGTAGGTGGGCATAAGGCTCTTCTCTCTTCCTCTGGGGCTCGGTTCTCTCCTGGCTCAGCTGCTCTATCTCTTCACAAGGTCAGCTTGTAGATTATCAGGCTCATCTCTCTTCCCAGGACCACAGGATCCTCTGTGTATCTTCTCTGTGTGTCTACTTCTCTGTGTTCTTGATTGAGTGTCCATTTATATTAGCCTACTGGGTCGGGGGCAGGGACACAACCCTGTATGCCCTAATGACGTGATTGAGTCAAATCCCTAATCTTAACATAATTTAATCAAAGACATCTCAGCAGAATCTAATACAGTCAAAGGGTATCACACCCAGAGGAACAGACCAGTTTACAAACATAATCAAATATCTTTTTGGGAATTCATAAATAATATCAAACTGCTCTACCATACTATCACTATATTCCTAACTTTTTGAGATATGTAGTTAGTCAGCCAGTATTTATTGAATGCTTCTATTTGGGAGGTGTGCTACTGGGTACTGTGATGACAGGTGTGGATGAAAATATGTTCCTGGCTTCATTGAATTTACAGTCCAGTGGACCATTTGTGGTAACCTTTCCTGGTTTGGTGTTATGACACCCTGATACTACCATAAAAATTTCGCATAAGCGACTCCTGTAAACTTTTTGTATAGCGGGCAATTATTTTTGAATTTTCACTTATTTAAAATTGGTGGCAGAATAGAGCCCAGTATTAGTCCTCAGAAGGTCTGGGCTTCAAATATGTGCTCTGCCTTTTTCCAGCTGTGAGATCTTGAAAAATAATTGAATTTTCTTTGGAGCTTCAGTGTCTTTTTCTGCAAAGATGGGCATAATACTTGCCTCACAGCTTTGCTGCAAAAAATAATGAGAGTGCATGTATGAAAGTATGTTATAAACCATAAAATCTTAATTGTGTTTGCATTTTCTTAATTTCTGATGAACAAATTCATGGACTGTTAGCTCTAAAAGGGATTTTTACATTTTACAGATGAGGAAACTGAGGCTCATGAAGTCCAAGTGAATTTTCAAAGGTTATAGAACTAGTGATCAGGAAGCGATTGGAAGGTAGATTTCCAGATTTAACTATATTCCTTTGTTTCCTTTTTTTAAATCTTAGGGTCTGTTATGTTAAAATTTGCTTATTTTTTTTCTCCACTTAAGTGTTCATTGTTTACTAAATGACTAAAATGGGAAGAGGTAAAGCTTAAGGAAATAAAATCTATATTAAGGTTGAAAAGTTAAGAAAATGTTATTAATACAGTGTTTGGTAACCAAGCTTTGGAATTAAACTACAAAGTTATGGAAAAAGAAATTGTGAAATAAAGTTCTAAATGGTAGACCCTGTAGGCTTTTTTTTCCCCCAGGTACCAGGGCAGGGGATCGAACTTGGGAGCTTGTATATGGGAAGCTAGTACTCGACCACAGAGCCACATTGGCTCCCCTGAGTTAGTTTTTCTGTTTGTTTGGTTGTTGGTTTTTTTTTTTTTTTTTTTTAAAGGAGGCACTGGGAACTGAAATGGGACCTCCCATGTGGGAAGCAGGCACTCAGCTGCTTGAGCCACATGGGTTCCCTACTTAAAACATTTTAAGTATCTGTAGTACATGAACAGTTACTAATCATGACTGGTTTAATCAGAGGAAAATCTGCATAATATAGAGAAATCTTAACTGTAAGCAAATGTTTAGTTCTTATATTCCAAAATTGACTTAAAATTTTTTTAATTTTAATTTTTTTAAGGAATCTTTATTAACTCAGTATAATGTACTTGTATTTATTTTCTTTAGAGAAGCAAAACTTTATTCTAGTTTACCTTTTTCTTTTCTTAAACTCATTTACCACTTGTAAAAGAAAGTAGTTGTACCTTCCTTATTTCTGGAACAGTGGCAACTTTTAGACCTTCTCCCTCAACTTCATATAAGGGTAACCAAGTGTTGGTCAGGTGAAGGGATAATTGCACATAAAACAGGAAAAGTTGTAGGAGGTTTTGTTGAGAATACGACTGATTTATGGCACCATGCTGAGCCTGGAGAAAAGAAACATCCTTTTAGGTGAGGGCCTTTCCCTTTTCTGGGGAAGATTAAGCACTAAGGTATTCCTTTAGTGCTCACTCAAGTTTGTGTTTTGTTCCAAATACAGTCCTATGTGAAATTCAGGTGTTCCGTTATCACTTGAGGCTCGAATTCCAACCTGTCAGCTGCAATTCTACTTATTTGGCATGTGGCATGGGAAATAAGATGTCCTCTGTGGATTTCTACCTTTTTTTTTTTTTTTCCCCTCTAGCTAATAAAAAAACACCAGAGACAACAAAGTTACATTCTTCTATGGCATTTTGTTTTTCAAAGATTATATATAAATTACATAGATGATAGCTTTATAATTATACTCATTTATTCTTTCAGTGGGCTTTTAATGAGTTCTGGAGTGAGTTCTAGAAGCATGAAAAAGATTTGTTTTGCTCTGGATCTCTTAAACACATGATTTGAGTGAGGGATGGAATAACGCAAGTGTTATTAGGTAAGAAAAACCATCAGAGTATATCCTTTGAGGGTGTGGGAAACTTTGCCAGTCCACATCTATTTTCTCTTTTTATTCTGGCTTTGGGAGAGGAAAGTAACCTCATTTGTAAAGAGAACGTGAGCTGTTTTCTTGAAGATCTAGAGAATGACATCTATCGACATGGAGGAACGTCAGGGGCTTCTTTAGCTGGGCTTTAATAAGGAGTAGTCCCTTGATGGATGTGCCACAAGGTGAGATGAGGCCATTTCTCTCTACCTCTGGAGGTTGGGGATTAGAATTTTCAGCCTTTAGATTTCTAATTTGTTACTTGTTATGTTGCACTGAGTTCTCCCTCTAATTAGGATTTTAGTATCCTTAATTTTAAATTGTGGTAAACAGGCAATTACATGATGTCACAGTTCTCTTTTTCCAGTTCTAGAGAGGCAAGAAGAATTCTTGTGGGATATTTGGATTCTTGTTGGAGAATTTCAGTTTGCGGGGGAGAGTTGCTGCTTTGTACAAACAGTCACTCTCAACAGTCCAGTGGTAGCCTTCATTGGATTTCTTTTTTCCTCTTTCCTCCCCATACTAGTTCTGGGTTAAATGAATTTCATAGACTTGGAAGTTAATTTTGATTATCCTTCTTTTTTCTGGAAACAAAGCCTTTACCAAAGCTATTAACAGTTCTAGTCATTAATTTTTTTTTTTTTTTCACTGCAAATGGAATTTATTATCATTCTCCCCAAATCTGTTGTGTCCTTTGCATTCCCCTTTTTTTCTTTTACTTTTTAAAAAATTTTATTGAAGTATATCACTCATACATTGTATTAGTCAGCCAAAGGAGTGCTGATGCAAAATACCAGAAATCTGTTGGCATTTACAAATGGGTATTTACTTGGGGTAGAAGTCCACAGTTACCAGGCCGTAAAGCATAAATTACTTCCCTCACCAAAGTCTATTGCCATGTGTTGGAGCAAGATGGCTGCCGAAATCTGTGAGGGTTCGGGCTTCCTGGGTTCCTCTCTTCCCAGGGCTTGCTTGTCTCTGGGTTCAGCTCCTCTGCTATTTCCACAAGGTCAGCTGTAGACTATGAGGCTCCTAGGCTTTGCCTCTCTCCACAAGCCCAGCTGTAGACTATCAGGCAAACAGCTTGTTTCTCTTCCTGGGGCCTTCTCTCTTTCCTCACGACCAGGCTCCTCTGTGTGTTCACTTCCCGGGGCTCCAGCATTAAATTTCTGCATCAGAACTCCAACTCTGTCCTTTGCCATGTCTTTTATCTTTGAGACCCCACCCACCAAGGGGCAGGGCTCAACACCCTACTGCCCAGTGAAAGCCCTAATCATAATTTAATCATGCCCAGATGAACAGACCAGTTTTCAAGCATAATCCAATATCTATTTTTGGAATTCATAACTATATCAAACTGCCACAGTGCTACATACATAAACATACATAAACAATAACTGTATAATAATAGTTGCGAATGTACAAAACATACATAAAATCATACAGGGATCTCATACCTCACCCTACAAATGATACCTTGCATTGTTGTGAAATGCAATACCAATAATACCTTACATTACATTGTAATGATTAAAGAGCATCCTCAAAATATTACTATCAACCAAAGTTATCTTATATTTGGTTTATTTTTCCTCCAACCGACCCTATTACTATTATTATTTTATATCATTTATATATGAACATACATAAACAAGTGTATAGTAAAAGTTGTGAACTTAAAAAGCAAACATGCATAACATCATACAGGGGCCCCATACATCAACCCACTATCAACACCTTGCATTGTTGTGAGACATTTGTTACAAATGATAAAAGAATATCGTCAAAATCTTACTACTAACTATAGTTCTTACCTTAGAATTTTGATGTATTTTTCTGCAACCCATCCTATTATTATTTTTAAAATATATTTTTATGACAGAAGTTGTAAACTTACAGAACAATCATGCATATGTACATAATTCCCATCTCTATCAACACACCACACTGTGGTGGAACATTTGTTATAGATGATGAGATAATATCATCAGACTCTTACCAGGTTCATAATGTGTATTTGGCACACTTTTTCCATATTCCCCTATTATCAACACAGTACATCTTTGGCATAAATGCATGAATATTACATTATTGCTGTTAACTGGAGTCCATAGGTCACTCCAGTTGTATTTTTCCTATGCTTCTCTACATTCCCATCACTCTGCAGTAGTGATGTACATCTGCTCTAGCTCACATAGGACACTCTTGCATCTGTACCATCAACCACAATTCTCATCTACCTCTGAGTTTACTGTGTTATTCACTTCCTAGATTATTCTCTAGCTTTCTTCCAATTGGCATTTACATCCCTAGACTACCCTTTTCAGCCACATTCCGATTTATAAACCAGCTGTTACTATAATGTGTTGCCATCAACTCTATACATTTCCACACTTTTACAATAAAGTTAATTAAAACGTCTACATACATTAAACATCAGTAGTCCATCTCAGTCCTCCTCTTATCTCCTTTAAGGATCCACCACTTACCACCAGGTCTTGAAGATATTTTCTTACATTTTCTTCTAGAAGCCTTATGGTTCTTGCTTTTCTATTTAGGTTTTTGATCCATTTTGTATAAAGTGTGAGATAGGGGTCCTCTTTCCTCCTTTTCGCTATGGATATCCAGTTATCTCAGCACCATTTGTTGAGTGGACTATTCTGCCCAAGCAGGGTGGGTTTGACAGACTTGTCAAAAATTACTTGAGCATAGATGTAAGGGTCTGTTTCTGAACCATCAGTTCAGTTCCATTGGTCTATGTGTCTGTCTTTATGCCAGTACCATGCTGTTTTTACCACTATAGCTAGGTAATATGATTTAAAGTCTGGAAGTGAGAGTCCTCCAACTTCACTTTTCCTTTTTAAGATATTTCTGACTATTCGGGACCCCTTACCCTCCCTGAAATTTGATAATCATGTTTTCCACTTTTTAAAAAAATGGTGGAATTTTTATCAGGATTGCGTTGAATCTGTATATCAACTCAGGTAGAATTGACATCTTAATGATACTTAGTCTTCCAATCCATGAGCATGGAATGTTCTTCCAATTATTTAGGTCTTTTTTGATTTCTTTTATCAATGAGTTGTAGTTTTCTGAATATGAGTGGTTTACATTATTGGTTAAGTTTATTCCTAAATATTTGATTCTTTTATTTGCTATTGTAAATGGAATTTTTTTTCCTGACTTCCTTCTTAGATTGTGCATTACTAGTGTCTTTTGAAGTCTTTTTCATCTGATTTAAGTATAGCTACACTGGCTTTTTTTTTTCCTTTGGTTATAGCATGGATGGAATATTTTTTTCCAGCCTTTCACTTTGAATCTGTTGGTATCCTTGGGTCTAAGGTGAGTCTCTTGCAGACAGCATATAGGTGGCTCATATTTTCTTATCCATTCTGCCAGTCTGTGTCTTTTGATTGGGGAGTTTAATCCATTAACATTCAATGTTATTACTCTAAAGGCAGTTCTAATTTCACCTATTTTGACCTTTGGGTTTTATCTGTCATATTTTATTTTCACCACTCTTTTGAGACTTTTAGTTACTTGTACTGATATAATCTTCATTTCTAGACTCTCTTCCAAGCCTCTCTCTCCTGTCGTTTCTTTTCAGACTGTAGCACACCCGTTAGTATTTCCTGCAAATCCGATCTCTTGATTACAAACTCTCTCAGTTTCTGTTTATCTGTGAATATTCTATACTTGCCCTCATTTTTGAAAGACAGTCTTGCCAAATATAAGATTCTTGGCTGGAAGTTTTTCTCTTTCAGTATCTTAAATGTATCATACCACTGTCTTCCTGCCTCCACGATTTCTGATAAGAAATCGGCACTTAATCTTATTGGATATCCCTTATATGTTATGCATTGTTTTTCTCTTGCTCCTCTCAGAATTCTCTCTGTCTTTGGCATTTGACATTCTGATTATTATGTGTCTCGAAGTTGGTCTGTTTGGATTTATTTGGATGGTAGTACATTGTGCTTCCTGGACATGGTTATCCATATCCTTTGATAGAGTTGGGAAGTTTTCTACTTATTTCTTCAAATATTCCTTCTGCCCCTTTTCCCTTCTTTTCTTCTGGGATACCCATGACACATATGTTTGCATATCTCTAGTTGTCATTTAGTTCCCTGAGAACTTGTTCAATTTTTTTCCATTCTTTTCTTCATCTGTTCTTTTGTGTGTTTGTTTTTGGAGGCCATTTCTTCAAGCTCAACAATCCTTTCTCCTGCCTCCTCAAATCTGCTATTATATGATTCTAATATATTTTTAATTTCATTTATTGCACCTTTCATTCCCATAAGATCTGCTATTTTTCTATGTATGCTTTCCAGTTCTTTGTGCTCATCCAATGTCTTCTTAATATCCTTAATCTCTTTAGCCATCTCATTGAATTTATTCAGGAAATTTGTTTGAACATCTATGATTAGTTGTTTCAACTCTTTTATGTCATCTGGAGGCTTATCTTGTTCCTTTAACTGGGCCATATCTTCCTGTTTCTTGGTGTTGTTTGTAATTTTTTGTTGGTATCTTGGCATCCGGCTTACTAGATGTATTTATTCTGGGTGCATTTTCTGTCTTTAGTTTAGGGCTTTCTTGCCCTTTTCTCCCTTTCTGGTTGTGTAGTAGGAGCCAAGGATGTAGTAGTTGCTGTAAGCTGTAGAGGCTCAAGCTGCCCGCATTGCCCAAGGGACCGATGAAGCTTCTCCCAACTTTCTCCTTTGCCAGGGGTAGGGACAGAGCCATGTGTAATAATCCAAGTCGTACAGGCCTAGACTCATGCAGGCCCAGAGAGACTGATGAAGCTTCACGCCCCGTTCTCCCCTGCCTGGGGCGGGGATGGAGCTGCAAGCGTGGGTAGCAATCTATGCTGTGCAGGTCCAAAATGACCACAGTTGCCCCAGTACACTGCTGACTGTTCAGTCTGTGCCAGCCGAATGTACCTGCAGTTACCCAGAGAGACTGATGCAGGGCTTGCCAGCCTCCTTCCTGCTGAGGTGTCGCTGAAGCCTAGGCTAGAGCTCCAGTCCAGTCTGAGTGAAAGAAGCAAGCCCCTACCATCACTGTGATTTTCAGTCAGCCTGGCTTCCCCTCATTCCGGGAGGCAGAGTCAATATGGCAGCTACCAGCCTCTTTCCGACTTGGACAGGTTTAAACTTTAGCTGTTCTTAAGGCTGACTTTATTTAAGGCTAAACTTTATTTAGCCAGCCGAATTTACTAATCAGTAGCTGAAGTCAGTGGTCAACCGTCTTTCCCTCCCCTGTTGTTGGGAGATGGAGCTTCCAACTGCAGCCACAGAATAGCTCTTGCGGTGGCTTGTACCGCCAGAGTAGGATGATCACCAGCCTCTGTGGCATGGCCTGTATTTTCCTGGAGAGGCTGGTGCAGGTCCCCCCAGGTTCCTCCCTTTTGGAGGTGTGGCTGGGGCTTAGGCTAGAGCTGCAATCCCATCTGGTTGGAAAAAAGCCTGTCCCTATCAGCACTGATTTTCAGTCTGCCCTGCTTCTCCTCCTGCCAGTGGTGGAGTTAAAATGGCGGCTACTGGTGGAACTGGACTTGTACAGGTTCAGACTTTAGCTGTTCTTAGGATCATACTTTAGCTAGCTGAATATGCTAATCAGTAGCTGAAGTTGGTGCCCAACCGTCTCTTCCTCCCCCGTTTTTGGAAAATCGAGCTCCCAATTCCAGCCACAGAATAGCTCCCGAGGTGGCTTGTGCCCCCAGTGGAGGATGGGCACCGGCCTTCGTGGTGTGGAGTGGTCCACTTATGAATCTTCTCTGCAGATGGGCAGTCTCCTCCTTCAATTCTTTCAAGGATATTACAGGATGCTCTTCTGGTCTCCTGGAGCCCCCAGACAGGTACTTCAGATAGCTCTGGGTGATTACTAACTGCCTTGTAGCATGGGCTGACTCTAGGAAGCTCCTTACTCTGTCGCCATCTTGCTGGTTGTCCTTCTAGTTATTAATTTTTGCACTTTGTCTTGTTTTTTTTTTTTTTTTTTAATAGTGAGTTCTGAATTGCTCAGAAGAAAGCTACTGAGAAATAAGCAAAGGGCCTTATGGTAAAGAATCATGTTGCAATAAAAAGGACTTTACTATAATCACCAGTGTGTTTTACTTTGGCCCTTATATTAACTTTCTGTAATTCATTTTCTTCATATTCTAAATTGTTTGTCTAGATAGGAATTCTAGTTTCATATATTGTGAGCCCCTTGCAATGTTCCTTTAATAGTGTCTACTTCCTAGAATTCATTCATTGGCCTTTTGTTTTTACAAGTTTCTTTTCAGTTCTTGATGTGTCCAGTCAGATCAGCAGCTCGGTAACTGAGGTATCTCCTGCCCTCAAGAAGAGTCTGCTTATTAGCAGATGCCTATAAAACATAAAGCTATAGATAAACAAATTCTAAAATTGTTACCACATTTGAATAATTTTTATTGCTTTCTTCACCTGTACGTACCTAGGAAAAAAGTGGAAAGAAAGCCAGTGTTTTCCCATATTCTTACAGGAAGCACGGGATTGTATATTTGTCTGAACCATACAGCCTGTTGTTCAAAGACTTTTCAGAAAAACATTTTCTTACCATTGAAATATGAGGGTTAACATGGAGTTGATTAACTCTCCTCACTTCTCTAACTATACTTCTGAAGACCTCAGAAGGTTCTGTCAGCATACTGTACCAGAGTCGAACTTCTCAGTAATTGGTATCTGATGTGTGAAAAGAGCGTGCCATGTATATATGTATGTTTAGAGCGAGGTGGAGTTTGACTCCTGGCTTAGAATGTGCTCTTGGGAAACCTGGTAGGAAGCCTTGCCCCAACTAAGACTTAATGTGGTTATAAACACTTGTCTTTTTTTCCAGTTTGAGAAATGCCTGTGATTCTTCAAAGAGTCTCAGTGTTATTTTATTTTTTAATTAGGATCTTAGTGTTGGCTCTTTGTAATAGAAAACAAGACATAGTAATTGTATACCAAAATAATGTTTCAGTAGATAAATGATAGGTTATGGAGGCTTATTTGGGGGGAAAAAAAAAAAAAAGAAAATCCAAAGGACTGTACAACACAAACAGTGAACTCTAAGGTGAACCATGGACTATAGTTAATATACAATTATAAAAATGTTCTTTCATCAATTGCCAAGAAATGTACCACACTTATGCAAGATGTTAGTAATGGGGTGGTATATCGTAATTCTTTATTATGCATGACTTTTCTGTAAATCTACAAATTCTTTCATTAAAAAAAAGTCAAAGAATTCTGAATCTAGTGTTAATTAAAAAAAAAAAAAAAGTTCAAGAACCTCAGCCTAATATTTGCTTTTGGTTGGAGTGCTCTGAAGGCCCTGGTAGTTATTTTCAAGGTAGTGTTTTTTTTTTTTTTTTTCATAGTAATGCATTCATACAGTATTTGTCCTTTTGTGTCTGGCTTGCTTCACTCAACATAATGTTCTCCAGATTCATCCATGTTGCCATATGGTTTATGACTTCATTTCTTCTTACTGCTGCATAATATTCCATTGTGTGAATAGACCACAGTTTGTTTATCCATTCGTCTGTTGATGGACACCTGGGTTGTTTCCAACTTTTGGCAATGATGAATAATGTGGCTATGAACATCGGTGTGCAGATGTCTGTTCGTGTCACTGCTCTCAGTTCTTCTGGGTATATACCCAGTAGTGGTATTGCAGGGTCACGTGGCAAGTCTATATTCAACTTCTTTAGGAACTGCCAAACAGTCCTCCATAGTGGTTGTACCATCCTGCATTCCCACCAACAGTGAAGAAGTGTTCCTATCTCTCCACATCCTCTCCAACACTTGTAGTTCTCTGTCTTTTTAATAGTGGCCATTCTGATAGGTGTGAAATGATATCTCATTGTAGTTTTGATTTGCATTTCCCTAATCATGAGTGATGTTGAGCATTTCTTCATGTGTTTTTTTGCCATTTGTATTTCTTCTTCGGAGAAATGTCTATTCAAGTCTTTTGCCCATTTTTTAATTGGGTCATTTGTCTTTTTATTGTTGAGCTGTAACATCTCTTTGTATATCCTGGATATTAAACCCTTATCAGATATGTGATTTCCAAATATTTTTTCCCATTGAGTCGGCTGCCTTTTCACCCTTCTGACAAAGTCCTGTGAGGTGCAAAAGTGTTGAATTTTGAGGAGGTCCCATTTATCTACTTTACTTTTGTTGCACGTGCTTTGGGTGTGAAGTCCAAGAAACCACCACCTACTACAAGGTCTTGAAGATGTTTCCCTACATTTTCTTCTAGTAGTTTTATGGTCCTGGCTTTTATATTTAGATCTTTGATCCATTTTGAGTTGATTCTTGTATAGGGGGTGAGATAGGGGTCCTCTTTCATTCTTTTGGTTAAAGATATCCGGTTCTTCCAACACCATTTGTTGAAGAGACTGTTTTTTCCCATCAGCGTGGGCTTGGTAGGTTTGTC
This sequence comes from Tolypeutes matacus, assembly GCA_026826555.1. Taxonomy (NCBI): domain Eukaryota; kingdom Metazoa; phylum Chordata; class Mammalia; order Cingulata; family Chlamyphoridae; genus Tolypeutes; species Tolypeutes matacus. The sequence goes on along the minus strand of JAKSZT010028738.1, from coordinate 2,471,937 downwards.
AAAAACCAGTTGACTGTATAGGTGAGGGTTTATTTCTGAATTCTCAATTCTATTCCACTGATCGATGTGTCTATCTTTATGCCAGTACCATGCTGTTTTGACCACTGTAGCTTTGTAATATGTTTCAAGGTCAGGCAGTGAAATTCCTCCCACATTGCTCTTCTTTTTTAGAATACTTTTGGCTATTCGGGTGCACTTACCCTTCCAGATGAATTTGGTAATTGCCTTCTCTAATTCTGTAAAGTGAGCTGTTGGGATTTTGATTGGTATTGCATTGAATCTATAAATCAGTTTGGGCAAGATTGACATCTTCATGATATTTATTCTTCCAATCCATGAACACGGAATGTCTTTCCATTTGTTTAGGTCTTTTTAAATTTCTTTTAGCATTGTTTTGTAGTTTTCTGCATATAGGTCCTATACTTCCTTGGTTAAATTCCTAGGTATTTGAGTCTTTTTGTTGCTATTGAAAATGGAATTTTCCTCCTCAGATTGTTCAGTACTAGTGTACAAAAACATTACTGATTTTTGCGTGTTGATCTTATATCCTGCCACTTTGCTGAAATCATTTATTAGTTCAAGTAGCTTTGTTGTGGATACTTCAGGATTTTCTAAATACAGAATCATGTCATCCGCAAACAGTGAGAGTTTTACTTCCTCTTTTCCTATTTGGATGCCTTTAAATTTTTTGTCTTGTCTAATTGCCCTCGTTAGAACTTCTAGTACAATGTTGAATAACAATGGTGACAGTGGGCATCCTTGTCTTGTTCCTGATCTTAGGGGGAAAGCTTTCAACCTTTCCCCATTGAGTATGATGTTGGCTGTGGGTTTTTTATATATGCCTTTTATCATATTGAGGAATTTTCCTTTTATTCCTATCTTTTGAAGTATTTTTATCAAAAAAGGATGTTGGATTTTGTCGAATGCCTTTTCTGCATCTATTGAGATGATCATGTGGTTTTTTTCCTTCAACTTGTTAATGTGGTGTATTACATTGATTGATTTTCTTATGTTGAACCAGTGTTGCATGCCAGGAATAAATCCTACTTGGTCGTGATGTATAAGTCTTTTGATATGCTGTTGGATTCGATTTGCAAGTATTTTGTTGAGAATTTTTGCATCTATGTTCATGAGAGAGATTGGTCTGTAATTTTCTTTTCTTGTGGGATCTTTATCTGGCTTTGGTATTAGGGTGATGTTGGCTTCATAAAATGTGTTGGGTAATTTTCTCTCCTCTTCAATTTTTTGGAAGAGTTTAAACAGGATTGGTGTTAATTCTTTTAGAAATGCTTGGTAGAACTCACCTGTGAAGCCATCTGGTCCTGGACTTTTCTTTGCTGGGAGATTTTTGATGACGGATTCAATCTCCTTAATTGTGATTGGTTTGTTAAGTTCTTGTATTTCTTGTTGTGTCAGTGTAGGTTGGTTATGAGTTTCTAGAAATTTGTCCATTTCATCCAGGTTGTCTAGTTTGTTGGCGTATAGTTTCTCATAATATCCTCTTATGATTCTTTTTATTTCTGTGAGGTCATTTGTAATTTCCCCCCTTTCATTTCTGATTGTATTTATTTGCATCTTCTCTCTTTTTTTCTTTGTTAGTCTAGCGAGGGGTTTGTCAATTTTATTGATCTTCTCAAAGAACCAGCTTTTGGTTTTGTTGATTTTCTCTATTGCTTTTTTGTTCTCATTTTCATTTATTTCCGCTCTAATCTTTATTATTTCTTTCCTTCTTTTTGCTTTGGGATTGGTTTGCTGTTCTTTCTCTAGTTTTCAAGTTGTTCAGTTAAATCTTTGAGTTTAGCTCTTTCTTGTTTCTTAATATAGGCATTTAGGGCTATAAATTTCCCTCTCAAGACTGCCTTTGCTGTATCCCATAAGTTTTGATATGTTGTGTTCTCATTTTCATTTGTCTCAATATATTTACTGATTTCACTTGCAATTTCTTCTTTGACCCACTGAATATTTAGGAGTGTGTTGTTTAGTCTCCACACATTTGCAAATTTCCTTTTTTCCTGTCTGTTATTGATTTCTAGTTTCATTCCATTATGATCTGAGAAGGTGCTTTGTATAATTTCAATCTTTTTATATTTATTGAGAGCTGTATTGTGACCTAACATGTGGTCTATCCTGGAGAAAGATCCATGGGCACTTGAGAAGAATGTATAAAGGGTAGTGTTTTAAAATCATGTTTTCAGCAGGCTGCGGAATAGTGAGTGTTTGGGTAGAGAGTAGAGAATCATGGTAAACTCTGGGGCTTTCCTCCAATGGAGCATGCTACTTCTTTGGGTGGATGGATGGTTGAAGAAGCTCAGTATGGGATTATTTTCTGCTTCTCCCCCAGTTGAGAACTCCATCGCTTTTAGGTAATCTCTAAATCTGCTCTTGAGAATAAGGTAGACAAATAGTGGACTGAATCCAGAAAGCAGCTTACTGGTGAGTATAGAAACTTCATTTTGGATGGGTGAAAAGGAGAGTCTCTGAATCCTAGAGTCCTGTAGATTAAAAAAAGACAATTTAGGAGAAATCTGGAAATAACTGCTAACAGCTGAAAGGGTCAGAATGCTTAGACTCTTGCAAGTAGAGGTAGAATATTAAATTCAACTTAGTAATTGTATGTTGGCACTTACTTTTAAATTATGCTATTTTAGGTTTTGGATAATACAGAAGTGACATAGAACAGTTTAAAGAACTTTTCATTTTTTGGGGGTGGGGTGGGGCGAGATACACTTAAAGAATAAGGTAAAGTGATTTAAATGGCAAAATGTATGTGAGGCTTTCAGTTGGCATCCAGTATTGGAAGTGTCTAGAACTTATGGCTTGCTAAATGCTTTTACAAATATTAAGTCCAGTGGCTTGTCTCCGAGAGGCTTCAAATAGGTCATGGAACTTGAATTGATTTTGAAGAGTGGATGTGTTGTCAGTGGTACCCCAAATCATCTCTTTCAGTTGTACTGCAGTACAATAGGGAGGTCTTCAATGAAAGCCTGTAGTAGTAATCTCATGATTTTCAGCGATATCAGTTATAAGAACTCTTAGGATATTTTTTCCTTTACATGGTATTGTTTCCTAGTCCAACTCAGTAGTTTCTGGTTTTTCATATGTACTGGGCCATGGTTAAGGGGGGAATACATAGCCAGAGGGACAGTTTTATTTTCTAGGATGCGTAAAGAACAGAAAATTAACCTCGCTAGTTTGTATAGGAGCCAAAACACCAAATAAAGTGACAGCATTAGTAGTGCTACTTAAAATATAGTTTCTTACCTTCTTAATAAAACTGTGGGGGTAATTTTGGTCAGGAATTTTACTTGAAGGAACTTATTTTTTGAAGGGCCTTTTGGTAGAATTTTCATGGAGGGAAAATGTGGTCTGCTTGCATACAGGAGGACTGTAATAAATATTTGTCTGCAGTGGTGGGTCTCTAAGGAGTAACTTACCCATTTATTCCACAAGTATTTATTGAGTCCCACTGTAACCTGGGGTATGGTGGGTGCTTCATGTGAACAAGAGATGCATGTTTCCTGCTTTCGATTACATGTGGTCATTTTTGGTGTTGCAGTTCTCTCATCTGCTTAGATTTTTTCTTTTTATCAGAGGTTACCTGTTTTGTTTCTGATACAAAATGATTGCTTTGAAGTTCAAAACGGTTATCTATTATGAAAATAGCACTACATTGAATATTCTTTATGTAGAGGAAGCAAAGAACACTAGACAGTTTTGCTTTTCAGTTTCCAAGAGATACATCTTGATGAAATTTATTTTATCAAGAGCTTTTCTAAAAGAACTAATGGAAACTGGCTTTAATGAATTTTGATTGAGGTTTTACTGAGGACCTGGATAAAGTTTTTTTTTTTTTTTTTTTTAAGATTTCTTTCTTTCTACCCCCACCCCCTCATTGTCTGCTCTCTGTGTTCATTCGCTGTGTATTCTTCTGTGTCTGCTTGTCATCTCTTTAGGCGGCACCGGGAACCAATCCTGGGACCTTCCAGAGTGGGAGAGAGGAGCTCAATCTCTTGCGCCACCTTGGCTCCCTGGTCTGCTGTGTCTCTTATTGTCTCTCCTCTGTGTCTCTTTGTTGTGTCATCTGGCTGCGCCAGCACTCCTGCGTGGGCTAGCACTCCTGCGCAGGCTAGCACTCCACATGGGCCAGCTCACTGCGTAGGCCAGCTTGCCCTCACCAGGAGGCCCTGGGAATTGAACCCTGGACCTCCTGTATGGTAGACGGGAGCTCAATCGCTTGAACCATTATCCGCTTTACCAGATGAAGTTTTAAAATCTTGGTTTTCTCTACTCCCATGCCTATTCCAAGAGAGGGTCAGAATGCAAATCTAGAAACCTAGTTGTGGCTAATCCTGGATTTTGCCATTAATTGTAGGGTCTTGGAAGAATCATATAACCTTTTCTGGATTTTTGTCATTGATTCATTCGTTTGTTCCTTCATTCATTTAACAAATCTTTATTGTTCATCCTTTATATATACCAAGTAATCTCTTTATACGTAATCTCTTTATATGTTGAGAGTTGAGCTAAGGTTCCTTTGAGGACTAGTGTTAAGATTCTATTGATTTATTATTGTGATTTAGTCAGATTTAAGGACTTTCTGCAGATATTAGAACTAAAGAAAGAAATTTAGTTTTTGTTTTTAACTCTCATTTTGTGAGAAAGTTCTTTAATGGTAGATAATTTTAGTGTTAGTTTCACTCTAGTATGAAAACAATCAACATTTATGCTCAACTCTGAGCTTCTTTGTAATTTTGGTAGTAGACAATTCTGAATCTAACCTTTCTGCTGTTGCTTGCAGCAGCCTAGAAACTTAATCCTTGTTTCAGATGGTTGGTGTAGTACCAGTGTGGGAGGTTCAGAAATGCTTATCATCCCTTGTTCTTGTGCTCGTTTCTGAACCTTTTAAAGCGCTGGTCATTTATGTGTGGAGTAGTCTGGGGATATGGTGACATGCCCTTGAATGCAGAAGAGTCACACTGAAGATCTGAGTACCAATACGCAGATAAGTAAGCTGGTATTTGCCCATGGTGCTAAATATGCATGAGATTTCATAGCTTTATAAAATACTTTTGTTTCAGCCTAGTAGTGGTTAAGTTTTATAACATTCAGTTATGCAAAGTAAAATTTAAGAAATTTAAGAACTTCCTTCCATGTGGATTGTTGGCTGTTTAAAATCTGGGCTCATTATTACTAAAGAACACGGGAGGAATTGTTCTAGCCCTGCCTGTACTCTATACTGTTTGTGTGTCTTTGGTCATTCTTCTTTCATTTACTTATCAGCACTATTTATTGAGTACCTTCTAGATGACAGGTACTGTTCTCACCCTGGGGATACAGCAGTGAACAATTCTGAGTGAGATGGGAATCCACTGGGGGGTTTTGTGCAAAGGGTTTTGATCTGACATTTTTAAAGGACAAAACTGTGCTGGGTAGAGAATAAGATGAAGGTAGGCAAAGGTGAAAACAGGGAGCTCTGTAAAAGGGGATTCCTGCAATAATCTAGGTGAGATATGATGATAGCAGCAGTGGAGGTGATAGAAGTAGCCAGGTTCTGGACATAGTTCAGTAGGGTTAACACGATTCCCTGCTGGGTGAGATGTGTGGAGTCAGACAAAGTGGAGTTGAGGGTGGCGCCAAGATTTTTGGCCTGAACAACTGGAATAATGGAGGTGCCATTTATTGACATGGGGAAGACTGGAGGAGCAGGTTTGGGTGGGGAATTTAGAGTTGGTTTGAACATGTTAGACATGAGATGCCATTAGACAAGCAAATGGAGATGTCACGTAGGCAGCTGGGCAAATTCATCAATCTTTGTGAGGTTCAGTTTTCTCTTCTGTGAAATGGGGATTATGTCTGCCCTTCTCATAATCAAATGTGAAAAAAAAAGTTAAAACTTCTAAAGCTATGTCCTGTAGTGGTGCTGTTATTTCTGGCAAATAAACTGCTTACCATCTTAGGTACTTTTGTGGCTTCTTTTGAAGTACTAAACTCAGGTTGGAATGTATCATAGAAAGTTTATTTGCCCTCCAAAGGCTGGTTTCTTTGAGTGAGTAGAGAAGCTTTCTCTCTGATCCATCCTGTGATTCTTGGCAGCTTCTGGGCGAACTCAGTGTTTTGGTCCCTTCTCATGGGTGTCTGAAGTCTTCATTTTGTTTAGAGCTTCTAGAGTCACTACATGGGACTGTGGCACCAGACTTTACCCCTAATGAAAGTAGCCTTGAGCCAAAGTAATTTTATTTAGGTGGGAGGATGGTTAAGTAGGAAAAATATCTATTTTCTTTCTCAATTTCTTTTTTATTTTAGGCTCCCTGTAAACTTAGATCAGTTAACAGATAGGCTCAAATAGGTCAAATTTGTTAGGGAGACCATCTCTGTATTTTCTCAATTCAGAATACTATTTATATACGCCCTGGTTTTTTGATTGTTTAAAAAATTTTTATGGGCAGGTTAAGTATGTTAAATATGTATTTGAACCTACTGAATTAACATTTACTTAAGATCCACCTTTAAATACTGAGAGCAGCAGTCTTAAAATGTTTTGATCAGTGGTAATTTTGAAATACATTAATGTCTTTCCTTTGGGGGTAGAAGTAAATAGTTGTATCTTTGAATTGTGACATTTGCTCTTCTAAATTTATACCTCCCCAATAGATGAGATGTTGCTTTAGGAACATCTTCAGTGAAGAAATGTGATGGTGTTCTTGGTTCTTATAATCTATGAGGCATTTTGAACAGAAATACTACTTCACTGCCTGCCTAGTTTTGTCATCACACCATGGTTTGATTGAGCATCAGCTGGGTGTGCCTGTTGGCAGGTGCTGTGATATACCAAGAGAAGATTGAAAAAGAGAAGGCACCCTTTGAGGGCCAGACACATGGCAGTGAATTATAACTACATGACGTACCTTAAACAGTTATTAATAACTGTTGATGAATAACTGACGATTGTTGGGAGCACTCAGTATGTATTCTATGAGGGAAAGTATCAGGGGAGCAGGAACTATGTTTTCAGTAGATACCGTGGAGGCAGAATTATTTTGGTTAGTTCTCTGCTATCTTGCAAACAAGAAGGTATCTCTGTATGTTAGGGTTTTTGTAAGGTCCTCAAATTTATAAAATAGTTTTATTCATTTGCCCAGTAATTGTTAAGTCACATGGTCTTTTGCTTTTCACTGAATTGGCTTACTATACAATATTTTATTTCCGCTTCTAAGGAACCGAACTATAGATATCCATTATTATATTACTTAATATAATTGTGGAAAAAAACACTTTCGTCTTTCCTTTTGAAGTGCATATTGGAAAATGTAGATGAAATGTAAGAAATAATTTAAAAAGGGCCCATATATTTAAATCACTATTTTCTCCTTTTTTTTTCCTGGAAGGAACATGACTTACTTAAATCTTTCTAAAATACCTTTAAGAATTCCAGATCACCTGATGGCTTTTTATTTGAACTAGGTCATTTTTACTAGGGAGATAATCTCCAAAAAATAATTGGCTTGACTTACAATGTTAAACACAAGTTTCAACTAGTGAGCTGAGAAAGCGGTATCTTGCTTAGTTTCCCAAACTGAATTGTACCTATTTATGTACATATAAATTTTTTGTTATTTTGCTTTTTATAACTGCTTTATTGAGATGTAATTCATACATAATACAGTTCACTTATTTAAAGTTTACAATTCACTGGTTTTTAGTTTGTTCATAGATATGTGCAACTATCATCACTTTCAGAACATTTTTGTCACCCCAAATTCCCTATTTTCCTTCAATCCTCTCTTTCCTCCCCCTACCTCCTCTTCTTGGACCACCAATCTACTTTTTGTCTCTATAGATTTGGTTCTTTTGGACATTTTATGTAAATTATACAATATGTGGTCTTTTGTGACTGGCTTCTTTCAGTTAGCATAAAATTTTCAAGGTTCATCCATGTTGTAGCATGTATCAGTGTATCATTTCTTTTTATTGCCCAGTAATATTCCATTGTATGGACATACAATGTTTTATTTATTGTTAATCAGCTGGTGGACATTTGGGTTGTTTCCACTTTTTGGCTTTATGAATAAAGCTGCTGTGAACATTTGTGTACAAGTTTTTGTGTGGCTGTATTTTCATTTATCTAGGTAGATACTTAGGAGTGGAATTGCTGGGTCACGTGGTAGCCCTATGTTTAACTATTTGAGGAACTGCCAAAGTTTTCCACAGTGGCTGTACCATTTTATATTCCCCTAAGCAGAAATGAGTGTTTTAATTTCTCCTCATTCTCACCAACACTTGTCCATCTTTTTGATTATAGCCATCCTAATGGGTGTGAAAATGGTATCTCATTTATGGTTTTGATTTGAATTTCCCCAGTGGTTAATGATGAACGTCTTTTTATGTGCTTCAGTCATTTGTATGTCTTCTTTGGAGAAATGTCTATTCAAATCCTTTGCCCATTTTTAAACTGGGTTATTTGTCATTTTATTATTGATTTGTAAGAGTTTTTAATGTATTCTAGATACAAGTCCCATATCCAACATCTGATGGACAGAAATTTTCTCCCATTCTGTGGGTTTGTGTTTTCACTTTCTTGAGGGTGTCCTTTAATTTTGATGCTGTCTAGTTTATCTAATTTTTCTTTGTTGTTTGTTGCTTTTGGCGTCATAGCTAATCCCTAAATTTTTTTTTTTTTTGACTAATTAAGCTTTTTAATGAACAGGTGAAATAGTTGTTTGAATGGACTGAATTGTTCCTTTTGGTTTTCAAATCCATGTGGAGGTTCTCTGCTAGCTTTTTTTTTTTTTTTTTTTTTAAAGATTTTATTTATTTATTCATTTATCCCCCCCTTGCTGCTTGTGCTTGCTGGGTCAGCTAACCACGCCATGCGGGCGGGCTTGCCTTCACCAGGAGGCCCTGGGAACCGAACCCGGGGCCTCCCATATGGTAATCGGGAGCCCTACTGATTGAGCCACAGCCACTTCCCTCTCTGCTAGCTTTGAGCAGCTATATCAAAGTACATTTTATTTTTTTCAAGTGCTTTATTAACTTTGGTGGTAAAGTTACATGTTTCAGACTCAAAACCAGATATTCCCTGTCTGCTGACACTGAAACTACAGCCTGTGCTGGGGCTAAAGAAAATAGCAAAACCACCAGTTATCATGTGGTTTGTGGAGCAGGGAGGGAACTTTGAAGCTTTCATAAACAAAATAAAACCATCCAGATACTATTCCACAGATGCACTTATTACACGCGATTGCACAGTTGCCTTGCCTTCCTTGTCTGAGTATTGCATGGCTTCTTCCTTGAATTTTTCACATTCCTCTTCTTCCAGCACTTAGATGTCATCTCTGATTCTTCCCTTTTACCTTTCGTCGGGTTGGTGACCAAGCCTTGCCATTTTTCCCTCTTGAATTCTCATTTTCAATGCTAATTTTTAGTTTGATTGTCACATCTTAGAACAGAACCTTGACCTTTAGTGTCTAGGTGGTTATGGTAGTATATATATATAGTCTGACCACTTTGACTCCCGCTATCCCCAGCCTCCAGTTCATCTTGTCGGATTATTCGTTCTAATGTACCACTTCCGTATGTGTGCCAGTCTCAGGCAACAAAAGTGGTTTTGTTGCTTTTATGACCTTTCTGCTGGGTCTCTCCTTTACTTGTTCATCTGATTTCTTCAGCCTTTCCAGGACTGTGCCTTCTGCTCTCCCTTTTTCCCAATTATTCTGATTTTCTTTGAGCTTTGTTCATTTTCAATTTTAGTTCCATTCAATTCAAAAGTATGCAGAATATACTAAGTTCCTCATCTGTAGCTTTATCTCTCCTGTCCCTTTCCCTGCATATCATGCCCCTTATCAGTATTTTGTCTCCCTTATCCCCTTTGATCCAATACTGCTCCTTGAACTCTAGTTTTATTGGTATCTTTCTCATTCTTCAAGGCCACCTCTTTCATTGATGTCTTTTTGGTTACTATAACTTACCCTGATTTCTCTCTTTGCTGAAATCCTGTTGTCTTGTCTTGTATACTTAAAGAGCATAGCATTTAATAATTAATGCTTTGTTTATCAAGGATGTTTAGACTCAGAGGGGATGTCATCCCTTGTCACAAGAGTCCAATGTTTCATATGGAAGGAGGAATGATTACTTTTGTATTCTCAGGCCTCACAGGGTAGAATACAGTGAGTAGAGTAAATACACAAATTAGAGTGAGCTTTAGAAAGGAGTTTCTAGTAGAGCCGTGGGAAGATGTGATAGGCTGCATTTCCCATACTCAAGAGGTACTCATGCATAGGCTAGATCCTTCATGGGTAGGGTCATTGTAAAGGGCATTTAGACAAGTCATGGGGGATCAATTAGATTAGTGGTTCTCAGTCTCCATGGAAATCAGAATCTTAGATTTCTCAGTCTCTAACTTGGAGGTTCTGATTAAGCAGTCTGCAAAGCCAGGCTTAGAAACTTTTGAGTCAGATGACACTTTTAGTGCTGACATCCTATGTATGTCTCATTTGTTTAACAAATTTTTATTGAGTGCCTGCATTGCGTGACAGTGCATGGTTTTGGGTTTTGCTTTAATAGGACATGGAATCAAGAGGGGAATGCAGCGGGACAGGTAATGGTAAAACCATGTGATTTCTCCTTAGGTAGATGAGGCAGGGACACTTTCTCATTTTGTTTCTTTATGTATCTCAGAGAGGTGGGCACATTGGCATCCATTCTTGGTTGTTAAGCCAATTAACCAGCTCTTTACTCACTTATTCCCTGTTATTAGGCTTGTTGCTGTGCTCTTTATCCAGTTGGTTTCATACAACTTTACTTCTTATTTGAAAAGGAGCCACTCAGTCTTTAATTTGCTGCATGGCAGGTTCGGCTTTTTGATTTTGTTCTTTCCTAGTAATAAAATTAACATTGGCTACCATTTATTGAGTACCCAGTGTACCAGATACTTCAGGTCACATTATTGCTAACCTTTATCACAAGTCTACAAGGTAGATGTTAGGATTCTGAGTGGGAGCCAGGATGTTGAGTTCTGTTAAAGACTTATTGCAGCAGCTACTGAGTTGAGGAATTGTCCGGTGCAGTCATGGTTTGGCTGTGTGCATCGAGCTTATTTTATTGTTGAGGAATGCCAGAAAGCCTGTCTACTCATAATAGGGTAGCTGTGACCACCACCTTGTTAAACTTGTAATTTGTTTTAAACACTATGCCATGCTGATGATATAAGCTCTCCACCCATTTCTCCAGTGAAAGGCTGGTCTTGCTGGTATAATTTTTGAACGTGGCATGTAGATTATCATTCATCCATGTCATGCCGCAGTGGAGACTTGGGGACTGTTTTTTGTATCTTCGGTGATGATCAGGATTTCCCAGAAATGGCATGTGACCTATGTGGTGGTTTCTTTTTCTGTCTCTGTTGTAGGATCTTAGCCTGGCAAGGTGAACTTGATCATTGTTTAGTTTTACAGTGCTCATTTAAATACCTTTTGCCTAACTCTGCCAATGAATTAGCTTTATGTTAGGTTGTTACATTTAATCATTTCATCCTCATGAGATTTCTGTGTAATAGGTATTATCAGCATTTAATAGATGAAGAAACTGAAGTTTCATAAGGTTAACTAAGTTGTCTACCCTTCAGACTCTCATCTTTTTGCATTTGGACTTAGGCATGGTTTGCATAGGAGTTACACCGTTACTTTTAATTTTTCTTACCTCATTCTCTTGTAAGGGATTTAGGTGGTAGGTGTGTGAGCTTTTAGGAGGTGAAGATGAGCAAGTATCTCAACACCTGGAGAAAATTCTTGGATAATGTATTCAATATCCTCCCTTCTAGCAGATTCAAGGTCATGGCTGTCATTGAATGTTCTCTCTCGCCAACTCTGGACCTTACCTAGATGTAGCAAACACCCTCATGATGGATTTGCACCTGCTAGAGAAGTTCATAGGCCAAGGGTTGTAAATATTTCTAATATGAAGAGCTAGTTGAGACATAAATTTTTATAGTTGTGGCAAAGTAAATGTAAATCTTCACAGAGTTTGTAATAACCAAAGAGTTTTTTCTAGTAAGATCACCTTCACTTTACTTCCCAACTGAAGGCAAGACAGGAAATGTGATACATTTATTCTCTGGGGAGAAATGCTTTCTTTCTCATTTTGCAGCATGGGATTCTGCTGTGAAATTGTCATCCTGTCTTTGACTTCCGCCTATTGCCCTAAAATTGCCATGCTGTTATCAAGTCAGCATCTGCTTTGTGTTGAAATAAGTGTCTTTTAATATACAGATTTTAAAAGAGAAATTAATGGAACTGAAGTTAATTGAAAATACAAAAACAGGTGTAAGATCAATTTTGGTTCCTTCAAGGATACACCTAGGGAACACACATGCAGTTGATCAAACCGAATTGAAATCAATGGTAGAAGTTAACTTAGGATAGATCATGGTGAGAAAGGAGGACATTTTCATACCTTAACTTTTCTGTTGCGTTGTTTTGAGCAGGCTTTGTACCTTTATTGAATCCAATATACCCTTTTGTAAACTTCAGGTACAGGTCATTTCTCCAAACCAAATATTTGTGACTTCTTTTTCATGTTAAATACATCCATAAGATTTTCTGCTTTGGTTTATTAGATAAGGATTTTTGGGTGGTATAATAACATGGCTGGGGGTGGTTTTATCTTAATACTTCATTTGCTTTAGTATTTAGGCTTATTTTATCTTAAGAACAAAGGTTAACTTTAAAGAGTATTATTAAACTTTGATGGCTGAACAGGGCCATGATGTGCCTTCTAAGTGGGACAGAGAACCCTGTGGTTATTTAATGAATTAAACTTCTGTCAGACTCATTTATAGCAAGACAAGGACCTTAGGCCTATCCACCCTTCTGTCCTTGGTTTACCACTGTAGCAATGAATCACCTTGAGTAGTTCACCCTGTCCTCATTTTGCAGACTTTTCATCTTTAACTGCTTAGGTTGTTGAAAGCAGCCTTTTAAATAATGTTATATAACTGCGATAATCCAAGTACATGAAGGACATGCTACATTCACACCTTGGTCTACCTACTATCAGTCAACAAAGTCTTTTTCTAAATATCTGAATATTCATATTCATTCAACAGATAATGCTTATTGAGTTCTGTTATGTGCCAGGTGTCTGCTTTGGGCACTGCACTGAATGCTACACATAGAGCAGTGTGGCAATAAATGAAGACCACCCAAATGAGAACAAGCAGTGGCAATTTATTCAGAGCCTTTTATAGAAAGGGAGTCAGCGACCCAAAGGCGAGCAGATTGGGAATGCTTTTTAGTGGGAAAAAAGGAAAAGTTTCAGGTATGCCCTGATTGGAGGCTCTTGGTAAGGGAAGCAAGGAAATGTGTTAAGAATACTTGCTACAAGCGGATTTCCCACCATTTGGGAACTTGACATTTATCTTTATACCCCTGGCCCCAGGAGTGCCAGTTCTGGAAAACTGAAACCATCCTATTACTTGGTAACCACTACCCTTTTCTTAGAGTGTTATCAAATCACCTGTTTATTCTACACTACACTAGAATTCTACACTAGAATACTGCCAGAAATTCACTGTTTTAATTTTAACAAGAGGGTATTCAGAGTGACCCACTCCTATTTCCCTGCTGTCTTTTCTAGCAAGGAAAGTGGTTTTCAGACAAAGAAGAGTAGAATAAGAAAGGTGAGAACAAAGTGGCAGAGTTACCTACTTAAAATAGGTAAAAATCTCCAGGCTGAAATGAATTGTTTCTCAGGATATTGAAAACTATAGTTATTTTTGAGGAATCCCATTTGGGAAATTTGAGAAGTAAGTAGGTGAGAGAAGATACCTGAAATCTCAATGTGAGTCAGTGTTTTTGTATTCAAAAGAAAGAAAAGTGGATTAAAAAATGGCCTCATGGTAAAAAGCTTTTGCTTATCATGCTAAAGAGTTGTAACTTTTATCTTATAGACATGGAGGTGTCATAGAAAGGTTTTAAATGTCCAGGAAGTGGCATGATCAGATTTACATTTAAAAATTTACTAGAAATGTAGAAAATAGAAAGTACTGACCTGAGCCTAAGGAAACTTAGTATCTTCTAACAAGAGTGAAGGTAGGATTACATGAGCCTGAGCCCATGGAGGCCAATAAAGGGAACAGATTCCTAGAGTTTTAGAAGAGACTGAAATAAATCATTCTGTGCTAGTCTTGTTTTTTTAAAAAACAGATTTATTAGTTAAGGGAATGCTGTCTTTTTAAAAAAAATAATTTATTTTAAAGAAACTTTAGATTACATAAATGTTAAATAAAAAATATAGGAGATTCCCATATGCCCATTTCCTCCCCCTCCCACACTTTCCCACATTAACAACATCCTTTATTAGTGTGGTACATTTGTTACAATTGATGAACACACATTGAAGCATTGCCACTAACCGTGGATTATAGTTTGCACTCTGTCCTGCACAATTTTGTAAGTTATGGCAAAATATATCATGGCCTGTATCCGTCATTGCAGTGTCATGCAAGACAATTCCAGTGTCCCGAAAATGCCCCCATATTACACCTCTTTTTTCCTCTCCCTCCTCTCAGAACTTCCGGTGGCCACTGTCTCCACATCAGTGATAAAAATTCTTCCATTGTTAGAATAACAAGTCTATAGTAGAATAATAGTAAGTCTACTTTAGTCCATTGTTCATTCCCCAATCTCGAGGATTTTAGGATGGTGATGCCCACTCTGTCTCTGTGTGAGAGGGGGTTTGGATCCCATGGGGCAGATGGATGGAACTGTCTTGCTTGCAGTTGCAGACTCTATTCCTTGGGAATGGTGTTTGTCTATCATCATCATCTTGGTAGTTGTTATGGGTGAGTCCAATGAACTGGACAGTAGGTGTTGCAACTCTGCTGAGATTCAGGGCCCAACTGGTGCATGAATGGACCAAAGATTTAAGTCTCTTGGACATACACCTATCAGGTATAGTACTAACTATAGGTTCAGATAGAAGGGGCAGAAGAACCATGTGTAGGGAAACCACAAATGAGTCCAACTCTGCCATACTGGGGAACATAAGTTCCATGTTAAGGCCCATTGGCAGGGTGCCAAACTCCTGAGCTGTCTGCCCTGCCTGTAGTGTCTGGATGTCTCTAGAGCCCTCAGGAACCTTGCTATTTGAGGTAATATTTACTGTGGCAGTCAGTGAGATCCTGCTGAGACGTGTGTAAGTGTAACCTCTGGAATGACCCCCCAACTCACTTTGAAATCTCTTAGCTATAAGAACTCATTTGTATTTACCATTTCCCCCTTATGATCAAGGTCTTTTTCTAGATGTATTGCTAGTTGGTTCTTGGTAATAATCCCTTGGTACCAGGGAGGCTCTTCCTCGGGAGTCATGTCCCATGCCCGGGGGAAGGTAGTGCATTTATGTACTGAGTTTGGCTTAGAGAGAGGCCACATTTGAGCAACAAGGAGCAACAAGAGTTACCTCAGGAGGTAACTCTTAGGCAACATATACTAGGCTAAGTTTCAGTTTCAAAGGAAAAGGTTCATAAGTACAGTCATCAGTATCAAGGGCCTGGTGCAATGGTCTGTCCTCTTTCACTAGATTCCACCTCTGTACTTGGGTTATTCTTGTTGTCCCATTAGAGAATATAGCAGAACTCCCCAGGATGGGAATTTGATATTTTTTCGGTTATTGTGTGGATCTCCACCCACTGTGACAATGCTCTATGAACACTTGAATCCATTCATATGCCTTCTTGCCCCAGATGAACTCCCTCCCATGCACCCGCCCATCACCGACACCCCACACCGATGTTCCTTCCCTGCCCCAGCTGTGACCCTTCTGTGATTCAAAACCTCTCCAAAGATGAAGCCAAGAAAATAACCAAATAAACATAAGAAAATGAAATAATAATAGTTTAAAAAATAACATAAAATACAAAAAAATAAAAAATTTTAAATAGTAAAAAAAAACTTTTTAACAATATGTCTTTCATTGCTGTAAGATGTTTTCTTGTGTGTATAGTGAGATTTTCTTCCGTATATTACCCCAGTGTCTTTTTTTTTTTTTTTTCATTTTATCTTCCAAAGAAGCTTTGGGTTACAGAAAAGTCACATAGAGAATATAGGGGATTCCCATAAACTCAGCACCCTCCCCCTTTTCCCCTCTCCCCTATTAATAACATTTTACACACAGATGGTACATTTGTTACAACTGATGTACAAATATTGAAGCATTGCTACTTACCATGTTCAATTGTTTACATTATGATTTACATCTTGGACCGTACACTTTTATAATTTTGAAGAAATTTAAAATGGCCTGTATCCATTATTGTGAAATCATGCAGAACATTTCTAATGCCCTCAAAATGCCCTATGTTCCATGCTGTCTTTTGCTTTCAGCAACCTATTTAGTTTAACAAGTGCCATCCTTAAGAACAAGGTGGGAAAATGTGAACTGAGAATTAGGTTATTTGTAGCTGGTTGAACAAGTATGTTTTGAAAAAAATAGATTTAATAAGTCTGCATTAGCTGGGAGCAAAGTCCTCCTGTGCTATTGGACTCTGTGTTTGACTTAAAATATTAGCTATAAGTTTTATCTTTGATTGAACTGGTTTTATTATTGACAAATTTATATGTGAAGTAAAATTAGAAAGGTAAGGTAATGTTGTTGACATAATCAAGAACTTAAAATGGGTATTATCAAAGAGGTGGAACTCGTTCTTGTGTGAGTGGAGATCTTACTCTTTTTATATATAATGCACAATGTACTTATATACATAAACAGATATACTGTATATCTGTGGTGTTAAAATTCCATGGGTGAGAATGATTAGGGAAAAACTGTTTAAGTTGAAGGGGACGGGAGGGAAGCAGGAGATAATGAAGAAAGGTTGAGAAACACTGCTTACAAGAAGTCAGTAGTTGAAATGGTGAGCTAAAACTTAAAACAGGAATAAATGGAGATACCTGAAATATTTTATATTTAGGACCAGAAAGCAATGGCCCAGTTATAGAATGGGAATAGTTCTTGATTTGTGTTTATGTGAAGGGAAAAAAGTAAGCTTAAATAGAGATACGGTTCTTTATTAATTTTACTTGATCTAAAACGCAGTATGAGTCAGCAGGGTGGATATGGCTGAGAAAAAGGTGAATGCAGCCTTAGGCCTCATTTATAAAAATAGATGTTATAGAATGCACAGTGTTCTGTTTTGTACTATAAACTGGTCACAACCGGATCTGGAAATTGGGAAGCTTGAGCATGCAGAGAATGATCAGGAAGATGAGAGGTCTCAAAACTATGTTGGGAAAAGTTCATCCAGAGTAGAGGCTGCATAATTGTTTAAGCATGTTAAGGCGACTGCAAGAAGTTATGGCTTGAATCCACAAATGTAGTTAAACATTAAATTGGGCAGTGGTGCATAATTAATAAATTAATTAACCAATATTTATTGAGAGCCTTCTATCTGCCAGGCATTGTTCTAGGCACTGGGGACTCTATACTTAGCAAGTAGACAAAATACCTGTACTTGCAAAACCTAGAGTTTATTGGGCAGAGACAGACAGTAAACAAGATAAATTTGTAAAATATATCTAGTATGTGAGATAATATCTTAGATATTGATAAGTACTAAATGGGAAAAATAAGGGGAAGAGGGATATGAAATATTGAGGGAGTGATTGGAATATTAGATGAATATATACAGGGAAGCCTCATTGAGATGATTTTTAAAAAAATTATATTGAAGTTTAACAAACAGAAAAATGCAAGAAGCATAAGTGTACAGTGGATGAATTTTCACTAAGTGAATATGCTTGTGTAATCAGCACGCAGATTAAGAAACAGACTATTACTAGCCCCTCAGAAGCCCTGGTTCCCTTCTCTATTAAATCTTCCTCTCTGCACAGGTAACCACTCTCCTGACTACTAATGCTTAACTTTGTTTTGCCTATTTGTGAGCTTTATATTAGTTTAATCATACATAATATACTCTTCTATGTCTGGCTTCTTTAACTCAACATTGCATTTGTGAGGTTTATCCATGTTCCTTATGAGCAGCAGTGGTTTGTTCATTTTCATTGCTGTGTAGTGTTCCATTGTATGACTGTACCACTGTTAAGTTTCCTTTCTTTGGCTAGTGGATTAGTGCTGCCCTGATCATTCTACCTGTCTTTTTGGTGAACTTATATACCGACATCTGTTGGGGATATTCTTAGGAGTGCATGCATTTGCTGGGTTATAGGGTATGTGCATGTTTACTTCCGTACATACTGAGAAACAGATTTCCAAAGTGGTTATGTCAATTTATAGCTCCATCGGCAGCATATGAGCTCCACCTTCCTGTCAACATTTGGTATCGCCTACCATTTTAATTTTAGCTCTTCTGGTGGGTGTGGAGAAAGGTCCGTTGTGGTTTTATTTGCACTTTCCTGAAGACTAGTCATACACCTTTGCATATGTTTCTTGGCCATTTTGATACCACTTTCCTTATTGATTTATAGGAGTGTTTGTTTTGTTTTAACATTCTAGAGGAGTCCCTTGTTGGATAATATATCTAGTTTGTGAGATAGTATCTTAGATAGCATTGCAAATATTTTGTTCTACTTGTTGGCTTGCTTTTTTTAAATTTTTATTTTTTTTAAACTCTCTTAATGTCCTGTTTTAAAAAATCTTTGCTTACTGCCCAAAGTCACAAAGATGGAGAAGGTGAGTTTTGAATAAAGACCTGAAGAAATTGGGTTGCTAATCATGCACATGTCTGGGGGGAAGACATTTTAGGCTGAGAGGACAACAGGACTGGAGACCTGAGGCCGTGGGGCCAGAGGGAAGCAAGGAGAAGCAGAGGTTCAGAGTTGAGGTCAGAGAGGCATTCAGACAGCGACTGTGCAGGGGAGCTTTGCTCAGGGCTTTAGCTTTTCCTCTGGAGAGAAGTTTTAAGTAGAGATTGATGGGACCCAATATAGGTTTTCAACAGGATCGCTGTGCTGGTGTGTTGAGAACAGACTGTTGGGGCCAGGGCTGAAGTCAGGTGACCAGTTAAGGCTGTTGCAGTGATCCAGGGGAGTGGAGATGGTGGCTTGGAACAGGGGGTTCACTGTGGGGTGGTGAGAAGTGGTCAGATACTAAATGAGCATCATATCCTTAAACTTTCAATAATATTGGTTGTGGTTAGAGTCTAAGTATGAGAAACCATAAATTCAAATTAGGTAACAAAATGAAAAAGCCTCAAAGAAGTAGGCTGAGTGTCATTTTAGCCCAGAAATACTTCTTTAAAAAAAAAAAAAAAAAAAAGAGTGAGCGCCAGATGCAGCTGAAGGACACATACGGTACATGTGTAATCATAGTAAAGCTCCATACTCATCTTGGTAACTTCGTTTTTGACAGGCTCTAGGAGGTTATTGTTTCTAAAATTTTGTTTCGAGGTTGCCAGGCTGTAAGCTTTCTTTGGTGGACTGATTTGCCTTGTCCTTAGGGGGAAATGTATTTATGTTTTAACTTGTATATTCCCGTTCTCCACACCACCGTTTTGGTCACCATTTGCAGAACATACTTTTAGTGCTAAAGCTGTGTGCACTGTAAAGTATTTGATAAAAGCAATTCAAAGCAGCAGGAAAGAGGAGCAGACAAAGGCATAGTGCTGTGAGTGCTGGCAGTCTCAGGGCTGGTTGGCACTAACTGGTAGTCTGGTCCTGAATCTCCCTTCATGCATAGTGGTGCTTTCCATTGGATTTAACACCTGTCTGGTGTTGAGACATCTTCTGAATATCAGAGTCATTATTTGGCTTTAGTAGTGTATAAGTGATCTTTTATAAAGTTTTGCCTAGAAATATTTTGTACAGTTTGATGGTCTCAGAGTAATTTGATTATTCAGAGATATCACATGTCCTTGGTCAGATTTTGTTGCCATTTTAAAGAATGGTATTATTAACAACTGATTGCTTTTTCCAACTTTGCCAACTGATTTTATGGGACTTAATGTCTTTTTTTTTTAAAGATTTATTAATTTGTTTCTCCCCTCCCCTTGTTGTTTTGTGCTCACTGTCTGCTATCTGTGTGTTCTTCTGTGTCTGCTTGTTTTCTCTTGAGATGGCATCGAGAACCGATCCTCAGACCTTCTGGAATGGAGAGAAGCACTCAATCTCTTGTGCCACCTCAGCTCCCTGATCTGCTCCATCTCTCATCGTCTCTCTTCTGTCTCTTTTTGTTGCGTCATCTTGCTGTGCCAGCTCTCTGCGTGGGCCAGCACTCCTGCGTGGGCCAGCACTCTGCTCGGGCCAGCTCACCATGTGGGCCAAGCAGCTTGCTTTTTACCAGGAGGGCCCCAGGAATTGAACCGTGGACCTCCTATATGGTAGACGGGAGCCCAATCACTTGAGCCACATTCGCTTCCCGGGACTTAATGTCTTGCTACCAAGAAGAGAATTTTAACATGAATAAGCACTACTCAGTGTTTCCAGCTTGCTTTTGGTGTTAGGTAATGGTGTACTTATTTACCTGATGTGTCTGTGGTTTTAATATGATTATCTTGCCCTGAGGGATGGGAGAAAAACCAGTGAAAAGTTCACTGCTGCTTTGTGAATCAAGTTGTGCCTTGGCACAAAGTGCTGATCATTTTGGCATTTGAACACAGCATTAGCTCACCTCGTCTGTAGTTTAGGAATGTTCTGAAAGTGCTACCTGAAGCTGCTGGATTCTCCATAAAGTTGAGCTGCTATAGAAAGTGATATTTGTTATATCCTGTTCTCAAATATCTCGCCAAGTTACTGTCATCAGACTCTTTATTGATAGAAAATTAGTTAGGTAAATCCCATTTTATTCTGCTTGGATGGTGGAGGTGATGAAATTTATGAGAAAGTATGTATAAGGAAAGTTCTGAAGTGTTGATTGTGGATTTAAGCCCATACAGAAATCTTGGTTTATAGTGGAATGGCCTATGGATTACTTGTTTCTTTCAATCTCTTATGTTTCATGGAAATAATGAAACTAATATTTGCTACATGTTTTGGTCAGGGTTTTTTAGTTTCAGTAACTGAGATCTATTCTAGTTAAAGCAGAAAGGGATTTATTAAGGGTGACAGCTAGCTTAGCAAATCATTGGGAGTGCTGAAGAAAGAGACTGTTGGCTGAGTTTCTAGCGTTTTCAGCACTACCTAACCGTGGTACTGGACCATGGAGGAGCTACTGCCTTTGCCCCAGTCAGGATGCTCCGAGGCAGTAAGCCAGAGCCACGCTGCTGCCTCCAGAATCACTGGCTTCTGTCCAGCAGCCACGTTGGGTGCTGCCATCCAAGTGGGTGCCTCACATGCCCCTCCCTGCTTCTTCCCTTGTAGCTCCAGTTCTGAGGGAGCCCATGTGGGTGTGCCTGGGTGGCAGAACCTAATTCACGTGTCTACCTGGGCTGTAGGGTGAGGGAGGCAGCAAACATAGCGCCCCCACCCCGGTCTTAATTATTTGATTTATTTTTTTTAAAATTCTACATTGGCAAGGTGGGCTTTACACAGTAGGGGACTGTAAATCTGTGGCAAGAACAGACAAAAGATGATAACAGATTCTCAGTACAACACCCATTTAAAACAATGTAATATGAAGACTACTAATGCTTGTAAGTAACTTTTAAGGAACCCTGCTATTAAAAACATACATATTTTTAATTGGATGTGTGTGTGCATAAAGAATGTGTGAAAACCCAGCAGTTTTATGCTTATGTTACTTTAGAGTTCTGTATTAATCTAGTAAGAGTAGGTTGATAATAAAGGCAAGGACAAGAGTACTGTCCCTTTGCAGGTTTTGTCCTTGGTGAACAGTACTACAAGGCAAGACTCATTCTTTATTCTTGTCAATGTGTTCTTCTGATTGGAGAGTTGAGATTGATGATGGGTCAGTATAAACTCACTTCTATTATTAGAAGCACGAGTTAAAACCTATGGTGGGTGAGCAGAGTTATAATGCATAACATTATTATAACTTAATATATGGCTGTTTACCTAATTTTTTTTTTTTTTTTTCTGAAATAGACTTAGCCCTAGAAGGGAGCTTGGAATCATGTGGTCCAACTGAGGAAAAGGAAGCCCGGGGAGTAAAATGTTTTGTTCCAGATTACACAGCTGGCTGGTGTAGATCCCGGGTCTCCTGATGTCACAGCCCGGTCTTTTTCCACTACACTCTGGGGAAGCAGCGGTTTCTCTGCAGTAGGAGAAAGCCTTCAGTGTCCCTGGATTCACCATATTGAGGTTTGAGTCCAGAGACAGTAGTCAGGATGTCTTAGTGAAACTAGTACTCTCTGATGTGTCAAATGAGTACCTGGAAATTTGCCCTTGAGTTTTGAGAAGATGAATTACAAAATAAAAAATTTTGTTCAAATCAGTACTTGGGGGGACAGTGCACTGCTTAATTGAAGGATTGAGTTTCGCTTGGTAAAATAAGCCGCAAAACTGAGGTGGATTTATACTCCGCTCTATTCTGTTGACTCTTCCAGGTTGTTCATACATTTGCTCATGCACCACCTTTTTGATAAGGTATTTGCCATTACAAACATAGTCAGTACAAGATAAGAATTAACTAGGAAACCTCAGAGTAGCTCACTTACCTCCTTCAAGCCTTTGCTCAGACCTGTCTTTTCAGTGAGTCCTATCCCGACCCACCCTATTTAAGATTGCAGCCCCTATCTCTTCATTCATTCCAGATTCCCTTATCCTGCCATCCTGCCCTTTTTTTTTTCAGTAGCACATATCCCCTCTAACGTGTGTGGATATATGTGTATATATATATATATATATATCGCCCACATAATTTTAAAATTATTTTTACTGCTTATTGTATATCTCCTCCATTAGCGTGTAAGTGCCATGAAAGCATAGACTTTTATCCATCTTGTTTGTGTATCCCCAGCATGAAGAATAAACAGTAATTGTTACATAGTAGATACTCAAATATATGTTGAATGAATGAACTTGGCAAAAACAGCTACTCTTCAGGATTTCTACTAGTAAATTGATGGATTCCCAATCCTGGTGGTGATTCTATTCATTAAATCATTGGAGATGATCTCATTTATCAGTTGGTGTAAGTGCGTGAGTTGTGCTATATATAGTATTCTGGAACCTCCTAGTTTATTTGGCAATAAACGAGGAACTCAGTTTCAGATGAAAAACATCGTTAAATTATGACGATATCATCAGTGGAACAAATTCTTTAGATATTAAAATCTAGATTACTAAGTGATAAAAATACATGAAGAGAATCTGAAATGTAGACTTGGATATGAACTGTCTTTAAACCTACTGGTTCAGAAGGTTTTCATTTTCAATATTGTGGTAAAAAAAAAACAGAAAAAAAAAAACTCGGTTTGACAGTATTAGGGTACTGAAATGATGAGGGAGAGAAGAGGAAGGAAGTGAGGTCTCCACAGAGTTGGGAAAGTGGTTCAGCAGAGTCATCTAGATGTCATGGTACATTGCTGTTAATCTAAACTTTTTCGAAAAAGCTAATACATGAGACAAGGAAATACTCTTAATGAAGATAAAATCTGTAATACTTTGAGGAGGGTATATGGGAACTCAGTACTTTTTGCATGACTTTTCTGTAAACCTACAACTGCTCTAATTTTAAAAAGGGGGAGGAGAAATCTATAATACTCTAAAACATTCATTTCGTTAAACTGTAGATAAGTTCTAGGGCATAACTTATTATTTAAAAGTATATTTGATTTTCAGAATTCAGGGAAAGTAAAGATGATACTTAAAACTCTAACAATAGATAGGTTGAAATTAAAGGCTTTTAAACCTGGAAGATATCTTAGAAATAAAGTATTCTAACTTTTTATGTGTAAGCTTAAGTCCAAAGCTCAAATGACTTGCCTAAGATCACACAGCTAGTTAGTGGTAGAATTAGGACTGATCTTTGTTATGGATTTTCACGGAGGTATGTTAATAGGAGAGGCATATAAGCGTCTCTCTGGAGATAATCCAGGGAGCAAGTATGAATTTGTTTTGAGATTTACATTTTATCTGAAAAAATTTAAATTTTCATGCAGATATCTCATTTTATACATATCTTTTATGTTTCTTTCTCTTTTTACGTGTATAAGCATATGTATTTATTTTGGAAGTTGGGAAAATGAATGAAAAAGTTGTCTTAGAAGAAGTGTTCAGAAATCAGAGTTTTAAAGAAAACTGCAATGAGGTCTGTATCTACTTGATCTATTCTAAAGGATGTATGCTAAAGAATTCTAAAAGATCCTCTATGTTAGAGGAAATTAATTATAGTGCAGTGAAAAATACCTTATTTAGAAAATAATTTAATCTTCAACTTGAAAAGAAAGGATTATTATTTTTGTCTTTCAACATTCTGTGTAAGTAAAATAAGACATCAAATTTTGTGTCTTTTTCTTGAGGTGTACAAGGAATGGCTTGTATGTAGATTTGTATATACTTCTTTCCTAAGGATCGAATTTGACCATACTTGTATGGAGAAAGGCGGCAGGCCTCCCTACCCCCCCCACCCTCAGCACATTTATCAGAGGGATACTGGAAAAGTTTTTACTTTTTGAGCAGTCTTGTTAATTATTTATTTTGCATCACATGGTTAAATGAGGCATTCTTCTTGTGACGTAGTGGTAATTGGATCTTTTTTTGTTTTCTCTTCTCTTCTCTTCTCTCTTCTCTTCTTTCTCTTCTCTTCTCTTCTCTTCTCTTCTCTTCTCTTCTCTTCTCTTCTCTTCTCTTCTCTTCTCTTCTCTTCTCTTCTCTCCCTCTCCCTCTCCCTCCTCTCCCTCCTCTCCCTCCTCTCCCTCCTCTCCCTCCTCTCCTCTTTCTCTCCTCTTTCTCTCCTCTTTCTCTCCTCTTTCTC
>JAKSZT010028738.1:2384720-2447108 GCA_026826555.1 Tolypeutes matacus | reverse complement strand
CTTTCTCTCCTCTTTCTCTCCTCTTTCTCTCCTCTTTCTCTCCTCTTCTCTTCTCTCTCTTTTTTAAGGTATTGGTGCCAGGGATTGAACCTTCCCATAGGAAGCTAGCACTCAACAACTGAGCCACATCAGCTCCCCTGAGTTGTTTTTTTTTTGTTTGTTTGCTTGTTATTTTTTTTGTTTTGTTTTGTTTTTAGGAGGCACTGGGGACCGAACCTGGGACCTCCCATGTGGGAAGCAGGCACTCAACCGCTTGAGCTACATTCACTCCCTATAACTTGATTTTAAAATGATCCAAAATGCAATTTTCACAATTGAGTAGAGAGCAGGGTGAAATGAATAGTAAGAACACTGGTCTGGTTGGTCAGGAGGTTCAAAAAGTAATGAGTTTTGCCTTACCATTGCAATGCACTAATTTTATAGGTAAGGTTAATGGGGTAATGGGACCCCTTCTAGCTCTAAAAATTTGTGATCTGTATTTGCTTATGATTTGCTTAAGTGCTTCCATACAAATATTTCCAAAAATTCAAGTGTACAAATTGTGTGCATATCTCAAGTTTTACTGTCTCCCACATAACAGTTCTTCTGAAATGAGTATCTCAGGAGCCAGAGCCTTTCATTGTAGCCTGGGAAAGGGGTTTTCCTGTGTGCAACAGAGACGTCAATATGCAAGAACTTGCCAAACAGTCCCTGATGGCCTGTAAATGGGTCTTCTTTGCTAAGCAGAGAACTTATAGAAGCCTCTTAGCATTTTGAGAAAAGGTTTTCAGAGGCATGAGGAATTTTCAAATTGAGCCTGAAACTTACAGGAACTGGACAGTTGCTACCTATGATCAGTTTGCCATTAAAGTCTGTAAATAATACTGGAGGAAGCTGTATGAATTTTTATTGTTTGGTATTTGTAGGCTTTCCATTCATTGTTCATAAGTGTTGATTTAAGGAGGCCTTTGGGTAGTAGCACATATGGGATTGTTTTTACCATGCTAGTATGCACCCATGTTTTTTCCTCATTGAAGGCTTACTATCATGTGCTCTGTTTTCAGTTAAATCTGTATCTTACTACTAGTTTACTAGCTCGAGGTGGATATGCAGAAATAGCCTACGGAATTACTGGGTTCATAGGCCATTCTGGCAGAGTCGTGTGTTTAGAATTTCAAATATGGTATCTGTTAGCAGGCACGTTTTGGCAAATGATGAGTGCTGTGTGGGTAGATAGGAGGTACAGTTATTAAAGTAGCAGGGCCGGAAAACCCTCCTTCTCATTAATGCTGCTACTGTAGCTTAGGAGATTAGTTTAACAATCATTGTTCCAAAGTCAGAGATAGCTGAGGAATTACTGAATTATTTTGTGATTTAGCTCTCATTATTTTTCACATCTCTTGGATTTGAGGTTTTGAAGGAGTTGGCAGTTTGTGGTTTAGATAGACTAAGCCAGAGGTGCCTTGATAAAGACTTACTCTGAGGCTAAAGAAAGCCTTTATTCAAGCTCTTTCATTTCACTAAGGTATGGTGGAGTCAGAGCAGATGGAAGGCTAATGTTTGAGCTCAGGTTGTGTGAAAACTTCATCAGCCAATTGGCTGGCTCCTAATGGTAAGACAGGAAGAACCACCCACGTTTTCCATTTTGGATTTGAGTCACATAAAACAGGTTTCCTGCAGAAACCATTTGGCTTTAACAAGTGTACGGAAATTTCATCTCCGATCAGATTGATGATTTATCTTTGTTGAACATGTATTTCAAGTTATTCATTTCCCTTTTTTCAATCCATAGGTGAAATTTCAATTTTGAATCTCCTGTGGTACTTACTGTAACCAATTTCCAAGATTATTGTAAAAGAGGTAGAATTGAAAGCACTGTATTTTCAGGTAAGGCTCTACTTTTACTTTATCTTAATAATACACAGCTACTTTGACATAAGTTAGAAGGATTTTTCCCTCTCTCATATGAATAGAAGTATAGGTGAGTTTTTTAAAAGGTGGCAAGTTGAATTCTCCAGACAGGTTTTTACATGTGTGGGATTAACCAAGAGGTTCAATGGTGTTGGCTACTTCTAACAATTGAAGCAATATGTGATGGCAGTTAAGACACACACACACACACACACACACTCGTTCATTTATAATTCATAGCCCTCATAGCCCTCTCCCTGGGCCAGGAGCCTGAATGTGGACAGTGGGCGCCTCCCTGCCTGAGTCCGTGGGTCCAGCTGGCCGGACCCGCCAGGGGCTGCCGTGGTGTGCTGTTGTTGGGCCCTGCCTTGCAGGCCAATGGGGAAGGGGCTGCCCTGGGGTGCTGCTGACCCTTCCCTGGGGTGCCGTGTCAGTGTTGGTGGCTGCAGTGGCAGCAGTGGTAGCCTGGCCAAGGCAGCGAGGGCACAGGTTGCGCTGCCATGGGCCTGGCTGGGCTGCCAGAGAATGTGTTTACCAGGCAATCCAAGGTCTATTCCTACATGAGCCTGAACAAATGCTCTGGAATGCGTTCCCCCCTTCAGGAAGAGAACTCAGTCGCACCTCATGAAGTCAAATGCCAGGGGAATCCAATAGCTGAATCTATGGAAGTGAGAGGAGAAAGAAACACTGAGAATGCAACACAGAGCACCATGAAGTCTGAGGAACAGAAGATCAGAGATGCCAGGAGAGGTCCCCTGGCACCTTTTCCAAACCAAAAATCTGAAGCAGCAGAACCTCCCAAAACTCCCACCTCATTTTGTGATTCTACCAGTGCAGCTGTCACCAAGCAAACTGAAAAAGCTCACTAAGGGCAAACAGGCCCCTCCCGAAAAAGCTCAAGGAAAAATGCAACAGAATAAAAAACTCAAGGATTTCCACCCTGGCTGAAGGTATTCCCCGAAGAGCAAAGCTGAGCTGCAGTCTGAAGAAAGGAGAAGAGAGGATGAATTTATTGAAAGTGGGAAGGAGGAAGGAATGAAGATTGACCTCATAGATGGCAAAGGCAGGGGAGTGATTGCCACCAAGCAGTTCTCCCGGGGCGAGTTTGTGGTGGACTGCTGCAGGGACCTCATCAAGATCATGGACGCCAAGAAGCGGGGGGCTCTGTGTGCACCAGACCCCTCCATGGGCTGCTACAGGTACTATTTTCAGTATCTGAGCAAAACCTACTGCGTGGATACAGCTAGAGAGACAAATCGCCTGGGAAGAGTGACCAACCACAGCTAGTTTGGGAACTGCCAGGCCAAACTGCAGGACATGGGCCGTGTGCCTCACCTCACCCTCATCGCCTCCCGTGGCATCGAGGCCGGTGAGGAGCCCCTGTATGACTGAGGGCTGCAGCAAGGCCTCCATCCAGGGCAGCCATGGCGGAAGCAGTCACTGACCGGCCCCCTCTGCACCATGCGTCCCCTTCACTGGACAAAGTGCCCTCAGAGGGGATTGATGTATATTACACACTTAATCTTAATGGATTGCTTCAGATGCTTTTAAAACGTGTATTGTGTATTAAGATGCCTTTTCACTGTAGTATTCAAATATCTGTTACAGGTTTCCAAGGTAGGCTTGAATGGATGGCTGCATTTATGTTCTAGTTGTTTTTGTACTTTTTTTGCATAACAAAGCAAAAGTTTCTGCCTCCTTGCATGCAGTCAGAGACTCAGCACAGGTTTTAGAGGAAAGTTTGAGACTAGGAAGCTGGGTGATTCTCCTGCCTGGAACTAAAGAGCAAGGACTTTCTCCCCTGCATTCCTCCAATGTCTGGGACAGGCAGGTATGAGGAAGACACTGCCTCTCACGGCCTGGTTGGGATGTATCCAAGCTTTTGTTCTTGACAGGCACACATTTAAGTGTATTAATATTTTTTTATCTAAGGTTTCACAGTGAGCTAGTCTTGCCCTCTGCTTTTTCACAAGCTTACAGATGCCATGTCCCATTTACCCTTCCACAAGGCTGCTGCTTTTCTTGGCACCTCAAAGTATCAGGGCAGGTAATCAAACTGGTGTGGGCAGGGAAAAGCATTGCTTACCTACCCCCGCTGGGGTGGGGTTTCCTGAAACTGCATTAGTGCTTTATAGAAATATGAACACTGAATTTATTTTCAAAAATAATAAAAATAAAACAAAAAAATCAAAAAAGGAAAAAAACACAGTAAACAGCATATGTACATATAAGTCTTGATTTGAGTGAAGTTGCTCTGCTTTTTTTTTTTCATTTTCTTTTGTAGAAGATATTTGAGATGATACTCATTCTAATAAAAAATGAAGTTTTATAGCAGGGAAAATTTCATATAAAACTGCCTTAAAACATTTTTGGGGGGGAATTATCCTTTCTTCTAATTCCTATCACCTCTCTCCCATGATCAATCTGTTTTTTTATCTGTCGTCTACTTAAACTCTGCCTCTGTAGGATACCAACATATTACAGTAGTTCTGGATATGAGAAGATTATTGAAAAAGATCTATATTCAAAATAATTTGGAATTTACATGGTTAGTATTTAGAAATGAATTTTCCCCAAGTCTGAAGGGAACTTTGCTGACCAAAAAAACTCAAAAAATCATATTACATAGAAAAATTGTGCTGGGTTGGGATTGTCATAATGTTTCTGGAATGAGTGAAAGTCAATTCCAGAGAAATAATAAGTTGGCTTTTTAAACATTTACCTGATTTGCCTATTTGATCTTGAGATCTTAAGTTACTTCTAAATTAGTTTTTAATACTTTTTTGGAGGGCTACTTTTCAAGTTTAAAATATGTTTGAAGTCAGTTTTTTTTTTTTTTTTTTTTTTTTTAAATGTGTTGGCGCTGGGAATTGAACCCTGGATCTCATATCTGGGAAGCTGGTCCTCATCCACTAAGCCACATTGGCATCCCTGAGTTGTTTTTTTCATTTGTTTGATTTTAGGAGGCACTGGGAACCAAACCCAGGATCCTCCCATGTTGGAAGCAGGTGCTCAAGCGCTTGAGCCACATCTGCTCCCCTACTTTTTTTTTTTTTCTTCAGGAGGTACTGGGAATTGAACCTGGGACCTCATACATGGGAGGCAAGTTTTCAAACCACTGAGGTATACCCACTTCCTATAAAGTCAGTTTTTAATTATTGGCATCCTTTGAAGAGGCGTAGTGGCAAGTGAGTGAAGTAATTCCAAAAGCACTTATCAGTAATGCATTGTAAGATGACTCGTGGCAGATTTGCTTTTCTAACTGTATTATCAGTTAACTGAAATTAGTTTGCAAAACTTTTAACCCACCAACAGAGACAGCCCAGTGAAGAGAAACTGGCTTGGGATTTATAACAGGCTCTAGAGAATGTATGTACATACTTTCTTTCCAGTCTATCCCAACCTCAGCCTTAATCAGACCCTTGCATTGAAACTAGCCTTATCTAGTTTCCCTGCATCACTCTTGTTTCTCAAGTTGAATCCTGTTATTCCCCGCTTTACCAATGGCAGTGGGTCTCAAATTGTTTGGTGTCCAAATCCTTTCATACTGTTAAAAATTATTAAAGTCCCAAGAGAACTTTTGTTTGTGTGGGTTATATCCATCATTGTTTACTGTATTAGAAACTGAAATGGAGAACATTTTAAAACTTAAGAATATACAAGTATATTAGCTGTAGAGTGAAGGCACCATCAGTCAAGTGGCCCCTGGAAAACACTGCACCTATGAGAGAATGAGAGTGAAAAAGGCAAATGACCTATTTTTTTTTTTAAGTTAAATTTATTGAGATACAATTAACATATGGTGAAATTCACCCTTTTCAGTGTACATTCTTCTAAGGGTTTTGACAAACACATGGTTGTGTAACCACCACCACGATGGAGATAAAGCATATTTTCAACACCCCAAAATGTTCCCTTTCCCCAACCCCAGACTTTTGGATCTAGTCTCTGTTCCTATTGTTTTGCCTTTTCCAGAATGTGATATAAATGTATGAATAAAACAGTATGTAGCCTTTTAAGTTTCACTTCTTTCATTTAATAGTGCATTTGAGAGACATCTGTGTTGTTGTGTGTATCTATAATTTATTTGTTCCTTTTTATTCCTGAGTGATATTCTCATATATGGATGTACATTTGTCTCCTTAACAATGGTAGGACCTTTGGGTTTCCAGTTTTTGGTGGTTATGCATCTTAGTATTATTATTAAAATAGTTTTGACCTCACAGTCTGCCTGAAAGGGTCTCAGGAAGCTCAATGGTCCAAGACCTTTCTTTGAGAACCTCTGGCCTACAGTTTTATTCTCCAAGCTGTGTTACAGCCATCCTGAACTACTTACCTGGTGTAATTTGCCCTCTGTCTAGAATACCAAGCTCAAGCGTCTCCACTGTGAAGCCTTCCTGATGCCTCCTCTTACCCCATCCCCATATGCCTTCAGGCCCCAGTGCTGGGTTGGTTGTCCCTGTCTTTGTGCCCTTATGGTGCCTTTTTTCACTGCTTGGCAGTTATTTCAGGACATGGCATGGTGGTTTCCCACCTTCTTGAGGGTGGTGCCTTCTCTCTCTGAGTCTGAAGCACATGCTTGGCACACTGAATATTTAGTACATGTTTGAATGAATACAGTATAATTCCTTTATATTTGTAAGGCATTTTGTTATTTATACAGGACTTTCCCATATGTTTTCACCTCTGTGAAGTATATAGCTTGGGTGGTTTTTATCATCTTTTTATTTTTCTTTTAATCAGGTAAGGATATTAAGTCTTAAAGCTCTGAGTCTCTACTTAGCTGCCTGTGAGAATAACATGGGAGCTTTTAATAAATGTACAGATGCCCTAGACTAATTAAATCTGAATCTCTGGAGGTTAGGCCTAGGTACTGTTTTTTTTTTTTTTTTTTAAAGCTTCACAGTTGAACCTGATATGCATCCAGAAAGAATCACCATTATAGTGTTTGATTTGTCAAGGAATCTGAGTGGTAGTGTAAGTCCAGACTAGAATCCCTAATGCCTTCCTTCCTCTCAGCACTACAATGTTTCACGGGCACGGAAGCATTGTAGAGATTTAGGGCACCTTGGTGTAGGTGCCAGCGTTATCGATTTTTGGAGGTACAGTAGCATACAGACCACAACGCTGACTTTATAGGCAGGAGACCGGGTTTCCATTTTGGCTCTGCCGTTTACTAACTGTGTAATGAATGCTTGAGTCTGTTCTCATTTTTAATGTAAGCTTATTGTGGGGGCCAGATTACATAAGATGTTAAAGGGCTTTATAAACCAAAAAGTGCTTTCTAAAACTCATTTTTTACTTGGTTTTATAAAGCTTAGTGTTTTTATTGACTAACTTCCCATGAGGAAATTGGTGGTGCTATAAAGGTTTAAGGAGAGTCAGAGAGGTCAGGTCACTTGTCCAAGGTCAGTTTTAGATCTAGGATTCAAACTGTGATGTTAATCAGTCCTCCAGTTGCCTGATCAAAGATGGTGCTCTGTATTTATGACATCAGTTTGCTTTCTAAGCTACTTGTATTTGTGTACTTTGCTCTTTTAATACCAGTAATATTTTAACATAAGCAGAAATAATTCATGCTCTGGAGTATCCATTTAATAGGAAGCGCTTATAATAAAAGCAAATACATATTGAATTTAATAATAAAAACGGTATTTTGGAGTGAAAAGGCCACTCATAGGGAGTTGATCTTGAATTCCATTTCTTAACTAGTAGGATGACCTTGATATATAAATCCTATTTCCTCACTGGTAAAATAGTATTAGTTTAAATAGTTCACTTTATACTTAATCCACCATCATTCTGAGTAATATTAGTGTGAAAAAGAACTACTTGGGAGACCATTTAACTGGTAATTTGGATGAATTGTGAAATGGAATTCTAATAATGACCTTGAAGTAATAAGGAGAACATTCTGGAAGGGGTTGTTTATGCATGACATGAAAATTTAAAATGGTATGTTTCTATTGATGAAGATAACATAAAGCAGCCTCACATTTTTGAGGCACATTGAAATGAATGTTCTTATAATAATTTTATTATGGGCAAAACTGAGTGTTTCAAGGAGGTATGGGTAGTTATTTCTCAATAATGATCATTATAAATGGAGTTTTAGCAGAGGTATGGTATCACATAGATTCTTTGTATGCCCTTATGCTACAATTCACTTGAATAATAAAACTGAGTTCTATCTTAATTGGACTTAGTTTGGACCCCACATGATGTTGAGGTTCAGGTACTCAGTCTCTTTTTTTTTTTTCTAAAGATTTTTATTTATTTATTCATTTATCCCCCCCTTGCTGCTTGTGCTCGCTGGGTCAGCTAACCACGCCGTGCGGGCGGGCCTGCCTTCACCAGGATGTGAAGGTAAACGGGAGCCCTATCCATTGAGCCACATCCGCTTCCCACTCAGTCTCTTCACACTTCTCTCCTTTTTAAGTCTGATACCTGGTGGCAGAAGGGGTAAAACAAATCTATTGGTGAATGCTCAGCCTTGAGACTGGACTCTTTATTTTATTAAGAGGTTAGAAAATATATGATAAACTGTAGTTCAGACATTACCATGCTGTGTCTCGTTTCCAGCTTTTAATTTATAAGCATTTTTTAAGGGGATATTTTTAGCCAATACATATTTGATGATTGACACAGGAGAATGAGTATGTTGACTAGTGTTTCTGTGTGGACTTGTTCACTAAGAATTCTCCTGACACCACAAATTGAGTTTAGTTCATCAAAAGCAAATTGAGCAATAGTGACTTTAAGTTGCGATTGATATGTGGTAGATTCAAATCAGTAGCCTAGGGCGATCTAATCTAAACAATGCATTTTAAGAAATACTCAGATCCATCTTTTTCTCATATTTCCAGATATATTAATTTACTTGGAAAGATCCAGAACAATCTTGTACTGTATTGTCACCTACACGGGCTGCTTTCTGAGATGACACACTCTATCCTTAAGCGGGACTGACTTCTTTTTCCAAAATTTTGAATTTGTTATTTTTTCCATGTTCTGTATTTACATTTTCAGCTTGTTGAATTTAAATACTTATGTACTTTCTGCTCTAGTGACTAAGGAACATTATATAAGTTGTTTTCCCCCCTTTCAATATATGGACATCACATTCTTTGTTTTACATTGGTATTTCGGTGTTATCCTAACAAGTTCATTCAAGTAGTGGTTTAATTGAGGTTAAGTGATATTATGTTGGTTTGTTTTTTTTTGGCAGGATATGGCCCTAAACATTTCGTTTTGAAACACAAAATGACCTGGGGCAACAGTAATCTTCAGTTGCATAATCACACATTAAGCTTTACAACACAGGAATGAGTACGTGGATTGTATACATCTTCAGTGAGATACTGCCTCTTAGGATAGAGTCTGCTTTAAGAATTTAACAATCTGTAGTGTTCCCTTGAGTGTTTTCTTAGGCAATTATGTTGGTATTTTGCATTTAATTGCAATGTTTCTGATTGATGGAACTATGGATAGTTTTTCAGGGTTTCCAGTCTCCCATCTAACACCTAAAGGAATTGGTTAAAATTTTACCAGTATTTAAAAAAATATATCCTTAAATGTTTTTCAGAATTTTATAATTTATTCTCCTACCCTCTGCCCTCCTTTCCCCTCCCTCCTTCTTTTCCTCCCTTCATGGTACTTTTATGACTTGAAAGCTGTTTTGCAAAAGATACCCTCTTAAGTAATTCACCTTCTAGAGACTGTGTGAGGTAGTTCAGAGTCATTCTATTTGAAGTGAATGGTAATGTCGCCATTCTGGGCAGTTCTGCTTGTGGCTGAGAGGAACTGGTGTTTGGAGCTGGTATTTCCAAACACCAGTATTGGGATATGCTTCTTGATACTGGGGACAGCCAAAGAACTAAGAAAGGAGGTCATAGTGGATAAAAGGGCCTCTGGGCAAATTTTGTAATTTTTGAGGCTGATTGGAGTAGTTTTGAAAAAAATTTACTTGATGAATTTCCAGTTACAGTATTTATCAAGAAATTGGATATATTTGATATGGAGCTTAGCATTTCTATGTAATTTTAACTTCTAAGCCATTTTTATTGAACCAGTTCCTTCATTTACAAGTAGAAGTTTTAATTTTTTGTAACTATTTACATACATTTCTCATGTGTTTTATTCTAAATAATTTTGTCTTTAAACTTGTTTAGAGAAATGTTAAAAATGTTAAAAATGTTTTCTTGACAGGCGCCAAGCATGAACACTAATACATTTCTATTGGAAGCATTTAAAATTATTTTGGCTTTGTGTGCATATACATTCATAATTGTTATGTCTTCATGATGAATTGTCCCTTTTGTAATTCTAGCATAAAAGTCTTAGCACTTGAAGACCAAAGTTCTTCCTACTAGCAGCTTAGCTAAACTTGCATTCTCCTCATGTAAGCCTGCTAAAGCATGTTTCATATGTGAGGAAAAATGGACATTTTTCTATCCATGATTAGAATTGGGGAAAAAAGTATATAAGATAACATTATTAGTGAATTGAACAGACTTATTTTGGTGTACTGTGTTGGTGACTTCAAGGTGGTGATATTCTAGTTTTTTGATGTACTTTGTGCTTGCTTACCATGTTGCTTATTTTTGGTACCTTGGTTTCTGTTAGTGTATTTCTAGGTTGATAACTTCACTTCTCTATCCCCTCCCTTTTTTTCTTTTCTTTTCTTTTTTTTTTTTTTGAGTCCTTGATATCCATTGTGATACAATGGAAAATAAGTGTGTATACATAACTTAAAGACAGGGCAATACCATGTGAGTCCTGTTTTATTATACTTTCTCCTTTTATTTATTTTTGTTACCTTAATTTTTAAGGTTCTTTTAGAAAAGTCATCTTACTGCTTTCCATCTTTGAATTCCCTAAGTGTGCTTGAATGTCAAAATGTCTCTATCGTAAGAGGAAACCGAGCCTAGTTGACATTTTTCTGTGCTAATTAAAGTTTAGGATTTTAATCAAGTGATAACTTCGCAGTAATAAGTATTCTGTTAGGTCAGCACAGGAGGAGAGTAGAATTCTAGACTTGATGGTCTGCCCATGTGCTTTTACTGGAAAGAGGGGAATTTGTATAGTTTGGTATTAATGCTGTTATTGTGTAACTCAAATGTCCAGGATGGCTCCAGGCTAGCCTTTTTTTTGCTTAGCTAGTAGAAGGCAGTAAAATCCAGACAAAATAGGCTTTAGAATCTGGCAAGGTAAGGCAAGTGACATTGCTATAGGAACTTTGTCCCACCCTTTGGTAAATATGTAACAGAAAAGCAACAATAGCCTAAATAAATTTGTTAGAACTTGTTCCTGGATTAGGGAGAAAGATTTGTTTACTTAGTAGTAAACAAAAGGTGATTCAGTTTCTGCAGTTGTTAGTCACTTTAAGAACACCATCTTATCAGTAACTTTTCTGTAGAACTCCCTAACAAGGACCTATATAAAATTACTCTGAGTCTCTCTCTGGGTAAGGTTTTTTATTAGAAAGAATAAATTGGTAGGCAATACAGCAGTTTATTCTTGAGTTAATTAGAGAGTATTTTAATTTGTTCAACAGCAAACGTTGGGTGCCCGTAATGTGAAAAGCACGGTGTCAGTTCTCTGGAAAAGACAAAGATCAGTAAGATGTGTTCCCTGCTCTAAGGAGCTGTAGCCTTGTGGGGAAATCCGACTTGGTTATAATGATAATAGGGTGCCGAGTGCCTTGGGAGAGGCCTAACAGAACACTTAGAGAGTCCATTGGGTAGGGTGAGGGAAACAGGCTCAGTGAAGGCTTCATGAAGGAGATGGGATTTAAATTGTGTCTTGCTAGGTGGATGTATTAGTCAGCCAAAAGGGTGCTGATGCAAAATACCAGAAATCTGTTGGCCTTTATAAAGGGTATTTATTAGGGGTAGAAGCTTACAGTTACCAGGCCATAAAGTGTAAGTTACTTCCCTCACCTAAGTCTGTTGCCAAGTGTTGGAGCAAGATGGCTGCCGATGTCTGCAAGGGTTCAGGCTTCCTGGGTTCCTCTCTTCCTGGTGCCTCTGCAGTGTCTAATGGAGTCTTCTCTCTTTCCTCACTTACCTGTTTCTCTGTGTATTTACTACCCGGGACTCTAGCATTAAAACTCCAGCTTTCTCTAATGCCATGCCATTTTCTCTGTGAGTCCCCACCCACCAAGGGGGAGGGGATTCAATGTCCTACTGATGTGGCCCATTCAAAGCCTTAATCATTATTTAATCAAGTAAAAGTGAAACCTCTGAATCTAATCCAATCTAATATGCCCAGAGGAATAGACCAGTTCACAAACATAATCCAATATCTATTTTTGGAATTCATAAACAATTTCAAACTGCTACAGTCCACCCTCTGAATTCCAAAAAGAGATTACAATATTCAGGAAACTTTAAATCAGTAACAATGCTAAGTACAAAATCATATCACAATCAGTTTATGAAAATACAGTTTGTCTTGGGGCAAAGTCCCATCTGGTGTAGAACTCTGAAACTTACAAAACAATTTAACTGCTTTCAGTATACAAATGAACAGACAAAGAATAAACATTTGCATTACCAAAAACAAATTGGGAGGGAAACATGAGTCATGGGCCCTCTACAGTTCAGTAAAACTGCGTGGCATATTCCATTCTATTTCAGAGTCTGAGAGTCATTTTCAAGATGATGGTTTCTTCTCCCTGGGGCCTCATGAGAACCCACCCTTTCCACAATCTTGCCCAATGGCCATTTTCTTGGTTCTACCTTCATCAAGGATCTGGGTGTTGAACAAGCTCCAGACCTCACCCTCCAAGAGCATTGTGGTGATTGCCACACTTTACCCAATCTTTGTTTTAGAGTCTTAACCTTCATAGTACAGTGAAATGAAGACAACATCCTCCCTAACCTTTGGCATATAGACCCAACTCACTCAGAGCAACGAGTTAGTGACCTGGCCTTTCCTAATCCATGGGGGACAGGCCTGTCCCTCTCAGACCTATGGGGTGTTGACCTCAACCTCCCTAATCCCTGGGGAATGTACTCCACCTTCTCTGTACCCAGGGTGGCAAAACTCTCCATGAACATTGAGTGGGAACATTCACCCTCTTCAACTGCTGGGGCAAACTTACCCTCTCTGTACACATGGGTGGGGTTCCTCTCTTGGCCCAAAGAGATGTCTTAATTCCAGATTTCAGTTTCCACGGTTTTCCTCTTGAAGTTGTTTCCCCTTCGGTCTCTCCTTTCCATGTCCATTTTAGTTCAGGCTGACAGTGGTTTTGTTCATACAGCTTTCTCAAAAAGCTTGTTGGTTTAGCATGCAAGAAGCAGGAGTCCAAGCCATCAGACAGTAAGACTTTCCACAAGTCTTTCCTAGATAACTGCATCTTCAATCCTGATTTACAAGTTCCATGTTTGGGTAAGTCCTCAAATGGGGCACTGTCATTTGAGAGCTTGATTTCCAGAGGCTTGGAATTTCCAGAATCAATTTCTGTTTTCTTTGTGCCCAACAGTTCAGTCCTCAGTATATCTCTCTCTACCATTTTGCTGTAAGCTGCAAGGAGAAGCCAAGCCGCATTTTCCAAGTTGACTTTGGAAAGTTCTTCAGCTAAATGCTCAGGCTTGCAGTTTTCAAATTCTGCCTTGCATAAAACACCAGGAGTTAATCTTGCTAAGTTCTCTGCAATTCCAAAACACAGAACACCTTTCTCCCAGTTTCTAGTAATAGCCGCATCATTTACTTCTAATGCCTCATAAAAAGTCACTTTGGCATCCATATCCCTACCAACAGTCTCTTCAAAACAATCTAGGCCTTTTCTATCAAACATCTCATATTTCCTCCAAAAAATACCCCATACCCATTTATAAAACCATTCCAGCATTTTGGTAATTGCAAAAGCTCTTCCCTACACTCCAGTACCAAATTCTGTATTAGTCAGCCAAAGGGGTGCTGGTGCAAAATACCAGAAATCTGTTGGCTTTTATAAAGGGTATTTATTTGGGGTAGAAGCTTACAGTTACTAGGCCATAAAGTATAAGTTACTTCCCTCACCAAAATCTGTTGCCATGTGTTGGAGCAAGATGGCTGCCGACGTCTGCAAGGGTTCAGGCTTCCTGGGTTCCTCTCTTGCTGGGACTTGTTTCTCTCTGGGCTCAGCTGCCCTGCTTTTCCCACAAGGCCAGCTGTAGACTATCAGGTGAATGGCTTGTCTCTCTTCCCGAGGCCTCTGCTGTGTCTAATGGAGTCTTCGCTCTTTACTCACTTTCTGCTTCTTTGTGTATTTACTTCCTGGGGCTCCAGCATTAAAACTCCAACTTTCTCTTCTGCCATGCCGTTTTCTCTGTGAGTCCCTGCCTCCTTTTGGCCTATGTCCTTCTGATGTGTCCTAATCAAAGCCTTAATCATTATTCAATCAAGTACAAGTGAAACCTTTGAGTCCAATCCAATCTAATATGCCTAGGGGAACAGACCAGTTCACAAACATAATCCAATATCTATTTTTGGAATTCATAAACAATATCAAATTGCTACAGTGGGTTTTGGAGAAATGAAGAAGAGTCCTGCGGATTGAGGCATGGGCATTTTTAGATTTGCTAACAAGTCTGGCATGGAGAGGGAAATAAAGTAACAGCAGCAGCAGCAACAAAGCTAGCATTTATTGAATACATAGTTTGTACTAGTTACTGTTTAAGTGCTTTTTATGTTATAACTCATTTCTTCGTAACAACCCTATCAGGTAGGCCCTATGGTCAGTCGTGTTTTACAGAATAAGAAATTGAGGCATAGATAAAACAAAACAAAACAAAACAAAAAAAACTTGTCTGAGGCTACATAGTGCAATTTCTCCAGACCTCAGACCTCAGTTCTGGAGACTC
Organism: Tolypeutes matacus; assembly: GCA_026826555.1. Classification (NCBI taxonomy): domain Eukaryota; kingdom Metazoa; phylum Chordata; class Mammalia; order Cingulata; family Chlamyphoridae; genus Tolypeutes; species Tolypeutes matacus. Next base: position 2,432,367 of record JAKSZT010028738.1, on the reverse strand, counting down.
CACTCTTAACTTGGGATGTTATACTGTAGGAAATGTAGCAAAGGTCAATTGGGATCCATTTATGCAGAGCTTTGGATGCCTAGGTGAACAATTTAATACATTGGAAGATGCTATTCTTCTAATAGTTTTAAGTGAGAGAGTTAACGCATTCTCTCATTGCTCATATGTTACTTTACTGCCTTTCAAATGCCTTTCCCACTTTACCTACTAAATTCCTACTTATCTTCGATTATATGCACTTATGTGTTTCCTTTTCTGTGAAGGCTTTTTCAAATCACCCAGGAAGAGTCTTCCTGTGGGTTCCCTTGGCCTTTTGACCATACCTTTAATGTAGTTAGGATTAGGTGATAGGATCATTATTTACTACATTTTTCCCCCAACTAGCCTGTGAATTATTTGAGGATTTGTACTGTGTATCCTTTTTGTGTCCCCGGTGTTTGGCATATGGTTATGGCTCAATAAAGATCAGATAAATCTCAACTGAAGAAAACGTAGAGTGATGAATTTCTGGAAGTCATACCAACTATTTTCATTTCTTTCCTTCTAAGTTACAGGTATTTGAAATAACTAGAGAAGACAAAGTAATATATACTAGACTGCTTAGGTTGATTGGGGTTCCTGGGATAATGGAGAGAGATTTTTTTTCTGGATTTGGGTTTGCTGAGGACAGTTTTGTGTGAGATTTGGGCTTTGGGTTTGGCCTTAAAGGAGGTTTAGTATTTAAGTTGGCAGAGGTGATAGGCGAGTGTCAACAGTGAGAGGAGCATGCGCAGAGCACAGACAAACAGAAACTTAAGCCTCTGAAGCTTTCCTGCTGCTCCAGAGCATTTTACAATGTATCGAATCTCTTGAAAGCCTTGATTTCTTTGTAGTTTGATAGAAAGGTGTATAGAGCAAGCAACACATTGGCCATTTTATAGTTTGAATTTAAGGTACATTCCCAAGGCACGGAATATGAAATTAACATGTTCGCAATGCCTTTTGGTGGTAAAAGTGCTATTGAAAAAGAGACCTTGAAAATTACTCTCCGGAAATTCTTTAGAAACTTAAAACAAGTAACCTCATGTTGAACTGGCATGTCTTGTACTCAGTCTGACTTGAGTTTGCTTTGACTGTGTCCTTTAGACCAGGAAGGACATTCTGTAGCGCAGTAATGAACTAGTGTTGTTTAGTTCAGAGTGCTTTGTCCAGAAGCACTCGGACTGCTGTGCGGGGAATTAAAGGCATTGAGGAGAGGCAGGGTTAATCAGACTGGTGGAGATGAAAGTGACGAAGGGAACTCTCATAATAAAGGAGGATAATGGAACCCACGGAGAGGTTGTCTTTGTGAAGAAACATCTTCTAACAGTTGGAAACCTTTTAAAGTGCTTTTGAGGCACAACCCAAAGTACTGAAAAATGATGCCTTGGAACTACTGATGCCAAAAATTAAAAGCTTTTTTGCTCACCAAGTTCGAATTAATAATGGCCCTGTTCTCATAAGTGCCTAACAGGAAAGGGGAAATCTTCCCCAAAGGTGGTGAAGGCCATAGCACCCAGTTTTGTTGACTGATGATTGTGGGGACCGTAGGTCTTACCCTTGGTAGAGTTAAGAACTAAAGGGAAGGTGCGTTTGGTTCTTGGTGGGTAAGGCCTCCATCCCGAGTCCTCTCTACACACAGTTGCTGGTTTTACATTTTCTTCTGATACTGATTCCTGAAAATTTTAGCACTAAAGATGTTTAAATGTAGGTCCCATGAGGGTAGAGACTTTGTTTATATTCTCCAATATAAACCCAGGCTCTAGAACACTGCTGTCCAATAAAAATATCATACAAGTCCCTATTTAATTTTAAATGTTCTAGTAACCATATTGAGATAAAGTACAAAGAGGTAAAATTAATTTTATTAATATATTTAACCCAACATCCAAAATATTATTTTAACATGTAATCAATATAAAAATTATTAATGAGATTTTACATTCCTTTGTTCATATTAAGTCTTTGAACTCCAATGTATAGTTTACACTTAAGAGCACATCTCAATTTGGACTACCCCAAATCAGATGCTCAGTAGCCACAAGTGACTATTGGTTACTGTATTGAACAGTGCAGATCTGCAGAAGCACATATATGGTAGAAGCACAGTAAATACCTATTAAATGAAGGAAGAAAAATAGGATAAGAGGGAGGGAGAGAGGAAGGAAATGGAAAAATGTCAAAGATGAATAAACAGAGGAACACCATTTTACTTGTTTTTGGGTGGCCTAGTATTTCCTAACTAGAACAACAGCTGAGTGACGCTTCATAATTGTAGTTTAACATTGTTTTCAAACATATTATCTCCTTGGTGCATACCTTCATTAACTTTTGTTTAGACAAGTTCAGTTTTACTGTCTTATTTTATAGATGGCATAGCTGAGGCTTGGCTAGGTTAAGTGAGTGTGTGGTTTATCTGGGATTCAAACTTGGGTATTTGAGTCAGAGTCCAGGACTTTCTTGTCCCTACTTTGTACCTTCTCATTGGTTTGTGGTAGGCGTGCTCATACTTCCCTATGAATGGTAGTTGGCTCTTAGCTATGGGTACATATTAAAAGATAGCCTGAGTAAATATTTTTGATAGAGCTATTTAAAAGAAATTGACTAGAGGTCAAACCTTACAGTTTTTTTTTTAAAGAATGAGTTTTTTATTTGTTCATTTCTTGCACTTGAAATATTCTTCGATGACATCCTTGGCCTGAGATTCTTTGCCATAGTCCTTAACAACCACACAACTGCAACCAACTACTTTACGGGGTTTCCCCTCTCTGTCGATTTTACGGAGGCCTACCCATTTGCCTAGTTTTTTGTTGTCCTCAACCTTAATTAGGTTGATTTGGTGCTCAGCACAAAGGGCCTCCACCAGCTTGACATACATGGGTTCATCACAGTTGGATGCAAGCACACAAAGATGGGCTTGGCGCTTGTCTAAGGCTTTGGCAGCTTCGCGGATTCCACGTGCTAGGCCATCGTGAATGAGGGCGGTTTTCAGCACCTCTTGTAAGGCAGTGTTAACGTCCATTACACCTCCAGCAACAATGCCTTCCTCGGCCATGGCGGTGGATTAGGCCATGGCGGTGGATTAGGCCATGGCGGTGGATTATGGGTGGAGCCGAATCTTGAAATCACCCAAGCTTCCGCCTCCGTGTATCTCTGCGGCGGCAGGGAAAGAGCTACAGTTTGTTTTTAATTCATTAATCAGATACGGGTACCGTAGCCAAGAAAGTTCTTTGTCTGGCTTCTCTAGATATTAAGCCTCCTGAATTATAGAAGGTAGATAAAAATTTGGTGAGTAAAAATACTTTATGAAAAGGTTCACTTCCATGTGTTTTGAACCATCCCTTTATTTAACCATTTCACCTCCATGGACATTGTTCTTTAGTAGAACTATGTGATAATTTTGATTGTGGTACGTGAAAAAATGTCTTGTCTCTTACACAGAGGGAAAGTGACTTAGCCAATATAATAACTACCCAGCTAAATTTATTGGATTTTGCTGCTTTCTTGTTTCTCGAGCCATTAAAATAATTGCTTTCACTGTGGTTAACATTTAAATAAAAACTTAAAGCACATACTTTTGGTGTGATTCAATTTGTTATGGCTAAAATGTTAAAGAGGAATCAAGTTAAACTTTAGAGTATCAGTATGATTTTATGGGAACACTGCATTTTAGCATCCTTTTGGATAGAAGCCTAGACAGATTCAGTCTTGTACTCACATTCTGCAGAGGATGGTATTAATTGAGATATCAGTGCACATATTTTAGATAAGGTGTTCAAAACATTTGCATTTGTGGGAAATCATTGGAGTTTGTAGAAAAATGGCATTTTTTGAGCAAGTTAGGCCTAAAATATAATTTTAATCTTTTCCTGAAGACAGCTGACATTGCAAAATATTTTCCTCCTAACAGATTTTAGTATAATGCATCACAATTTTGAAAAAAGTAATGTAAAAGTTATTCAGTAAAAAATGAATATTTATGTACTTAAAATACCAAGACCCACTGGCTAGATTTTAATTGATCCACACTATAAGCAAATAAGTTAATTTTAATTTATCTTGCATGTTTGGGAGATCATTCACAAAGAATTACCTACAAAACCACATGAGCATCATTATCCACTGTGTACTCTAAACCTTTAAGAATGGATAGGCCCCTCATATGCTTATCTTCTCTTTTCATAGCCTGGAGAATGCCATGAATTCACCTAAGTGAATTTGTAATGTAAATTTCTGTGCCAGATTCCAAATTCTGGAGGCACTTGGATGGACTACAAAATCACACCTGCTCTTCTTTCTTAAAAGGATAATCTAGAATCGCCATGGATGGGGGACCTCGAGGCCCTCCCTGCGGAAGGATCAGATGCATGAATGACAGACTGGGGGTTTAGGACAGGGATTTTCATCCTGGCTGAACATCAGAATTACGTGTGGAGCTTTAGGACTGTGAAGCTGCCTGGACCTATTTATTTCAAATTAAAGTCTCCCTGCTGCTGCTTCCATTGCAGCCAGGAGTCTGATTACTTGTTGAAGAACTTTCTGGATTTCTTGTTTCTGTAATCGTAGTGTGTCATTTATATATGTGGTACACACACACACATACATATATTTATATAACCACATTATCTGTTTATTAGTAGTGATTTCTGAGGAAATATTTAGAAAGTTTTGTGTGTTTCAGAGACAAGAATAGTTAGTAAAGGGTGAAATAGGGTTGGCTATGTAGGAAGTCCTGAGGGGAACAGTTGCCTAAATGAGGTAGGTTATGGCAGGTGAGGAGGAGAGGGTCAAGCAGGCCAAACTTGGGGCCTGTAAGCAGAAAGAGATGCATTGTACAGGGTGCCTGTCAAGATGGCTCAGTGGGTTTTGGGCCCAGTGATCTGGAAACTGCATTTGTTCCTAATTTATATATTTCTCTCTCTCTCTCTTTTTTTTTTTTTTTTTTTTTTTTGTCCTTTGTCTGAATAAGGAACTTATGTAATTGATGACTGTTGCTTAGTGACCCTTTTACTTCAATTTGTACTGTTTTTAAGATAGCACCATTTGTAGGGAGTATGATGTCTATTTAAGTGGTGGTCTTTTCCACCACTGTTTTCATATTTTATGTAGTCTTAGATACAGAAGAATACTTTAAACAGTCATTTCAGATTTTATTAGATCGCAGGGGAAAAGGTAGAACCTTCATGTTTAGGAATATTGAGTTATTTTCCTTCTGTTATTTGATAATGTACAGTGTTTTGTGACACACTTCTCAACTTGTTAACCATTTGACTAAGGTATCTATTAATTCAGATAATGGACCCTTATGTTCTTAACGTTTAGCCTAGATATGTTGTCAGAAACCCTCCTGTTTACAATTTGATATGCTAATGTGCAGTGCTGTCATGTTGATACATGTATTTTATCACTTGAAGGACCCTATTGAAAGTTTGAAAGGAAACTGACCAGTGGACCAGTGAGATTGCTGATGCTAGATTCTGATTTTTTAGTATTTCCTGTACATATAAGTCTTATCACACTAGGAGTCAAGATAGAAAGGAGTATTTTAGAGAATAAATGAAATTTTTGAGGGGTATTGGGGGTGGGTGGGGGGAAATTATTTGTAATAGTTCCTTGAGACTGAAACTTTGTATCCAGCATTCCTTCTGCTTTACCTCATTCATATTAAGTATGACACAACGTTCAGAAGACTTAAAATGATATAGCAATTTCATCCTAAATGAGTTAAAAGATCCAAATCTCTTTTTTCCTGATTATAAAGGTACTGCATCTTCCTTATAGAAAATTTGGGAACTACAATAAAGTATAAAGAGGAAAATAAAAAGCACCAGTAATCCCACAATTCAGAGATAATTCCTGTTAACATTTAAACTGTTTCCTTTCATTTTATGGGATGGAGGAGCATGCTATTTTGTATCCTGTTTATTAATTTAGTGCTTTTGAGCAGTTTCTCATGTAAATTGCTGTTCCTCAGAAACATGGTTTTAATTGGTTGTTTTATTGCTCAGATATTTTCCTTAAACTCTGTTCAAGACTGGAAATACCATATTAGAATCTGTTTGGATGCCAATTCCTCCATGATGCCGTTCCTTCACAGATGAGGTTGAAAGAATTTTCACTGGGCTTCCAGAGAATGTTGATAATGTTCCTGTGACACTTAACATGTCTTGCTGTGTGTAATATTTTGTGTGCATATGTTCTTCCTCCAATATTTATTGAACCCTTCCTTTGCAACAGGCACTTTGCTAAGTTCTCAATACTTTAGTAACTGGAAGGAACTTAAAAACAAAACAGTTTTGTCTGTGGCCTGGGGAGATGTAGGGAAGAATATGGCCCCTAATGTCCAACAGGATCCTCCTGGCAAACTCTTTAGGAATTCCTCGTAACTCATAGGATGAAGTCTGAATGCCTAACTGTGGCATGGAGGCTATCTGGATGTGGCTCCTGCCTCCCTCACGGACTCCTTTCTCCTCACTCCTAGTCACCAAGCCTTGTTTGTTCCACTGATATAGAGAATTCCTTCCATGATGTTTTTTCTCCTTAAACACTCCCCTCTATTGCTGAATAGGTTCTTATTCCTCTTTCAGGGACAGCAAAAATTTAGCATCTGTAGAGTTTTTCTGGTTTCCCAGAGTTAATTATTTCATAGCACATATCTTGGTTATAGTATTACGGAATTTTAAAAATTTGCTTGTTTAGCTTGCTTCCCTAGACCGTAAAATTCTTGACTCTTCATTGCCTAAAAGGCATTCAATACATGGCACATCCTAGGCTTCCAATAATTTTTGTATGAATGAATATAATTCTTACCTGCTTTACTTTATTCATACCTTATTATGACTTTAGGTTTGGAACTTAAGACCCATGGAATAAATAGTTTCACTGTTTGATTTGTTGGATTAAAACCTTTGAGGAATGTAAGAGTGCAGTTTTCGAGAATTCTTTATTAAAGATGCCAATGGAGTGGATGTCATCATACGGTGAGACAGTCCTGGTTTCTGCAAAATCCCTTTATATTTTGGGTCACCTGCTTTTGAAACCCCTTCAGAGTTATCAAATTGTTGTAATCCTATTTTGAGGAAGAAACACATTTTAATCTGAACTAAAAAAAGAGTAAAATGAGGGAAAAAGAAAATTGAAAATCATTTCTTTTTTTTGAAAAAAAAAATTGTGGGAAAGGAGTTATAGACCTTTGTGGAAAGATGATATTAGCATTTGCATGTAAAGGAAATCTGTGGTAATAAATGTTCCAAATTAAATTGAGTATACACTATGGGCAACTAAAGAACAGATTGTGTTCTAATATGGTATAGAGCTCATAGTTTGCAAAAGCTGATTTATACAATGGTATCAGACTATATACTCAGCTTAGCTGTACTTGATTTAGAAAAAAATCTGTGTAGTTTAGAAATACCACTGATCTGCTTATCCAGGGTGATCATACCATGGAGAGTCTGATTATACCTAAAAGAATTTTTAGAACATTGATGTCTACTAGAAAGTCAATTGTAAACACTGGATAAGAAATATATTTTCAAATAGATGGGTAACTGATAGTGCAGTAGGCACATCTGTTCCTAACTGGGTTGATTACTAAGGGCAGCGTTATTGTCTTTGGAAAGTTTCTTGCTATGTAAGTGGCAGCCAGGCTAGCCACGGCCGATAAAGGGGTTGAAACTGATCAGATACAGGCGGAGCTTAAGATTTCCTAAATTTTTGGTCTTTGACTTCTGCCAACGTATTGGTCTAGGTTTTTTCAAGGAGTTGCTCTACTGGGCACTAATCCTTTTTCTCATAGCTTCTGGCTGATTTTAATCAAAATAGGGTGTATCTTCCCCTACTACCCTAAATAGCTTCAGTTCCTCAGTTTACCAAATTACACAGTATGCATTTAAAAATGTTGGCTTATTAACTTGAACCCCCTCTGATGAGCTGTTATTTTGTAGATAGAGATTTTGTGAAATGGTTTAGGTTCTAAGAAAATAACATTTATTGCTTGTTCCATTGGTATACTATCACTTGAGTGATTTATTTTGTTTTGAAGAAAGAACTTTTCCTGCTTGAGAAACTTTTTCTGCCGTGACTGTTTCCCCTTTTTAGCTCATTCTCCTATTCTCCATCTCTTCAGCTGTGTACATTCTTTATAAAATAAAAAATGACCTTATCCAAAAGCAGAATACTTGCATATTTGAGTTAAGTGATTTAGCTTCATATTTGAATTAAGTGATATGGAATCATATTGCAAAAAACATTTTAGATATTCTTGAATCTTATAAATGGAATAATATGCTCAGAGCACCCTCTAAAGTAATGGTAAATTTCTTAACTGATTAAGGGGAAAGCATACTTTACTTGCTGGGTAAGTAATAAGGAGAAAGATAGTTAAAACAACAATTTGTGTGACTCATTTCACTACTAACTCAAAAGAGACAACTATATATAGAATTTGTTCAAAATATTCCTTTCAGTTTTTCAGTTATGGATAAGTTTGGCGGTTTTAATCGTGTTTTATAATTGGGCTGCACTGTATGAAGTGAGGTGAAAGGGGAAGTGTATAGGGCATAATTATAGCCAAATATGCAGTTATCCTGGTCTCTTAGAGATGGAGCCTTAGGAAATTTTTCTTAAAAAGAATCTTTGATGATCCATGATTACATAATATAAGTAAAATATACTGCAGATATTATCAATAAAGTAGCTCTGACATAATAGCAGAGAAAAATATGCTTAACTTTTCAAGTGTAAAATTGTCAAGCACATAGCACGTGCTAGTTCTATTTTGTTTTGTGTTTTGTGGGACCGGCAGACTACAATCTCCCTTTAAGTTCTAAACAGGCCCATGCTATGCCTGTTATTGCCTCTGACAAGGTACTATGACCCAGGCCTTTGGACTGATGGTTAAAAATTATTCAGGAGCTACTCCTGCCGTGGCCTCACTGAAATTCCTTTCACTGAGATCCCCCTCCCTTTGGATTTTATCTTTAAACGTCAGCACTAGGGTCTTATCACTTGGCCCAGGACATGGAGGGATTTATATTTATTGAGTACTAATTATATGCCATGTACTTGATAGGCACTCTCTCTGTGTTATTTCAGTTAAGTCCTATTACAGCTTTAAGATTAAGGAATTAGTATATGCATTTCAGTCATTGAGTAAATTAACTTGCCTATGGGTCACACCAAGGCTGAGTCTGAAGCTTGGCTTCCCATACAGATCTGATGCTGGAGCCCCTGTGTTTTCTAGCCTTCTGTGATATCCTGTGCTCCTTAGAGAAGGTATCAGGGTCTCCCTTTGGTATACCTGGTATACCTTGTTAATTAAAAACATGTATTCATTCATGCATCCATCTGACAAATATTTGAGTACTTATGTGCTAAGTGCTCATTTAGAACTTGGTGATGTGCTGGTTACCAAACCCTTTCTACCCTCTTAAATTATCCAAAGATTCATTGTACGGTGACTATGGGGTAGGGGAGAATGTCTGGGTTTTGGAACTTGAGTTTCTTAGCCCGGAGTTAGACATATAGGAAGCCCTCAACAAGTCCTTGTCACTTTTGTCATGCCTCTTTTCACTGAATTTTTTGCCCCTGGCCAAGTGTTATGCCCTTTTTATTCACTTGTGATTGTACTTTGAATTGTTGACTTGGATTTGTGTGTTTTCCTCAGTTCAAGATCAGTCTGTTAATCTTTAGTAACCAGCATTTTCTACAAAGAGATTTGGTCTAATTGGTCACTTATCCTGATTTTGAATATTAAGAAGGTGATATGATAAAAATGGTATAACTTTTTGCTGAAAGGTTCGCTTTTTAGCTCTTATTTTAGGCATTAACCATAATTGCATTATATATACATAAAATTATATATATAATTTTGTTTTTAAGTAGCATTACTAATAATTTACCATATATGTGCCATTTTGAAAGGTTTACTATATTTTAAAATGTGAAGTTAAAATGTGATATGTAGTAGTTAATACTACAAACTCATTAACTAGAGCATGAAACTATAGATTCTACGATGAAATTCAATGAGCAAATGCTATTCATTATGGAGAAGCTGAATTAGTCCTATTTTGGAATGTTTCATCTGTATCTTGTACCTTTTGATAAATTTACTTACTGATAAGTTTTTATGGTACACTAAATGCCCATTTTAGAGCCGAGTGTCTTTCTAGAACTGGTCTTTCAGTGGGCTTATGGATATTTCTGACTGTTAAAGATAAATATTAATAACCTCAAAAAAAGCGGTTAAATGGGGAAGCGACTGTGGCTCAATTGGTTGGGCTCCCGTTTACCATATGGGAGGCCCCCGGTTTGATTCCCAGGGCCTCCTGGTGAAGGCAAGCCAGCCCGCGGAGTGGTGAGCTGACGGCCCGCGTGACGCGGTAAGCTGGTGCAGCAAAATGATACAACAAAGGGAGACAAGCAGATACAGAAAAGCACAAAGCAAAATGGACACAGCAAGCACAAGCAGCGGGCGGTGGGGGGGATGGCGGCGGCGGATTAAAAAAAAAAAAAAAAGAGCAGTTAAATGTAACCTTGATAGAAACATTATATTTGAAAATAGTGTAAATTTTTTATTAAGTAGTGGTGAAATTTCTCACTTGGACAACAGCACCACCATTCTTTCCAGTCCCTCAAGGTAGGAATTTTAGTCAACTTTGGTTCCATTGTTTTCAGTCATCGTATCTAATTATTTTCCAAATGTTGTCAGTTTTATCCTCCAAGTCTCTTATGTTGATTCTTTTCTCTATTCCCTCTACCCTGCCTCAGGCTCCAATCATCTCTGCAACAATATATATTTTTTTATTATTATTTTATTTATTTATTTTTTTCGAAAAAAATTTTTTAACTTTATTTTGTACATTTAATAATTGAAAATATAAACAATTAAAAACTAAAAAGTAAACACAGATGAACAGATATATACATTTCTCAATTAAATCTAATGGATACATATAAATTTTTTTTGAATCAAGCAATATATTACACAATATATTTGGTTCATAGTAACGCATAGTATTTCTTTATTCAGTGTTTTTCTCTTTTAGGCTATTTTTCACATTATCTTTGAAGTTTTTTCTTTTTTCTTTTTTTTTAAAGGATAGATACACACATACATAATATATATATGATTCTGATTGTGACAATCCAAGGCTTATAAACCTTTTGGTATTTCCTTATTGCCTACAGGATAGTCTAAGCTCCTTATCATGCCATTTAACAGCTTTCTGTAATGGTTCCTGTCTTCCAACACCAACCCCTCAGTCCCTCTCCTCACCCCTTCAGTTGGTTCCAACAAATGAACTTTCTTTGCAATTTGGTTGTTAGTTGTGCTTTGTTGGTATTATTTACCATTTTCAGTACTGAGATTTCTTTTGTCCAGGCAGCCTTTTAAACATAAAAGCCACTATTTCATTTTGTTTGAACATTTTATGTAAGTACACGGTGAGGCAGTTCTACAATCATAGGTGGCAGTTTGCATTCTGCTTTTAATTGCTGCTAATAAGGTGTGAGCTGTTACTACATTGGACTTTTCTTCTTGAAAGACTTATGTCCTAAATGGAATTATATAACTAAAATTTAATTAACAATTCTTTAGGCTAATTTGTTGAAGTTTATTATATTCCAATTTAGGCACTATTTGAAAGTTCTGAACTTTTTTAAAAGATAAAATTAAGTTTCCACATTATCATTAATAATTGTAGCACTGTCTTTTGCAGTTCTTATTTATACCTCAACTGCCTGATAGCTTTGCAAGCCTTTTAATTATGTCTGAATGCTGACCTGTATTTGAAAGTGAATATTCACACATCAACAGTAACTCCAAATGACATGCCTTCTGTGGGTAACTGACCCTGTTGGGATGATGAGACACACATGATGACGGAGCCCGTACACGTTCAGAGATGCCATAAATGTTGTTGAAATAGGCATTTGGCTCTCTGGCTTTCTGCAGGATGAGGCAAAAGCTAAATAATAAACATTGAATAGGTAGCAAGGCCAAGGCAGAACTTCAGTGTCTCCCTTATCAGTTCATCTCTTGTGGCTTTAGAAAACACCCATGCCACTTTTAGCATTAAAGTGTTTCTTTCTCTGGTTTGATATTCACAATGTGTTTTGTGGTTTATACTCTTGGTTAACTCAAACTTATGGTGCATTACTGCCTTCTCTGTCTTAATGTATTTCCTCCAAGTCACTGCTTTTCCTCTCTCCTCTTTGCCCATCAGAAACCTACTCATTCTTTTCCTGATCCCAGTGAGTTGCCCTTCTAACCTTTATATTCCCTTGCCATCTTAGAAGTTGTACCTACCTTCACTTTGATTTGTATTATTGCTCTTGTTACATATCCTTCCCCATGAATTGGGTTGTAAACTATTTGAAACAAAGGTCTGTATTATTGTGACATTTGGCATGCCATAGCTTTTGGCTCAAAGACTTCTGCACAGTAGATATGCAAGGAGTTTTTGAATTAAATAGTTGCTCTTAAATAAAGTAAATAATTGCATGACAGTTAGGATCTAACTTGTTTGGCTAATGAGGTTACAGATCAATCTCAGATTTAATTGTGGCTGTGGCAAATACAGCTCTTATCTTTGAGAACAGGGAAATAAACTGCTGAATTTTTCCCTCTGTTATTTAGGTCTAACCCCTCTGACGCTCATACCATGTTCTTGTTGCATATTCCAGTCCTGTTTCAGTAATGAACTTCCGCTTTTTTAGTTCTTGTTCTGTCCTTAACCGAGTGTTTCTTAAATTCTAGTGAAGGAAAGACGGAGGCAGTTGATTATCTGTTGCATTATCTACCCCATCTGTTTCCTGTATATGACAGCAATTTCCACTTTAGTGCCTTCTGCCCGTGCAGTCAAAAGCACCATACAGATGTGGATTCTGGTTCTTTTAGTGAGAAGAGAGTAGCGACCTCACTTTTTAAAGGTCTCTTTACTTGTGTTAGCTATGCTAGTAATTTATCTTCATGTCAACTTAATGCCAAAATTGACTTTTCTGGTATGAAGAGTAAATGGAACACTTTGTATGGTGTCTTGAATGCCTGTGCTTCCCTCTTCGATACTAGGACTATCTGTCCTGGAGACGAGCTATTTCTAGAGGTAAACCACCTTATTTTCATTTTAGAAAGGAATGTATGGCATATACACAATAAATCTTAAGTGATTTGTGACTATTTTGCCCATTAATACAGAATTTTTTATTTTTAAAATCCTGTTATAAGCCTAAAACCTTTTACAAGCCTTATACATACTTTATATGTTCTGCTGTTTTCTTGCCTTTAGCATAGTTTCTCCAAAATTTCTAAAGCCAACTGTTATTTTTGGAAGAAAGTGATTAACTCTCACTGATTGATGCAAAAAGCCTGTATTGTTTATTAAATGAAGGCCATGGGGCTAATAATCAGGTGGGCTGGGTACTAGTGTTTGTATTATAAGATTTAAGAGATGAGGCCTTGTTGTTGCATAGGGGAAAAGACTCTGAGATTTAGAGATCATGAAAATCAGGTATGTATTTTCCTGGATGTAAAAAGATGCCTATAAATCACTAATGTGATTTCATAAGTTCCTTTAAAGATCTGAGAAGCAAGAATGATGGAAAAGTAGTAAAGGATTTATTAAGTAAGTAGGAAAATTACATATTGGCTGACGGAGGTAGAATTTTGAAAGTTAGTCCCTTTGCAAGGAAAAACCCAAGATTGAGTTCAGCAGGCTTTTGTCCAATGTGTGATTCCCACTCCTGTCCGTATTAAATGTTCACATTGTTTTCCTGCTGAGGTCATATTAAGTTCTTCAAATGCGCCTTCAAGGCTGTGAAGGCAGGAAGAACATGATCATCCAAAAGGAGTTCTTTGAAATGTCTCACTGGTGCTATTTGTGTCTCAGCACCATTGTGATGAAAAGATGGGTGATAGACCAACAAGAGCTGGGTGAATAGAGGCTGGGAGATGGAAAGGAATGCTTTGAAGATGTAATGGACAATGTTTATAATTATATGGAAATGTCAGGCAGTTGGAAAACAGTAGAGCACAGATACATCTTAGAATAGCTTATGAATAAAAAGGACCCTTTCTTCTGACCATACGTAAAAACACTTAATTTGGGGCAATAATCTCTTGATAATTGTAGCCACAAACCAAAGAATTTCTTATGTGCCCAGAGTGGTATAAAAGCTCTTGTTGGTTCCTATGGCTGTCTTCTTCTCTGCCCCAGCCCCCATGCATGAAATCTCCAACATAAATAAATTGTGGAGTTGATAAACTTTATAATCTAGCCTTTTCCCAACTTAAAAAAAGCAAAGTAGCGGCATTTGGAAGCCACAAGAGAAATAATTAGTATGTTTATTTATTATTGAATTTAGCAGTAGGCTCATGATTGTTTAACTTTCATCTTCATGATTATATTAGTGTCCCCAAATGAGAAATAACTCTTCTATTGACTGCCTTTTCCAGATATTTTGCATTCATTTTACTGGACTGGTGAAAAAAAATTTTTTTTTTTTTTTTTTTACAGGGAAAGGTTAACTTTGCCAATGTAAAAAGTATGTATTTCCTCCCTTAGCAGTCTCTGTGCTCTTCCTTCCTAGTAGGTTAAATTCCTATCTCTGCAGAGGCTACATTCCGTGATAACATGATTTAGAACCAAAAGGAATTTTCTCAGAAGAGGAAGCCCAAGAGAGCAAAAATAGTTTTCTCCTAAAAACTTGATCATATCAAATTTTATTTAGATTATTAGCCTGATTTGTAAAAAAAAGAGAAACACAGATTAATATGGAGACCATTTGTATTTTAATTTAAATAAAATATTTAAAGTAAAACATGAGTGCACATTCATTAAAAAAAAAAAAAAATTAAAAGCAAACAGAATCCTTAGAAAGCTTACTCCTGAACCAAATTAATTCTTCAGTTAACTGAGAAGTTGCTGAATACAAGGAAATCATAGTGGCTACTCAAGTTACAACAGTTTCAGTTGTGTAACTGTTTCAGCAGTGATTGGAGTTTGCTTGCTTGAGACATCTGAGCATTTCGGTGAGGATTTGGGGTAGATAAGGATGGTTTCTAATAAAGTCTCTGATTTTGGGCTGAGTGAGCAGGGCAAGGACTTATTGAGAGAAAGAGTCAGCAGTGTAGCAAACAGCAGTGTAGCAAACTTTCACTTCCAGCCAGTGGGAGCCTTTTCTGGTTCTTGCTTAATCTTCCTCAGTCCCTCACTTACCCACAAAGCATCCTCCAATCTGCTTAATAATTGTAGAATTTGAAGTAAGACTAACATAACCTCTGCAGAGGAACGAAACCCAGAAATAAATGTTCTAATGTGTAATGTCAAATGAATGAAAATAAACCGATAAATTGAAATTACTTCCTTGTAGTTTGCTTGGGGATTTGTCATGAGCCTACACCAATCCTAGAAGGCAGGACTGGATGGAAACCAGAATTCTCATCTCCTTTCCTGTTCTTAACCCAGAAACTCAATAGTGAATTTGGTCAAAAAGAAACTGTAAGGTAAACAGATAACATGGTGGAGTTAGGGATTTTTAGGATTCATTTTTGAAACCCTCTTTGAGGGTTTGCTCTATAAGAAGTTCAGCGGTTACATGTTCTCTGAGAGCACCTATTAATTTCCCCCTTTAGCCAGCACCACTTTTCCTTCTGTGACATCACTCTGGCTGGAGATAATTAGAGCAGTAGCAAACATTTATTGAGTTATTCCTACAGTCCCAAACTTTTAGTTTTGTGGAGTTGAGTCAAAGTGTAGGCCTATAGCTTGGATTGTGAGATCTCTTCATAGGTGAAGTGAAATACTGAATTGGTGAAAGTAGAGAGAGGAGAGAAACTGTGAATGGTACTTTGGGATCCATTTTAAAAGGTGAGTGCAACTGAATTAGTCATTGGAATTAGATGAGATAAAAGTGCTTGTGGCGGGAGTGGGTGTAGCTCAGTGATTGAGTGCCTGCTTCGCATTTATGAGGCCCTGGGTTCAATCCCCGGTACCTCCTAAAAGAAAACCCCAAAAAGTGCCTGCAAAGAACTTTTTAGGATTAATGTTTTCATAGCTTGTTGAGCTGCCTTTTTCTGTTATTTTATTTTTTGAATTTGAAATAAAGTTTTTTTTTTTTTAAATAGGTTTGTAGGAGACATGCTGGGTAAAGCAGATTTGGAAGGAGCAAATGTCATGTAGGGCGATGTTAAAGCCAAAAGTGCAGACAGTTTCAAGGAGGGGATGGTTTGTGGTGTACTTCAGAGAACATGGGCCCTGTGAGTGAACCATTGTCATAGCAGTTATGGTTCATGCTGGTTCCCAGTGCTTTCCGTGTGGGCCCTGACAGTACAGTGTGCAGGATGAAACGTGACTGCCTGGGCTTGGATTCTGGCTCCACCACTTACTAGCCATGTGACTGAGGACAAGTAATTAGAGCCAGGTACTTGACTAAGTCACCCAATCTCTCTAGGCCTTAATTTCTTCTTCTGTAGAAGAGAGATGTAATACTCCCTCATCTGCTGTGAGGCTTAAATGCAAAAATTCACTTGAAGTCTTCAGAACAATGTCGCATAAACATAAAATAGGTGCTGGATAAGTGTTAGCTGTGTTAACTAGTATGTACTTTACATGCATTATCTCAAAACATTTGATTCTTATAACTTCAATAAGCCTGCTTTCTTACTATCACTGAAGTTGAGAGAGAAATAATGTGCTCACTTTCACTAACAAGTAAAACATAGAGGCAGGATTTGATTTGATGCAGGTGAGGCTCTGATACTGTAGCTGGATTTTGTCTAGGTCCTTGGCTAAACTGCAGGAAATGAATTTCAAGAGCATGCCATATTGATTAGGCCAGTAATTTATTAAGATAGGGAAGGAAGAGAAATGGGAGAAAATAATAGATCATGGGTCCCAGGTAGAGAGGAAGGGGCTGAAGAGTGATAAAATTTCCCACTATAGATTATAAATCCCCAGGTTTTACTTGCATGGCCATCATGGCAAGGGAGAAATGGCAAGAGCTGGGTGAGGAAAGCAGGAACAGGGTGAAGACAAGAAGAAGACTGATTTGGCTTCCTGCTTGCTTTTTAAACTATTAATTATTCCGCCCCTTTGCTAATGGCATGGGAGGAGTTCCAACTGTTTGCTGTTTTGATTGATTACCCCACCCATCCATCCCCTGGCAGGGCCCAATGATAAGGTCCCTGGAGAATGTCCGGGGCTTCTCCTGGCTTCCGGAGGAAATCTCGTTCTGAATGCGAGAATCTCGTGAGGGTCTTCCAGCAGCCATCTTGGGTGTATTGATGTCCACGTGGACTTCTTGCCAGGTTCCAGATCTGTCTATTGATTCCCTATCAAGCCTGCTTCAATACTTAGTAGCTCTTTGACCCTTGAGACCATGGTGTGAATAGTAGTCTTGTTTCAGGTGTTAAAGGATAGTAAGAAGGTGGAGGTTGTGGTTCAGAAATTGTCTTTTGAAAAAGCTTTGTGGGGAAAACACTTCCATGGCTATTTGAAACTTTTTTTACTCGGCTAAATCAGAAACACTGTAAAAACATTTTTTTCTGTTCAGTGAGTAGATATCTGCCCATGTAATTTTCTATGAGTAGTAAATACTTTGAACAGCTCTGAGAGAAAGTTCTACTGAGCTTGTTCTTAACTTAGTTGTGGAAGTTTTCTAGCATCTTACTGATCAAGTGAATTTAGAATATTTTAAAAATATACTGAGATACTTTTAAAAAAGTTAAAAACATAGTGTTTTCATCTTTTAAGGACTATGTACTTTAAGACATTTTTCTTGGCAGTATTTTCTGAATTCATGATTTGCAGAAGAACGGACTAAATATTAGGGAATGCTTGGTATTCATGTCAGTAGTGGCTTCCTTGGTGATAAAATGTCACAGTTTGGGTTTGAGAGATGTTGAGATTGCGGGTGTGTGTGTTTTAATCAATGCAAGTACACTAAGGAATGAGTGTCGTATTTACTTAGACACATTAAACATTACTACTGTTTTCATTTTAAAATATTTCAAATGGACTAGAGAAGATTGAGAATAATATAATACAATACCTTGCAGCCTTATCAAACTTAACATTTTGCCATATTTGTTTCGGGTCATAAAATATTTTGGAAAAAGTTTAAGCTCCCCTTTTCTCCTTCCCTGATCCCATACTTCTTTTCTCCTATTGAAATGCATATTATTTTATGGCTTCTAAAACAAATACTATATTCTTGTCAGATTACCCAGTGAGTGGTTAAGTGTTGGTTTCCTTTAGGGAAATGAAATTTATGCACCTCTCATTTTCTGGGACCCCTGCTACAAAGGAGCAGTGCTTATGAAGTCAATAACATGATAGAGGGTCATTGAACAGGATGTATGTATTTTGAAGAGTAAATTTGGTTGAATGTGGATATTCACAATCTGGTCAGTTTAGCTTAAACATTTCAGAACCACGAAGTAGCTTTGAGGCAGGTTAGTTTAGGGAAAGGGTAGTCGAGTCTAAGACCTGGCGGACGAACATGGCTGCGAAACACGTGGCCATGGAACTCCCCTGGAAACCCTTTGAGGGACCAAGAAGGCTGCCGGAAGAACCCTGCGAGAACCTGGCCATGAGAACTCCATTTGGAAAGAGATCTCGTTCTGGGTCAAGGGAAAGCCCCGGATACCCTCAAAGGTCCTCATCATTGGGCCCCCTGGGGAATTGACGGGTAGGGTAACCAATCAGAACAGGAAACAGACTTTTAAAAAGCCCTGACCTAGGGTCCCATGCATGCAACTCACCGTGCAGTAGGCCTCAGCGTGAGCTGTGTACTTTTCTTGTTTCCTTGTTTCTTAATAAACTCTTTACTCTCTTGCCTATCCTATGGCGTATCCTTAAATTCTTTTATGCGACATAAGCCAAGAACCTGGAAGCCCAGAATCCAGAGCCAACCCGTAAACAGCTTATTCACATTAATTGGTAATCCGCTCAAATGTTTGGATAATTACTAAAATCGACGCCTTTTTTTTCTGCGAAGATTTTGTATTGTAGTTTCCAAGAGTGTTTTTCTCTAGTTGCAGTGACTTGATGGGTTTTAGTAGTTTCCCCCTAGGCATTTCCTTGAAGTTGTGGAATCCTTAATGCTTCCCTTTTTTTGATTAAGTATAATACAAAAATCAAAATGCTACTTACTTTTTACTTAGTGCTCCCTAGCTTCTCTGATTTAATTGTATTGGCATATTTTTCTTTGTCCTTTACCTTTTGTTCAACTCTGAAGTTATATGAAACTTTCAGCATGTTTTACAAATAAAGATAGTTTCCAGAAATCAGAGAAAATGTCTTTTTAATGTAACAGTTTTGTGTGTGCTTTGTAACATTTTCTCTATCTTCTTTTTCTCAATTAGCATGCTCATTTGTACCAGATATTTTTAATAAAAGTTATATTTAACTAAGGGAAATGGGCATAATTATAGTCATATAAAATACTAAGTGAATGCTAAGAAAAAAAAATTAACCTTTTTGTAAGTTATGCATCTTAATTGAGGGAAAGTCTAGACAAAAAGGAAATTTTAAAAATTCACCAGTAATACTGTCACTCATAAATATAAAATTTTTTTGGCTGTATATTTTTCCAGAGAATTTTTCTGAACAAATGTTTATAAAATACATATTTTAACATAGTCAATGATTTATGACATATTTTAATGTAATATTGTAAACAGTAAACGAGTAATAAATAATGCCTAAATTGTGATTACTGTAAGGTGGAGATTGCATGATTCAGTGGTAGAAACAGAGATTTTGTTATCAAATAGACTTGGGTTTGATTCCTTGCTTGTCTTATTAAGTTAGCTGTGTGGCCTTGTCCAAGATACTTAACTACTCTGAGACAGTTTTCTCTGGTGGAAAAAAATGTGGCAATAATAACCATCTTAAAGGGTTATTGTAGGGATTAAATGGAAAAATGAATGTAAAATTTATTCATATTTTGCCAGGAACACAGTGGATATTAACTATTATTATTGTGAGGTAGTATAGTTTTGTACAAAATGGATGTTTTGGAATAGGATAGCATTGGGTTTAGATTCTAATGTCATCCTTTCTTAGTTAATTTTGGGCAAGATTTAAAATTTTACTGGTTCCTACCTGTGCCTTTTGTAAAATGGAGAAAATAATACCCCTCTCCTCGGATTGTTACGTTGTTTATAAAAGATTGAAAATGTAATGTGCCTGGCAGGTTGCAGGCACTCAGATAGTAACTTATTAATTATTATTGTCCAGTGTAAGACAGATCATTTCTCCCTCTGGGGCAAAGGTTAGGCAGGCTTACTACCCATTATAAAAGATTTGGATTCCCTCAATTCAGGATTTCTCTCATGTGACTCAGCTCACTGGTATGCAGGTATCATCTGTCCCACTTTACATCACCTGGTAGGAATTGAGGCTCAGGGGACGGAAATAAGAAAATTCTGATACTCTGCTGTTACAATGAGAAATGAAGTCTTTTGTCTCTGAATCAGGAGTCTCATTTCTTCTGCCAGTATCCATAAAACTGTGATAGTCTAATTTAAGAGTTTACAAATAAAGTAAAATCTTAGATACTTTATATTTCTTGACATCAAAGGACATGGGAAGCCCTTGAAAGGTTTTCAGCAAGGGAATGATAAGATATAGTTTTTAAAAAGTCAGTCTGCTATGTGGAAAAAATGGCCTTGGAATGGAAAGGATGAAAACACAAAAGATTAATGAGCAATCTGGGGCAGTTGTCTTGTTGAGAGATGGTAGTGGCTTGGACCAGTGTGGTGACAGTAGAGATAGACAGAAGTGAAAGATTCAAGATGGTCTTCAAGAGGTAGCTTTTACAGGTCTTGACAGAATGGAGGTGGGCAGTGGAGAATGGAGAATGAACCCTAGGTTTTTGGCTCAAGCACCTTGGTAGATAGAGGTGGTTTTTACTGAGGTAGAAATACTTCAAGATGAAGATGATAAACCTGTAAAAGACTCAAAAATACATAATGGAAGGAGTATAATGATTTTTTTGAGCAGGATGTATTTCTTGTTATCATCATTTCAGTGTTTTTCCAAACACTTTATTGTAGAAATTTTATGCTTAGAATTATAGGAAATGGAAGAATATGAAATAGCTTTTGCAACCTGTACTCGAAGAACTATAGGTATGTACTTTTTTGGAAATAATATTTTCTTGTTTTCATGAGTTATCAAATCTATTGAAGTTAAGAAGTACAAATCTTGCAGTCCCTTGATAAATTGTTTGATAAAGTAAATTAGATTAGCTTGGGAGGATTTCTTTTTCAAAGAACTATATTGATTTTTACCCAGAATGTATTATTTGGGAGTTTACAAAGAAACTTTTTAATATGTTTCAGGGCTTTCTTTTTTTCTTTTTTTTTTAAACTACTAACTTTTTTTTTCTTTTTTAGGTTTTAATTTTTAAAAAAAATTGAGATAGTTCTTTCTTAATTCTCAAGGATAATTACTGTTTGTCCTATGAGCACTTAAGCTTAATGCAGTAGGATATAAGAAACAAGTGCCTATCCATTAACTTAATCAGTTTGTCATCTTCATGCAGAATTCTTCAGGATAGCTTTTTGTCTTTCTAAAGCCAGATGCTGATTTCGTTAGCACCTGACCACTTTTTGAAGAGTGCTAAAAAGATTTTTTTTTGACATAATTTTGTTCATTTATTTGTGCTTTGTTTTTAAATTCCTTGACAGCAGGCATATAGTTTGACTTATTTCCCACTTCTATTCCAGGATCAAAACAGTGCTTGCCATGAACTAAATACAGAATAAACATTTGTTGAATAAATTAATGGAGAAGAATGAATGAATGAAATAATGATTTGATGTGCTGGCTTGTTTTTTTTAAATCTACTTGAAGACAAACGGATAACTATTTTTTAAAAATTTATTGAAGTATATCATAAACAATAAGTGTATAGTAATAGTTGTGAACTTACAAAACAAACATACATAACATCATACAGGGCTCTCATATGTCACCGTACCACCAATACTTTGCATTGTTGTGAAATATTTTAAACTAATGATTAGGTATTCCTCAAAATATTACTACTAACTGAAGTATCTTACATTTGGTGTATTTTTCCCCCAACCCAGCCTATTATTATTTTTAAAAATATATTTTTATGACAGAAGTTGTAAACTTACAAAACAATCATGCGCAATTGCAGAATTCCCATACAACACCCCTCTATCAACACACCACAGCATGATAGAACAATTGTTACAGATTATAATATCATCAGACTCTTACCAGGTCAATAACGTATATTTGGCATACTTTTTCCATACTCCCCCATTATCAACACAGTACATCTTTGGCATAGATGCATGGATATTACATTATTACTGTTAATCAGAGTCCATAGGTCATCCAGTTGTATTTTTCCCATGCTTCTTTACATTCCCACCACCCTGCAGTAGTGATGTACATCTGCTATAGCTCACAAAGGACACTTGTGCATCTACCATCAACCACAATTCTCATCCACCTCTGGGTTTACTGTGTTATTCAGTCCCTAGATTATTCCCTAGCTTTCTTACAATTGGCATTTACATCCCTAGACTACCCTTTTCAGTCACATTCTGATTTATAAACCAGCTGTTACTCATGGTAATGTGTTACCGTCACCTCTATACATTTCCACACTTTTACAGTAAAGTTAATTAAAGCTTCTATATACATTAAACGTCAGTAGTCCATCTCAGCCTTCCTCTTAAGAATCCACCACCTACCACCAGGTCTTGAAGATATTTTCCTACATTTTCTTCTAGAAGCTTTATGGTTCTTGCTTTTGTATTTAGGTTTTTGATCCATTTTGAGTTAATTTTTGTATAAGGTGTGAGATAGGAATTCTCTTTCCTTCTTCTGGCTATGGATATCCAGTTTTCTCAGCACCATTTGTTGAATGGACTGTTCTGCTCAAGCAGGGTGGGTTTGACAGGCTTGTCAAAAATCACTTGACCATACATGTGAGTGTCTGTTTCTGAACCATCAGTTCAGTTCCATTGGTCTGTGTGTCTATCTTTATGCCAGTACCATGCTGTTTTTTTTTTTTTTTTTTTTTTTTTAACCACTGTAGCTAGGTAATATGATTTAAAGTTTGGAAGTGAGAGTCCTCTAACTTTGCTTTTCCTTTTTAAGGTATTTCTGGCTATTCAAGTACCCCTTACCCTTCCAAATAAATTTGATAATCATATATTCCATTTATTTTAAAAAATGCTGGTGGAATTTTTATTGGGATTGAATTGAAGTTTGGGTAGAATTGACATCTTAATGATATTTAGACTTCCAATCCGTGAGCATGTAATGTTTTTCCAGTTATTTAGGTCTTTCTGATTTCTTTTAACAATAAGTTATAGTTTTCTGAGTACAAATGCTTTACATTGTTGGTTAAATTTATTCCAAAATATTTGGGTTTTATCTGTCATGTTTTATTTTCACCACTCTTTTGACACTTTTAGTTACTTTTACTGATATAATCTTCATATCCAGACTCTCTTCTAAGCCTCTCTCTCCAGTCTTTTCTTTTCAGACTGTAGCACACCCTTTAGTATTTCTTGGAAAACTGGTTTCTTGGTTACAAACTCTCAGTTTCTGTTTACCTATGAATATTTTAAACTCGCCCTCATTTTTGAAAGACAGTCATGCTGGTTATAAAATTCTTGGCTGGAAGTTTTTCTCTTGTAATATTTTAAAGTATATCATACCACTGTCTTCTTGCTTCCATGGTTTCTGATGAGAAATTGACACTTAATCTTATTAAATATCCCTTATATGTTATGCATTGCTTTTCTCTTGCTGCTCTGAGGATTCTTTCTTTGTCTTTGGTATTTGGCATTCTGATTAGTATGTGTCTAGGAGTTGGTCTGTTCGGGTTTATTCGGGTGGAAGTGGATATCTATGTCCTTCAATAGGTTTGGGAAATTTCCTACCATTATTTCTTCAAATATTCTTCTGCCCCTTTTCCCTTCTCTTCTCCTTCTGGGACACCCATGACACATATGTTTGCATGTCTCTTGTAGTCATTTAGTTCCCTGAGACCTTGTTCAATTTTTTCCATTCTTTTCTTCATCAGTTCTTTTGTATATTTGATTTTGGAGGCCATTTCTTCAAGCGCACCAATCCTTCTGCCTCCTCAGATCTGCTCTTATTTGATTCCAGAGTATTTTAAATTTCATTTATTGCCCCTTTCATTCCTGTAAGATCTGCTATTTTTCTATGTATGCTTTCCAATTCTTCTTTGTGCTCATCCAGTGTCTTAATTTCCTTAATAATCTTTAACCATCTCCTTGAATTATTAAGGAGATTTGTTTGAATGTTTATAATTAGTTGTCTCAACTCCTTTATGTCATCTGGAGGCTTATCTTGTTCCGTTAACTGGGCCATATCTTCCTGTTTCGTGGTATGGATTGTAATTTTTTGTTGGTGTCTTGGCATCTGGCTTACTAGAGTATTTATTCTGGGTACAGTTTCTTTCTTTAATTTAGGGCTTTCTCGCCCTTTTCTCCCTTGCTGGTTGTGTAGTAGGAGCCAAGAGTGTAGTTGGTGCTATAAGCTGTGAAGGCTTAAGCTGCCCTGATTGCCCAAGGGACCAATGAAGCTTCTCCCAACTTTCTCCTTTGCCAGGGGTAGGGACCGAGCCATAGCCATATATAATAATCCAGGTTGTGTAGGCCTAGACTGTAGTTGCCCAGAGAGACTGATGAAGCTTCACGACCCTTTCTCCCTTCCCTGGGGTAGTGGTGGAGCTGCAGTTGTGGGCCGCAGTCTATGCTGTGCGGATCCAATTGACCACAGTTGCACTGGTTGACTTGTGACTATTCAGTCTGTGCCAGCCAATTGTACCTGCAGTTTCCGGTAATGCTGGTGCAGGGCCTGCCAGCCTCCTCCCCGCCAGAGGTGGGGCTGAACCCTAGGTTAGGGCTGCAGGCTGATCTGGGTGAAAGAAGCCGGTCCCTGCTGTCACTGTTCACTGTGATTTTCAGTCAGCTCAGCTTCCCTCATGCCTAGGATGGAGTCAAATGATGGCTACCGGCCTCTTTCCTACTTGGGCAGGTTCAAACTTTAGCTGTTCTTAGGGCTATACTTTAGCCAGCCGAGTTGACTAATCAGTAGCTGAAGTCGGTAGCCAACTGTCTCTTCCTCCCCTGTTTTTGGGAGGTGGAGCTTCCAATTCCAGCCACAGAATAGCTCCTGAGGCGGCTTGCACCGACAAAAGTAGGATGATCACTGGCCTCTACAGTGTGGCCTGTATTTTTCCGGAAAGCCTGGCGCAGTTCCCTCCAGGTTCCTCAGTACTGAAGGGCTTAGGCTAGAGTTACAATCTTATCTAGATGGAAAGAAGCCAGTCTCTATGAGCACTGTGAATTTCAATCTGCCCTGCTTCCCTTTGTGTCAGTGACGGAGTTAAAATGGTGACTACTAGCGGAACCGGACTTGCACAGGTTCAAACTTTAGCTGTTCTTAGAATTATGCTTCAGCCAGTCGATTGTACTAATCAGTAGCTGAAGTTGGTGCCCAACCTCTCTTCCTTCCGTTTTTTTGGGAAGTGGAGCTTCCAATTCCAGCCCAGAAATAGCTCCCGAGGCGGCTTGTGCCACCAGTGGATGGGCACTGGCCTCAGTGGTGTGGAATCCTCTACTTATGAATCTTCTCTGCAGATGGGCAGTCCCCTCCTTCGATTATTTCAAGGATATGAAAGGATGCTCTTCTGGTCTTCTGGAGCCCCCAAACAGGTGCTTTAGATAGCTCTGGGAGATTATTAAGTGCCCTGTAGCATGAGCTCACTCTAGAAGCTCTTTACTCTCCCGCCATCTTGCTGGTTGTCCTCACGACAAAGCTTTTTTTTTTTTTTTTTTTTTAAAAAAAAGCCCTGGCTCTGCACCATTGTCTGTTAAATATCTTCCCTTTTAATCTGATGAGATTTATTTTTCTTTATGCTTCTCATGCAATTATTGCATTTAGGAAATGATTTTACATTTCTCAACTGTGGATAGTTTTAGCCAGCAAAATGAAATTTGCATCCAGTTTTGAATTATTTTTCTCTGTCTTACATTTGTACTTTCATTTCTTTTATGCTGTAGCATTTTCTGTGGTCTGTGGCCTAGGTCTAGATCTTTCTTCTTTGGAGCGAAAAAAGTTGACAGGAGAGGGAAGAGTGATTTAACAGATTTTTATTGGGGGAGGAAGGCAAACACTATTATTTTTGAATTGAATTATTCCATAGGAAAATATTTGGCCTGCAAAAGGTCTGGTTTTTGTCCAGATTCCTGTAGAGGATTGATTGTCTTTAACGTGTGGAGTCTGATCCAACTCTGGGTAGAGTCAGAATTGCATTGAATTGAAGTGAAGTGAATTGGAACTGCAGTATTTGTAGTTGGTGGCAGAAGCTACAGAAATTTCTGAACCTTTATACTTATATTATAATCCCTGAAAATCAACAGTGAAAAACCTAATTCCATGTTAAAGATAGTCTCAGAAAGTATGAACTCAGATCACAGAATCATCAGTGCTGATCATGAGACTTTTTCCAGGGTGTCTGAGTTGCTATTAATGACTTTAATAGACTCTGGAGACAATTCTACCAGAAATGCAGTTAGAATGTAGTTCTTTCTAATTTTTTTTGAGGAGATGAATACTCTTTTTGCTTAACTTTTATTTTCTTTTTAATGGAGACTGACCTTTTTATCATTTAACAGTTTTAAAATAGCCCCAGGAGTGATACTTAAACTTCCCAAAGTGTTCAGTCTTTGCTATAGAGAATTAATGTTGTTTTGCATGAGGATCCCATTATATGAATTCTTTAAAAGGGCTCAGCATTTTGTCATGTCAGTGCTACTAATTTTATGTTACATTCTGTGGGCTAAGTAATTTATAGTGTCATCAGATTTTTGAAATTTGATGAATGGGCTGCTTTTCCCTCCCAATTAAAAACAGAAAAACAGAAGACAACAACTGGTGTAGTGGGTTCACTGGTGGCCCCAAGGTAAGATATGTTCATACCTTAACCCCCAGAACCTATGAAGGACACCTGATTTTAGGGGTTCTTAACCATTTTTTGTTCCACGAACCCCTTCACAGAATGTAGCGGCAGATAATTTTATGACACTCAGCATTGAAGGTCAGAGAAAATAAAGATAATAAGTTGAGTTTTTTCAATTCAAGCCCACAGATCCCCTGAAATCTTTCCATGGACCCCTTGGGTCTGTGGACTGCTGATTAAGAACGCCTGCCTTATTTGGAGAAAGGGTCTTTGCCAATGTAATTAAATTAAGCTAAGGGTCTCCAGATGGGATCATCCTGGATTATTCAGGTGGGCCCTAAATCCAATGGCAAATGTCCGTATTAGAGACAGAAGAGAAAACCAGAGACGTACTGAGGAGAAGGCCACGTGGAGACAGAGGCAGAGACTGGAGTTGGCAGCTACAAGACAAGGAATGCCTACAGCCCCGAAACTTGGAAGAAACAAGGAAGGATTCTTCCCTACAGCCTTCAGTGCAAATGTAGCTCAGATGACATCTTGATTTTGAGCTTCTGCCCTCCAGAGCTATAAGAGAATAAATTTCTGTTGTAAGCCACCAAGTATGTGGCAATTTTTAAATGGTAGCCTAGAAAACTAATACAACTAGTTAGATTTTACCAGGGCCCTCTGAGAGGAAACTTCATTTAGCGATAGAATTGAACTGGAATGTATAACCTGTGGAATTTGATAGAAAACCTGTCTACAGGATTGTTCGCATTGCTTTTGTGGTGAAGTAATCAGGCAAGGCCCAGCTTTGTGCCCTGCCCTGCTCCCCTTTCCTGCCTTCAGGAGGGTGGTGGTTTTTTGTTTTGTTTTGTTTTGCTTTTCTGGTTTTGAGCCTAGACTTGCCTAAACCCTATAAAACGTTCTGGAAATGGTTCAAAAGCACAGACAGAAACTTACCCTCTGAAGCCACCAGTTGGTTTAAAATCATAACTCCGTTTGTCCTGCCCACCTTCTGTCTTCTCCGTATTAAGGACTAGTAGTGGCAAAGCAGAAAAAGGATGAACTTTGCATTTGGGCTTTGCATTCCAGACAGATAGGGGTTTGCATCTGAGCTTTTGTTTATTCGTTTAATGACCACAGGCGACATGTTTTTAGGCCTCAGATTTCTCAAATGTAACATTAAAACATTACTCATGACCTTCTGGTGATTTGGTGAGGTACAAATGGTGTATGTCAAGGAATTTATGCTTAACACTTTGCAGTTCTTATTTAGAACTAGAACATGATCAATTCTTTGAAGCTACCTCTGTCCTTCTTTGTGATAATATCCTCCTGCCTCCCTCTAGAGGTGACCACCCTGAATTTTGTATTCAACATTCAGTTACTATTTAGAATGTATATATCTGTGACTAAATATATTTTTAGCTTTGCTTATTTGGGTTCTTTAAAAATGGTATCATATAGGCTTTTGTGACCTTTTAAAGTTCATCATAGTTTCTAGGAATCCATCTAGTTGTTTGTAGCTATAGTTTATTTATTTCTATTGGTGAATATTTCATTGTATTAATATGCCAAAGTTTTATCTGTTCTCTTGACAATGAATACTGGATTGTTTTTGTCTCTTGTGAGCAATGCTGCCTTCAACATTCTTTTAGACATCTCCTGGTGCATCTATATAAAAGTTTCTCTAGGCAATATTACTCAGTTTTTTGCTTGTGTACTTTCTAAAGAATTTTGAAAATTCTGTATGCACTTTTACATCTTCTTCTAAATTCGTAGAGTTGCAAAGGATATAATTTCTGGCATTTGTGTTAACCTTTAAAAATAAATCAAATGCATACAAATATAGTCAACTGATCTTTAAAGGAGCAAAAGCATTTCAATAGAGAAGGGATAGTCTTTTCAACAAATGATACTGTAACAACTAGACAGCTATGCAATAAAATCAGTCTAGACACTGACTTTATTATTCTTTCCACAAAAATTAATTAAAAATGGATCATATATGCTTAAATGTAAAACACACGAAACTATAAAAACTTTTGGAAGATAACATAGAAAACCTAGGTGACCTGGACTTATCAATGAGTTTTTAGGTATAACACCAAAAGCACAATCCATGAAAGGAAAGATTGAATAGTTGGATTTCATTAAAATTAAAAACTTATGCTCTGTGAACGACACTGTAAGAGAGTGAAAAGAAACCATGTACTGGGAGAAAATATTTGCAGAACACATAGCTGATAAAGGACTTCTATCCAAAATATACAAAGAACTCTTTAAACTCAACAATAAGAGAACAACCCAATTAAAAAGTAGGCAAAGATCTGAACTGACACCTCGCCAAAGAAGATACACAGATTTCTCGTAAGGCAATGGAAAAATATGGACATTTCCATATGTCATTAGGGTATTGCAAATTAAAACGACGATATACCAGCTCATACCAAATGGAAGGGCTAAAATCCAAAACACTGACAACCCTAAATGCTGGTGAGGACGTTGAGGAACAGGAACCTCTTATTCATTGCTGATGGGAATGCAAAATGGTACAACCACTTTTGAAGGTGGCTGGCAGTTTCTCATAGAACTAAGCATAGTTTTATATGATCCAGCAATTGTGATCCTTATTATTTACCCAAATGAGTTGAAAAATTTTCCATACAAAAACCTGCACACAAATGTTTATAGCACCTTTATTCATAATTGCCAAAACTTTGAAGCCACCAAGATGTCCTTTAATAGATAAATGGATAAACAAACTCTGCTAAATCCATACATTGGAATATTATTCAGTGATAAAAGAAATGAGCTATCAAGCCTTGAGAAGACATGGAAGAATCTTAAATGCATATTGCTAACTGAAGTCAGTATGAAAAGACTACATACTGTGTGATTCCAAGTTTATGACATTCTGGAAAAAGCAAAACTGCACAGATGGTAAAAAGATCAGTGGTTTCTAGGGGTTTTGGGGGTGGGGGAATGAATAGGTGGAACAACGGCAGTTTTAGGGCAATGAAACTATTCTGTGTAAAGCTGTAATGGTAGATTCATGAGAATATGCATTTTCAAAACCCATAGAACAGCGAGGATTGTGGAAAGATGGCGATGGACTAACAGGCAGAGCTGAATACTGTCATAAAAACAATGGAGAAAGAGTCAAAAGCTGTCTGAGGGACCTGCTTTGGGGGTCAGCAGACCAGGACAGTGCTACACAACTCCCAGGAGGGTGAGGGACAGAGAGACGAAGAAGCCGAAATGACAAACGTGAGTTACCAAGCCCTGTGGCAGCTGGGAAGGGCTTCTCTCCCCTCCCCACAAGATATTAAGCTGGGGTAAAACTCCTGTCTCACTGTAGCCAACTGAGAGGGGAACAGACATCTTCCTCCCTGTCAGCTGTTTTAAGGGAAAAGGGAGGGGAGATTGGGGTGCTTTTCTTCAATGAATTCAGCCAGCAGAGCCCGCTTTGAATCTATAATCTGGAGATTCAACACAGGAACACAGGAAAGTCTGCTGGCTAGTCTGGAAACTGCATAGACAAAAAAACTTAACACACACTGAATCCAACCCCGGGGAGAAAGTCTGCACCCCACTAGTGAGTCCCTGGCCTGATTTTGAAAATTTAAGGTGGGCAGATTTAAAGACTGAGAATAAGTTGAATCAAATATCAAAGAAGGGATGTTGGGAAAAAAAACAATAGACAAGAGAGAGAAATTAGCCATCAGAGTAAATACACCAATATATTCAGATGCCTAGAGATCAGCAAAAAATTCCAAGCCATACTAGGAAACAGGAAGAGATGGCCCAGCCAAAAGAACAAAACCAAATATCCTGAAGAGATATAGGATTTAATACAATTAATCAATGAAAATCACACAACTCTCAAATCATTTCAAAGAAATCAAAGAAAATGTGACTAAAGAAATAAAGGATATTAAGGAGATACTGGGAGAACATAAAGAACAATTTGAAAGTCTGCAAAGAAAAGTAACAGGCCTTATGGGACCTAAGGACCCAATGGACGAGATTAAAAATACATTAGAGGCACATAAGAGCAGATTTTGAATTGCTTGAAAACAGAATTAGTGTTTTTGAAGACAGAACATCTGAATTGGAAAAGACACGAGAGTAGAAAGAGATGAGAATGGAATAAATGGAACAGATTCTCAGGGAATTGAACGACAACACAAAATATACAAACATTCATATTGGTGTCCCAGAAGGAGAAGAGAATGGCAAAGGGGCAGAAAGAATATTTGAGGAAATAATGACGGAGAATTTCCCAACTCTTATGAAGGACATAAATGTCAATATCCAAGAAGGACAGTGCACCCCAAACAGAATAAATCCAAATAGACTTACCCCAAGACACCTACTATTCAGAATGACAAATGTTAGAGATAAAGAGAGGATTCTGAAAGCAGCAAGAGAAAAGCAAAACATCACATGCAAGGGAAACTTGATGAGATTAAGTGCAGACCTCTCATCAGAAACCATGGAGGACAGAAGAAAGTGGTATGATGTATTTAAGGTACTGAAAGAGAAAAACTGCCAGCTAAGAATTCTGTATCCAGCAAAGCTGTCCTTCAAAAATGAGGGTGAGTTCAAAGTCTTCACAGACTCACAAAAACTGATAGAATGTGTTACCAAAAGACCAGATTTGCAAGAGATACTAAAGGACGTGCTGCAGCCTGAAAGGAAAAAACAAGGGCAAGAGATTTGGAGAAGAGTTTAGAAATGAAGATTATTAGGAAGGGTAAACTAAAGGATAAGAAGACAGACAATAGAACAATATGACAACAGAGAGCTGACGGACAAAATGGATGAACAATTTGATGTTTTCAGTTAGCCCTTCACATTTATCCAATGATGTGAAATATGGAAGGAAGACCTTTCTTGGGCAAGAACACTCCAGGAGCAGCACAAAGTGGCACAGAGGATTAAAAAGAGTGAATAATCAGCAGAAGTAACAGATTTCTTACCAAAGTCAATTCTTCACTATGACTTTGACAGTGATAAGATTACTGCTGTTTCTGCAGCTATTGCTGAGAAACAGAAGACAGCTTCAACAAATAAAATGGTGGTTATTGTATCTGCTTCTGGGACTGTAGCGACTGTATCTGAGAAGGAAGATGATGCTCCAACACCAGATGGCTCTGTATTTATCAAAGCCTGATGAAGGAAAATGCATAACCTGAATTATCTGAATCTGTCTTTTTAAAATTATCATTTAAAGTTTCAGACATAGGGACATTTATTCTGGAGAAACAGTGTAAAACTCCTGTTTGTAAGAGAAATTTTTCAGATGAATCATATAAATCTTAAGTGGTAGCATTATTGTATAGTGTTTGGACAATGCTTTGATAAGTTGTGGCTTATACTTAAGATTAGAATTCTGAGCAAAGTGTTTGGATTAAATTAAATTTAATCCAAATTTATGGATGGATACATTTTAAAGACACAACTTGAAAAGCAAATTGTTGAATAGTAAATAACTTGGTCAGTGTTATTAAAATGTTGACTTATTGGGAGGCGGATGTGGCTCAGGTGACTGGGCTCCTTCCTACCACATGGGAGGTCTGGGTTCAGTTCCCGGTGCCTCCTGGAGAAGACAAGCAAGATGGTGGGCTGGTACGATGGGCTGGCATAGTGAGCTGGCGCAACAGGATGACGCGGTAAGATGACACAAACGAGACACAGTGAGGAAACAATGAGAGACAGAACAAAGCAGGGAGCAGAGGTGGCTCAGGCGATTGGGTGCCTCCCTGCCACCTGGGAGGTCCCAGGTTCAGTTCCTGATGCCTCCTAGAAAGAGAAGACCAACACATAACAAACGGGCATAGCAGGTGCAAAAGGCAGTGAGTGGGTGGGGAGAAATGGATGGGAGGTGCATCTTTGGGGAAAAAAAAAAGTTGACTCATTGACTTTTGTTTTATGATAAAGGAAATATATGATTGCTTTCTCTCCTAGAAAAATACTGCTGTTACTATTCACTGTTTTGCTTGCTTCTGTAGAGTAAGTTTGTCACAAGGCTTAAATGTTTTTAATAATCATTTTGATTCAGAGTTGTGGTTCTGTTATATGTGGAATCTTTGAAAGTTCAGACAAAAATGCCTGTAAATGTGAACATTCTGAAGTTTCTCTTAATTCTGATTTGTTCTTAAGTTTTTGGTTTTAAAGAAGTTATAACAAGGGTAGTTGCTTCTTCAGTGTTAGATGTGTGAAGTACTGATAATGGTCACAATGATGGTTTTATTTTTTAGATTACTGTAGGTAGGTTAGTCCTTACCACAAGTGACTCATTTTTAAAATGTGCATTTTAAAATAAGTGCATTTTACAGATACATCATAATAAATTATACTGCTACGTTAAAATAGGGGACGATGTGGGGGGGGGGTACATGGGATTCCCTCATACTTTTGATGTAACTTTTCTATAACCTAAAACCTCTTTAAAAATGAAGTTTATTCTACAGTGTAAACTATAATCCATGCTTAGTGACAGTGCTCCAAAATGTGTTCATCAATTGCAATGAATGTATCATACTAATGAAAGAAGTTGTTAATGTGGGGAAAAGTGGTAGGTCTGGGGAGTGGGGCATATGAGAATCCCGTATATGTTTTTTGTAACATTTTATGTAATCTAAGTATCTTTTAAAAATAAATAAAAAATTTATATAAAAAAATAAAGTTTATTATATTAAAAATAGATCAAACAAAAACCCTATAGAATACAAAGAGTAAATCCTAATGTAACCTATGGACTTTAGTTAATGATGTAACATTTTTTATATTGTTTTCCTTATTTAAGTCTTTTTCCATTCTTTTGCCTCAGACTTATAGTAATGTAGTGTATATGTATTGATAATCCATGTTTCTTTGCAATAAAAATATTCATATAATTGGAAAAAAATTAGAGTTTATGTCTGTAGTTTAAAGATCTTTTGGAGTGATAGCATTACACAAACATAAAAAGCAAACTTTATTGGAAATGTATCAGTGAAACGGATGGGTTTTTCAATTAGTTCATTTATCTGTTAATGACTAGAAAGAAATCAAGGGGAATCTTAGTTTAATTTTTTTTGTTTTAATTTTTTAAACTTTTTATTTTGAAATAACTATAGATTCATAGGTGTGAAGTGATTCTCACTGTGGGTGGATGTTTTGGATTCCTAGGCTGCTTAAAGCAAATACTGTGGAATGGTTTGGTTGAACAGTGAGAATTTATTAGCTTATAGTTTTACAGCTGAGAAAATGTCCAGATCAAGACTTCATCAAGGCTTTGCCTTCTTCCTGATGACTGGCTGATGACGATCCTTGGCTCCTCTGTCACTGGCAAGGCACATGGCAGTTTGCTGGTCTCTCCCTTCTCTTCTGGGTTTTGTTGATTTCAGCTCTTTTATTTCCATGGCTTTCTCTCTCTCTCTTCATTTCTTTCTCTTACAAAGGACTCCAGTAATAGGATTAAGACCCATCCTTATTGAAGTGGGTCATACCTTAACTGAAGTAACCTCATCAAAAGGTCCTATTTACAATGGATTTACACCCACAGGAATAGATTAGATTTAAGAATGTTTTCCTGAGCTACATACAGTTCCAAACCACCACAATGGCTCTTAATTATAAGCAGAATGAAATTGAGAGAAAGCCATGGGAAGCTGAAGGTCAACGGAATCCAGAAGAGAAGGGAGAGACCAGGAGAGGAGCCATGTGCATTGATATATGACAGAGGAGCCAAAGATCAAGGATCACCAGCAGCCAGCCCCAGAATACCAGTTTTTGGGAAGAAAACATCTTGCTGACACCTTGATTTGTACTTCTCCTAGCCTCAAAACCATGAGCCAATAAGTTTCCATTGTTTAAGCCAACCCATTGCATGGCATTTGCTTTAGCACTGAGAAAACCAAAACAGTGATGAAAGTCAAAGAAAGTCTACTTCAGTCTGGAAGAGTTCCTCAGACTTTCATGTAGACAGGACAACTAACTATAGCTTGAGATCCTGGACCTGGATTCTTTTATTCAAATGGATATTGTTGGAATAATTGGAGGAAATAAAATTTGATCTGTGGATTAGATGGTGGTACTATATCAGTGTTAATTTTTGGATTTTGATGGCCACATTTCAGTTTTATAGGCGAATGTCCTTGTTTGAAGGAATTAGTTCCTAAACTCTGTAGGGGTGATAGGCCATCATTTCGGAAACTTATTCTCAAGTGGTTCAGGGAAAAGAAGATGATTTGTACTATTGCAACTTTTTTGTAGGTCTGAGGTTTACAAACAAAACAAAAGAAAAATCTGTTAGTCAACCTCTAGTAAATTATTTTTTTAGCTTATTAAACAAACCATTTATAAAGTTTGAAATGGGTTTACTTTTGTGTGTTATCTTGTCTTATTATTGCCCTTCCAGTGTTCCTAGTATATCTTGTTTTGTCTTTTGGTGTACTGCTTCTTTTTCTTTTTTTTTTTTTTTTTTTAATATTTATCATCATCTCATTAATTCATTCCTTCCTTGCTCAATGATTTTTCTTTATCCATGATTTACCTTTGTGATAAAATGCTTCCTTGAATGGAAAGTGTGGTTTACAGAAACCTGGCACTTTACTGTGTTACAATTCAATGATAATACTTTCCTTAATTGTACCTTATTTTGTGTATGTTGTTTTTTTTTTTCCTTTTCAATTTGCTGGTGATCTAAGTTCTTTTTTAAACCATACTGTATCTACCTCAGTCCCAAGCATGTTTCAATAAGCTTTAAATATATATATATATTTAAAACATTTTTAATGAGATGTAATTCATATACTATATAGCTCACTCATTTAAAGTGTATAAGTTGATGGTTTTTAATATATTCACAGGTATGTGCAACCTTAATTTCAGTAGGCTTTTAGTAAAAAGTGTTGAGCTGGTTGATTGCAGATCTTAGAATTTAGAGTTTTCAGAAAGTATAAGCAGGGTCAGAGGAATTTGAGAGACAGTGGTAAAAGAATGCTTCAGCTAATTCATAATCAGATCAGTTCATGTTCTTGTTTGTAGATGGTTAGCACCTAGAGGCCTAGGATTATGTCTCCAAGGACTAAGCTGGATTTAGTCCAGAAATTTGTGTGAATTGGGGTAGAGGTGGGATTAGTTGCCAGAGGGGAGTGGGGCTAGTTGTCAGAGCATCCTCTTTTCCTGAGAACATTGAATGTCAATTGTCTGTAGAATATTCTCTTTTCCCTTGGTTCAGAAAATCATGGGTTAAATGTATTGACTTTGCCCCCATACCTTTCTTTCTTTGGTGGGACTAAAATCTATCTTAGGGCTTATTTTCCTCTGATAGGTTGGAGGACAAACTTCTCTTTAGCAGTTATACTAATTTTCCTATATCTCAGAACGATCAAGGCAAAAAGCTCTTAAAACCCAGGATGGTTGTTACATTGCATTTAGTATACACCCACATATGCGGGCTTCTCTTTGGCATTTTATTATTCTTTTTCTTGCTGCTTTTACAGTGTAGGTGGCCTTCTCTGGATTTCTTTGACAGGAAACTGAACAACCTTTCTTTTTTGGAACAGAATATATTTTACTGCTGGGAGAGAAAACCCTTGAGTGTTTATGTTTTGAAATGTTGTGAGTTTTTATTTAAAGACTTACTTAAGTCTAGAAAAACAGATAGGGTTTAAATTTCATATTGTACACTAACATTTCTGAATCCTCCCAGTAATTTTTGGGCCTTCCTTCCTTTGTAGCATTGATTCATTCTATTAGTCACCGATAGATATTAAGAAGTCATCTTTGACCAGGTCATCATTTTCCTGGTTCTTGGCTGTGGCCGCCAGTCATCTTCTTAATGCAGGTGTGGTGGGCTCTAACCTGATCTCACAGGCACCTTGGATCTAGAATGTGTGCCAGCCCCACCTACTTCATCCCAATTTTTGATAAGCACAGCATTTAGTAAAGTTTCCTAATTACTTGCCTGGTCCAGAGGCCACAGGGCATGAGTGGGAGCTCCATACTGGAGCCCTGCCTCTGCCATAGATTCTGCCCAGGCTGCTGAATCTTCTGGCTCCTTGAGATAGGAGCACTGGTCTCTGCCCCTCTACCCCACCACCTGCAGCCCACTGTGTGGGATTATTGTGGTTGAGTTTGATTTGAGCAGTTCCTACATGGTACTGGGGATTCAGAAGAAGAAATCAGTCTGTAATTAGAATGTAAGCCTCTGTGTAACTTAAATAGAGATGTTGTCCAGTTGGAATGGAGTAATTCTGATGGAATCATTCTAAGTGTCTTCACAGATCATGTCTTTTGCTTGAGTTTGAAACTTGCATGTTTATTCATGTACAAAGTGGATTACTAATGCAAATCAGCTCCCAGGTATGTCTTATTTGTGTAATTAGCCAGATATAGCATATTAATTAAGATTAACAAAACAAAGTATATATTTTGAATGTTACAGGTTTCTTTACCCATTCTGAGGGTACAATCTGTAGGTCAACCATGTAAAAACTGGACGGATCATGTTATCTGGGATATCTGACCTCCAGAATACCCTTTTAGGCTTCCTATCCCTGTAATTTTCTTCTCATGTTTATGGCATTTGGTTATGATAGAGTCAGAAGGGAGACTTGAAGAGTCTTGCCGAGCTCTGCCTCTATTCCTTAAGATCTTAGTGCAGGGACCCAGAAGGCCTATGTAATTCTCATTTTGAATGTAGTTAAAAACTAAGTTTTGAAGTGCCTTTATATGTGGCAGAACAAAAGATGTTTTCTAGCCTCATTGAATTGAAAAGGGAGTCCTACTGCCCAGGGTGATAGGCTGGAGAGAGGAACTTCCTCTCTTCTCACAGGAATTGGGAGTATTTGTGAGTCAAACTAAGTTCTGGTATCCTTTTATTATTAGCTTCAGTTTTGTATGATCGGGAACGGACTTTGGGGAATTAACATAGTTGGAAATAATGTTTAACCCCAGTGAACTTTAAAAAGTTAATTTCTTGGAAGCTTGTGGGCATATATAGTTCCATTTATTTTAATATTTTTGGAAATAGGTATATGTACTGCAACTTTATTAATACTGGATATATGTGTGCATTCATTTAGTAGTAAGTTTAGCATTCATAAGAAATGTGCCCGTGGGGTAAGAACGGGAGCTTATTAGCTATCTGAAATGAGCAACATGAGAATTATTGTAGAATTTCCAAATAATTAGAATGTTTAGTTGCTTTGGAACAGGGCTTCTCAGCCTCAGTACTATTGACATTTTGGGCTGGATAATTCTTTGTTGTGGGCGTCTATCCTATACATTGTAGGGTGTTTAGCAGCATCCCTGCTACATGCCAGTAGCATGCCCCCAGTTGTGACATCTCAAAATGTCTCCAGACATTGCCAGATATCTTCTGGGGGACACAGTTGCCCCCTGTTGAGAATCACTGCTTTGGTACGATGGTTCTCATAGGCGGTGTTGAATCAATTCCATCAAAGGCACCTTTTGGGGGGCTTCTTACACATAACAGGTTCCTGGGATGAGGTCTTGAACAACCTGTCTAGAGACTGAATATCAGGGTTGAGAATATGTTGTTTAAGTGGGAGTGACTCTTGGGTGGCTTCGATTTAAATGTGTGATGAACCACAGATAAAGAGATGACAAATTAAAGATCAACTCTTTGAAATTATGATTTGCAGAAATTCATTTTATTCCTTTTTATTATGAGGTAGAGTTGTTTGCTTTTTTAAGATTTACTAAAATTCATAATTATTTCAATCTAGATTTTGAATGAATACATCAAGTTGGGCTTAAAAGCAGGATTTACTACTAACATTGAAGTGGAATTAGGTGAGTTGGTGGATTAAGCACAAATTTATGTTGGGGCAGGGGCTGGAGTCAGGGAAATGGAATGCCACTCAAATGAGTATTCTTAGAAGCGTTTTGATTTATCAAATGCAGATCCCATATTTTTTTCCTGCTTGGTATTCCTCCTTTTTTATTTTACTGCTGAGTGGCAGAAATGGAAAAGGAAAAGAGGGGAACCCTTGTGCATTTTTAGTCATTGGTTTCTGAAATCAGTATTGTTATTTTTACAGGCTAAATAGTTATTTTTCTGGCCAATTAATAATAATAAGGCTTCTGTTACACACATGTCCTGTGTGACCTGAAAAATGATCGCAAATTGAAAGCGGACTTGGCACGACAATAGTTTGTGTGCTCGGTGCAATTGGTTTGTTTGCTCAGTTGAAAGCTGCCAATACAACCAGCATGCAATAACCAGGTCATCAAGGGTGCACAACACATTTCAAGTGGAGGATGCCAGAGACTCTAAAGTCCATCAACTGCAAATATTCTCGCTGTCCTGATTTTGTGATAATCAGGGTAGGCTAAACATTCACTATATTAGAAACCATGCATGTGCCCACAGATCTAGTTTTTCTCACTAGGTCTGGTTTTTAGAATGCTGGTGATAAACTAAGCCTGATTTATTACATGACCATCCTGTATGGGAAAAGACTGTAACTCTGGGTATCTCTGGTCAACTTTAAGAGATATAGCAGGGGGACGGATGTGGCTCAAATGGTTGGGTGTCCATCTCCCATATGGAGGGACCTGGGTTTGATCCCCGGGACCTCCCAGTAAAAATTAAAAAAAAAAGAAAAATATAGAAGGTGCGTGGGCTACCAGGCCCTGTGTGTGGGTGTGCTGCCAGGCCCTGCGAGCGGATGAGCCCCCCAGGTTCCGTGCGCGGGTGTGCCGCCAGGCCCCACGAGCCGCGCAGCAAGATGATGACGTAACAGGAGAGTGTAACAAGAGCGAGCCAAGATGAGACATGCCAAAAAGCCAGGAATTAAGGTGGCGCAGGCGGTAGGACACCTCTCTCCTGCATTGGAGGTTCTGAGGATCAAATCCCAGCGAAGACACGAGGAGAAGGATGAGAAGAGAGGGCAGGAAACAGACACAGAGTTGCCCAGTGAATGGACACAGAAACAGCAAAAATGGTGTGTGTGTGTGTGTGTGTGTGTAAAAATGGATAATAGTAAATAAATAAATCCTTAAAAAAAGTATAGAGGAGGAAGATACGGACTATAGTTTGTAGTAACTCTTTGATGATGCTCTTTCATGATTTGTTAACAAATGTTTCACAACAATGTAGGGTGTTTGTGGTGGGGTGATGTGTGGGAGCCCTGTATGATGTTACGCATGTTTATTTTGTAATTTCACAATGTTTACTGAACACTTATAGTTTATGTATGAATAATAAACTTCAATAAATTGCTTTTTTAAAAAAAGCCATCACACTATGTTATGCCATGTTAATTTTGCTTTTAAACTCATCACTAGTATTTAATTGTTAAATATTGCATTATTGCATTTTATAATATCAAATTGATTGTTTTTTGATTCCTATTCTCTTGCAAAATTCTCCATCATTCACTCATTTTTCAGTCTTTCCATCTATTTTCTCATATACAGATATTAGCTATGTTTTTATTAAAGACTTTATTTACTACCTCCTGAAAGAAAAAAAAAAGTCCATTGGCCCAAAGGCGGACACAAGAGAGGCGAGGCCCTTTAGGGAGAGGCCTCAGGAGCCTCTGTCAGCAGAGGGTTTGAAGCCTTCTTTGGCCTTTGCTGGTTGCAGTGCAATGGGGATGGCTAAACAGTCCTCCAACCTCAGCACAGGCATCTGAGCTGGGAGTCAGAAGGACCCAGTGTCAGCCGGCCTCAGTAGAGTGTCAGTAGACACTCACCAAAGTGCGTTCTGCACTGGGCTTTTATGCCTCAGAGGTCTGGTCGTCACCGTCCTTACTGAGAGAGTGTCCCTCTGACAGGCGTCAGGCAATGCTGAGCCACGTCCTTGCAGAGATGTCTGGTTATCACTTGCTATACAAGCATGTTTTTCTCAATAGTTTATGTTCTAAACATGGTCAACATGTTTACAGTATTTTTAGAATTCGAGATCATTAATATCATTCCAGTTTCTAATACATATGTTTCCGTTCCATAGTAAATACATTTTAAACTCCTATACGTTTCTTAAAATTTATGCCTCAGCTCACTTTTTAAATAAGAATCTTGTTAATTACGATGTATCATCAGTGTATAATTTGGAGTGACGAGCCTATCCTGAGTAATTGATAGACTGTCGGCTCATCTATTGTTTGACTATGTTTACTCGTAATTGTATTACCATTGATCCTAAGTGACTGCACGATTACTCCTAAGTAGAAACCCAGTTCTATCCTACACCTATCCTAATGTTTTTAGTGGACATTTCTCAAACACTTTAATCAGTTGTAAAAGTGTGTTTTCTTATTGAACAAACAGAAATGCTGTAAAATATTAGGCTGTTAAATTCGGATAAAACAAGTGATTTGGAGTTATGTAGGTTTCTGTGGTTTTGTTATTTTGTAATTAACCTTGATCTCAGCCAGATGCTGAAACAAAGACCTTTCCCACTCTTCTTAATCTGCTGCTTTGTCAGAAGCAGAAGAAATTGCCTGAGGAGTCAGCTCTTCTGGAGCAGCTGCTTGCTGTAAAGGACAGTCAAGGTTATCTGAGCATCTCACCTCCCTAAACCTTTGTGAGGAGTTAAGAGTTCCTTTTCTGAAGCCTGCTGGGTAATTGGAGCACTGCCCTGAGAGTGGCTAGCTATAACTGACCCTCCTTGAATTTCAGTAGGAGAAATTGTGAGATGATTATCTCTGAAAATGTTTTTAAAGTACATTAGGACACTTTCCTGATTTCGTTTGTGTGACTCACCAATGTCACTCTTCTTCAATAGAGGTGGAATCCAAGAAAGATTTTTAGATCTCTTTAATTTTTAGTAATTTAAAGAGCCCATATTTTTATTAGCAGCACAACTGAAAAACTCTGAGGATGTGGCATCTTTGGAATCATCAAGCATTGGTTAGTGGTGAAATAGATGGCAGGAATGCTCTGTGAAGGTAGCTGCTGCTCTGGTACCTGGTACCGTGAGGGAGCATATTACTGAGCACCCTCTGGTTTTCATCTCAATCTTGGAAGTTGTTTTTCAGGATTAACTTTTTCTCCTGACTACTTATGCACATGGGCACCTTCAGTGCAGCCCATATATTGCTTATGGTTTTTGAACATTCTTAAACAAGGGTTCTTAACCTTTTTTGTTCCACGGACCCCTTTGCCAGTCAGGTGAAACTAAGTCCACACTATACTGTGTATTATTTAATAAATACATCACACCCACACCAACACATCCCCACAAGAATAATGTTTTTTTTGAATTTCAATTCAAGCTCGTGGACCCCTTGTTAAGAACCTCTGCTCTTAAATAAGGATAATTCCTGGTTGATGTACTTTGAATATGACAGTTTTTAGCAGCCTTGATGTTCCAAGTGGTGGTAGTGAGAAATAAAATGTGAGCTGAATTATGTACCCCGGGGGGGAAAACATGATCTCAATCCCATTTCTGTGGGTGTGAACCCCTTATAAATGGGATCTTTTGAAGATGCTATTTTTTGGTTAAGGTGTGGCCAACTGAATCAAGTTGGGCTTTAATCCGGGTTGCTGGCATCCTTTATCAGCAGAATGAAATCAGGTATAAAAATACAGTCATGGGGAGGAGCAAGAAACTGGAAGTCATCGAAAGAGACCTTACCATGACCATCTGGACACTTGAGTGACAGTAGCAGATTCAGAGGTCAGTTAAAAAATGGGAGTTTAGAAAACGTTTCTACCCTAGCTGTTTATACCCCACCCTTTCCGCTGATGCACCCTATCTTTTTCCTCCTCATTATGCTAACAAAGTGTATCTCCTTATCCTTATGTTCCTTAGAATATAAGAAAAGGGAACAGCTGTTAACACCAAATAGAATTTTGTTTTTAAATATAGTCCAGTGACAAAGAAAAACAATAGATTAAATAATAATAGGAATTTGAGTTTATTAACTCCATGGAGAAAGTAACTCAAATGTTATCCTGAGTAGATTTGTTAGATTCTTTGGGTCAGCCTAAACTAAAATTTTACAGTAACACTGAGGATATAGAAAGGAGAAAACTTTTAAGATAAGTGCTAGATGAAATTGTAATAAGTAAACGCTGATTATATTATAATATAAAAGTATTAAAAATTTATAGTAGCAAAGGAATGATTGCAGGGTCTTCATTTTATCTTTGGCTGCGACTAATTTGAATTGAGTTTTGCGTGCCCTGAGGTCACCTCAGAATTATTTCATTATGCTTATTTATTATTCAAAGACCTCTTCTTTGTTCTTAAAAAAGAAAATTATATGAAGTCCTTTAGCCTAGCACATATTTTTACCAGTCTGTAGAACTGTGATATGACCTCTTCATCACATTTACTAATGCTGTCTTATCCTTTTTCTCTTCATTAGGAACATCTTATTCTCACTAAATTCATCTCTTCATCTTTATGTTCTCCAGAACATAAGAAAAGAGAATAGCTGTTCACATTAAATGGAGAGTTGCCTCTTTTAAACACATTCTAGTAAGAGATGGAACAAGTGATAATAGGAATTTGAATTGAGCTGCCTTTGAGAGGACTGCCTTATTTAATACCTGCTCATTTTTTTGGACCCGGGA
The DNA here is from genome assembly GCA_026826555.1 of Tolypeutes matacus. Lineage (NCBI taxonomy): Eukaryota > Metazoa > Chordata > Mammalia > Cingulata > Chlamyphoridae > Tolypeutes > Tolypeutes matacus. The sequence goes on along the minus strand of JAKSZT010028738.1, from coordinate 2,388,822 downwards.
TGTGTTTAGATGTCATTCTTTATAATGGCATTGTATTGAGGTTTTATAATGGTACCATGTCATCTGCTTTCTTGACCATCTAATAAATTTAAAATTTGATAATAGGAGTGAATTTGAACAAATGTCTCAAATAAGGAATCAGAAGAGAAGAGAGCAAGCATGAACTTTGTCAGTGTAGGTGGAGTTTAGGAGAGGGAGTTTTACAGCCCTTCCTGCATCTGCCCCCACCTGCCTCTTCTGAAGGCAACATCAGGGAACAGGCCCCATGGTGGAACTGGGGATGACACTTGGGGGTAGTTCTCATTTGCAGTTCTTCATGATAGCTGTGTCTCAACAAGGTGGGAAACTTAGTGGTGGGGTTTTTATTTTAAAACTTGGAATTTATGGTAATGTTTATCGATCCTTAAATACATTTTTTATATAAAAGAATTTGTAGATGTCTGCCAGTGTCTTGAGTGGCTTTTATTAAAACCATGTATGCAAAATTAAGACCATATGGTTGGTGAGGTCTTTGTGGGAATTCCAGGATGCCAGGTTCTGGCAGGTTTGGTGCTCCTGGACAGAGGACATTAAGTTCATCATAACATCTTTTGGAAAAGATCTCTCAGCAAGAGAATATGGAGACTAGAGTCATGGGCCTAAAGAAAGCCACTGCTTGCATCTTAACAAAATATGCCTAGGCCTTCAGTGAGTAGATGGTTAAAAAATATATACCAGTGGTATGGGTATGAAACCTTTCATTGCAAGATATCAGCCCCTTCAGAGCAGGGACTTTTCCATACTGTTTTTTTCTCAGTGCATAATTTTGTCAAAATGGTTTCTGTAATAAAAATGAATGGCCTGGGACTCTGAATGAGCCTTTAGTAGGTTAGTTAGTGAATGGTTGCTGGATAACTGATGGACTTTGATTTTCTTTCAGGAGACCTGGGTTTTTTTTTGGTTGTTGTTGTTTGTTTGTTTGTTTGAATTCTCAACCTAATTCAGTAACTGACCCTTTCCTGCTACCGACTAATATTTTTTTCAAGTCGATTGGACAATAAGTGGTTTGAGAAAGTGACTGGGTAACATTTGATGGATATCAGTCTCTATAAAGGACATATGGTTTCCAGGAGTGTTCTGGCCTTAAAGCTTCTATAGTTACAAGAAGTGAGATATTCTACTTTGATTTATGCTTGTTTCCACCCTTGATTTATTAGTGGAAAAGTTCATTCTATTAAGCAGATAATATTTTGCATCTCTTATTTAGAGAGTGGTTTTTGCTTAATGTTAGTTAGAAATGTGAAAAAGAAATGCTCCTTGTAGTCAAGTTGTTTTTCTAGAGGGTGAGATTGACAAAATTAAAAAAATGGTTTTAATAAATGATCATATGTAATAAGGCCTTTAGAAGAAGTACAAGTAAAATGCATGGAGGTCTCGAGGAAGAAATAAATCTGAGAGACTGGAAAAAGCTTCATGGAGGTAGCATCATTTGAAATGGGGATTTAAATTTAAAGATCTATCAATCTGACTATCTGTATATCTACTAAAGGAGTAACATTTATTTCTTTAGGTAACCAGAGTAATTTATATTTGTTATATAAAATCTGGACATTCCCAAAAGGCACAAAGAACAAAACAAAACCTACTGTCAATCCCCACCAGTTCACTCAATCCCCATCACCCCGTCACCAAAGATAACACCTGCTTGCACTTGGGCTCCTTATTTGTGGCATATTTCAAAAGTACAGAGAAGAACACAGTGAGAGCCCCGTGTGGTCGTCATCCAGCTTCAACAGTTACGGCAGCTCTGTTCCTCTGACTTTTATGGTTTTGTCGTTGTTTTAAAGTATAACCCAAATATTATAACCTGTAAATGCTTCAATAAGTATTTCTAATTGATCAAGTATTAAAAAAATAGCCACAATATCATTACCTCTAACGAAGTCAACAATTATTCCTTAGTATTATTTAGCAGCTAATAACTGTGTTACCCTTAGTCCATGTTCTCGTTTCTCCATTGTCTCAAATTTATTTTATAGTTGGTTTGTTTCATTCAGGATCCAAGCAAGATTTACACATTGCATTTATTTAATTCTTTCTTAATCCATAACATTTCCTCTCTTCTCCTTTTTTTCATGTGATTTATTGTAGAAAGAAATTGGTTTGTTCGTCCTGAGGACTGCTAACAATAAAAAAAAAAAAGTTTATTGAAGTATAGCATTCATACATGAGCATATATAAACAACAAGTGTATAGTGAAAGTTGTGAACTTACAAAACAAACATGCATAACATCATGCAGGGCTCCCATACATCACCCCACCACCAATACCTTGCATTGTTGCAAAACATTTGTTATAAATTATGAAAGAATATCATCAAAATATTGTTACAGTACTAACTGTAGTCCATACCTTACATTTGCTGTATTTTCCCCCAACCCACCCTATTATTTTATTTTTTAATTTATTTACTTTTATCCACCCCACCCCCCATTTTTGCTGTTTTTGTGTCCATTCGCTGGGCAATTCTGTGTCTGTTTCCTGCCCTCTCTTCTCATCTTCACCAGGTTCGATCCTCGGAACCTCTGAAGTGGAAGAGAGGCGCCCTACTGCCTGTGCCACCTTAGTTCCTGGTTTTTCGGCACATCTTGTCTTGGCTCTCTCTTGTGTCATTCTCTTGTGTCAAGCCATGGCCTGATGGCGCACCCATGCACAGGGCCTGGGGGGCTCACCCACTTGTGGGGCTTGATGGCGCACCTGTGCACAGGGCCTGGCGGCTCGCGTGCCTTCTATATTTTTCTGGAATCGAACCCAGGTCCCTCCATATGAGAGATGGACTTCCTGCCATTTGAGCCACATTCGCCCCCCCTGCCTTATCTCTTAACGTTGACAAAAGATACCTAGAGTTACAGTCATTTCCCATACAGGATGGTCATATAATAAATCAGGCTTGGTTTATCACCAGGCTATCCCCGCCCCCTTGGTGAGTGGAGAAAAACTAGGTCTGGGGACACATGCATGGTTTCTAATATAGTGAATGTTTAGCCTACCCTGATTATCACAAAATCAGGACAGTGAGAATATTTGCACAGGACTGCTAACATTTTAATAGTTCTCTTGAATTTTTTGTTCTGTGTGATATGTATATATTTAATTAATTTTTTAAAAAGCTTAGATTCCATAAGTGATACATCAAAAAAATATAGGGGGATTCCCATGTACCCCACCTCTCCATATGTGTGCTTTAAAAGCAAAAGTGAGATGATACTGTATATGCTGTTTTAAAAGCTCCTTTTTATACATAATGATATAACAAGGGCATTCTCCTGTTATTCTTCTACAATTAATTGTTTTCTGTTAAATTTTGTGACATTATAGTAACTAAAAATTAGATGCGTTTGGTTATTCTAGCAGTTTTTGGCATTGTTTCTGAATTCCAAAAATAGATGTTGGATTATGTTTGTGAACTGGTCTTTTCCTCTGGGCATATTAGATTATGATTGGATTCAGAAGTTTACTTGATTAAATAATGATTAAGGCTTTGATTGGGCCATGTCAGTAGAACGTTGAGTCCCCGCCCCCTCGGTGAGTGGAGATTCAACGAAAAACCATACCTCAGAGAAGGGAGGTTGGAGTTTTGAGCTGGAGCCTGGGAAGTGAACACACAGAGGAGCAGAGCAGCTGAGCCCAGAGAGAATGGAGCCCCAAGGAGAGAGACAGAGCTGGTTTCTTGTTAGTCTACAGCTGGCCTTGTGGAGAGGGCAGAGTAGCTGAGCCCAGAGAGAAACAAGCCCCAGGAAGAGAGGAACCCAGGAAGGCTGGACCCTCGCAGACAACGCCTGCCATCTTGCTCCAACACGTGGCCAGTGACTTTGGGTGAGAAGGTATCTCTTATGGTACCTTGAGTTGGACTCTTTAGGGCCTTGGGACTGTAAGCTTCTACCCTAAATAAATACCCTTTATAAAAGCCAACAGATTTCTGATATTTTACATTAGCACTCCTTTGACAAATACAGTTGTATTTAAGGTAAATCTTACAACATTAATGATATCTATTACCACAGCAAACAGGTTTTTCCCTTTCCCTTTCCCTTCTTCCCCTTCCCTTTCCCTTTCCCTTCT
>JAKSZT010028738.1:2292080-2384710 GCA_026826555.1 Tolypeutes matacus | reverse complement strand
TTCCCTTTCCCTTTCCCTTCTTCCCCTTCCCTTTCCCTTTCCCTTCTTCCCCTTCCCTTTCCCATTCCCTGTCCCTTCTTCCCCTTCCCTTTCCCACTCCAGCATCTATTATGAGTGGATATAATATTGGCCATGGAATTCTCTGAATTGTGAGTCCATTTTATTTTCCCTAAAGAATGTAGATAGTTGATTGTGTAAAAGCAGTGCAAGCCCTGATGGTTTGTTGACAGGGTGGAAAAGAAAGAAGGTAAGCGGTACCATCCAGGTCCAGTGGTGTAGAGTACACCACTACAAGGGAATCTCTCATTGTTAGTATTATTACCATAAGCTTACTTTTATTAAAATGTTAACAAGTTTCCATTCTCAAGAAGTGTAGGCCACTGGCAGGAAAAGATTCTTAGTTATTAAAAGGGAGCATGACTTTTAATTTGGTGATTTTAACGTAATTTTTTTTAACATTTCTATATTAAGTCCTTTTTCAATTATTGTTAGTTCTGTGAAAAAGTGTTATGTGTTCAGCCTCACACCAACAATAATTAATTATAAGAGCTGAAACTTCTTGGGGCTATTAGAGCATTCAGTTCTTTATCAAATAAAATCACAGCTTCCTTTATGATGCTGTTTGTTCCTGGTAGTTTGTGAGTCTTCTTACCATTTGATTAGATTTAATTTAGCAGTGGTTACAGAGTTACTGTCTTTGTTTCATCTGTTCTCTAACTTTAAGTCACTTAATCCTGTAAAGTCCATGTGGGATGTTTTTAAAAGATTTTTTCATTAAAATTTTTTATTGAAGTATATCATTCATACCATGTGTAGACAATAAGTGTATAATAAAGGTTGTGAACTTAGGAAAGAAACATGCATATCATCATACAAGGCTCCCATTCATTACCCCACCACCACCACCTTGCATTGTTGTGAAACATTTGTTACAAACTATGTAAGAGCACTGTCAAAATATTACTACTAACTATAGCCAATATCTTTCATTTAGTGTATTTTTGCCTCAACCCACCCAATTATTAACCCTGATTTAGTATTATATACTTGTTATAGTTCGTGAGAGAACATTCTCATATTTATTCTGTTAACCATAGTCCATCTTCCACCACTGGATTCCCTGTGTTATGCAGTCCCATGCTTTGTAGGATCCATTCAAAGTGTACACTCAGTGACTTTCATTTTCTTCATAGAGTTGTGCTGTCATCACCTCAGTCAATTTTAGAACATTTTCATTATTCCAAAAGGAAAAATCCCATACCCCTTATACCCTTCTGTTGTCCTGTGGAATTGATATATTATCTTCTTTGCCATTGCTGCAAAAATGTTACAATATTACTGTTAACTACCATCTATAAGTTATATTAGTTGATCACCATATTCTTAACACTGGAAAAGTATGGTGAGTATGGTGGTTTATACTATTAACCACCATACTCATCCACCACTGAAATCACTATGTAATACAGTCCCTAGATTATTCCTTAGTTTTCTTTCAATTGACATTTACATCTACAGCTACAATCCATTTATGAATCAGCAGTGTTAGTTATATTCACTATAATGTGATACCATCAACTCTATTCATTTCTATACTTTCACAATAAACATTCTTAAAAATTCTACATACATTAAGCATCAACTCCCATTCTCAAATAACATTCTCTCTCCTAGTACCCTAATTCTAGAGTTTACCTCTGTGAATTTACTCATATTTAGTTCATATTAGTGAGACTATATAATATTTGTCCTTTTGTGTCTGGCTTATTTTACTCAATATAACATTCTCAAGGTTCATCCATGTTGTCATATGTATCCCAATTTCATTTCTTCTTACGACTGAGTGTTCCATTGTATGTATATACCACATTTTGTCCATTCATTCATAGGTTAATGGACACTTGGGCTGTTTCCATATTTTATTGTGAATAATGCTGCTATGAACATCGATGTGCAAATGTCAGTTTGCATCCTTTCTTTCAGTTCTTCTGGATATATTCCTAGTAATGAAATTGCTGGATCATAACAGCATTGTTATAGTCAGCTTCTTGAGGTACCGCCAAACTATCTTCCACAGAGATTGTACCATTCTACATTCCCACCAACAGTGAAGGAGTGTTCCTATTTCTCCACATCCTCTCCAGCACTTGTGGTTTTCTGTTTTTTAATGGCCATTTTATAAGGTATGAAATAGTATCTCATTGTAGTTTTGATGTGCATTTCTCTAACAACTAGTGATGAACATTTTTTTATGTGCATTTTGGCCATTTGTATTTCCTCTTTTGGAAAATGTCTATTCAAGTCTTTTGCCCACTTTTAATTTGGTTGATTGTCTTTTTATCATTGAGTTTTATGATTTTTCTGTATAACAGGGATATCAAACCCTTGTTGGATATGTGGTTTCCAAATATTTTCTCCCATTGAGTAGGGTGCCTTTTTACTTTCTTGACAAAGTCTTTTGAAGAACAAAAGTGTTTAATTTTGAGGAGATCCCATTTATCTTTTTTCTGTCATTGTTCGTGCTTTGGGTATAAGGTTTAAGAAACTACTGCCTGCCAAAAGATTTTGAAGATGTTTCCCTACATTTTTTTCTAGGAGTTTTATGGTTGTAGCTTTTATATTTAGGTCCTTGATCCATTTTGAGTTAATTTTGTTTAAGGTGTGAGATAAGAGTACTCTTTCTTTTAGATATGGATATCTAGTTCTCCCAACACCATTTGTTGAATAGACTGTTCTGGCTGACCTGGGTGGGCTTGACAGTCTTGTTAAAAATCACTTGACCATAGATGCGAGGGTCTATTTCTGAGTTCTCGATTCACTTCCATTGGTCAGTCTGTCTGTCTTTATGCCAGTACAATACTGTTTTTACCACTGTAGCTAAGTAATATGATTTAAAGTCAGGAAATGAGAGTCTTCCAACTTTTTTTTTTTTTAAAAAGGATTATTTTTGTCTATTCGGGGCCCCTTACCCTTCCAAAAAAATTTTATAATAGGCTTTTCCATTTCTTAAAAAATGCTATGGGATTTTTGTTGGGATTGCATTGAATCTGTAAATCAGTTTGGGTAGAACTGACATCTTCCAATCCATGAACATGGAATGCCCTTACATTTCTTTAGGTCTTCTTTGATTTCTTTAAGCAATGTTTTGAAGTTTTCTTTTTTTTTTTTACCGGGAGGTCCCGGGTATCGAACCCGGGTCCCTCCATATGGGAGATGGACGCCCAACCATTTGAGCCACATCCGTCCCCCTGTTTTGAAGTTTTCTGAATGCAGTTCCTTTATGTCCTTGGTTAAGTTTATTCCTAAATATTTGATTATTTTAGTCACTATTATAAATTAAATTTTTTTCTGACTTCCCCCTCAGATCGCTTATCAATAGTGTATAGAAAAGCTACTGATTTTTTGCACATTAATCTTATATATCACCAGTTTGCTGAACTTGTCTATTCTAGGAGTTTTGCTTTGGATTTTTCGTTATAAGATATAAGATCATATCATCATTGAATAGTGAAAGTTTTACTTCCTCCTTTACTATTTGGGTGCCTTTTATTTATTTATCTAGCCTAATTGCTCTAGCTAGAACTTCTAGCACAATTTTGAATAACAGTGGTGACAGTAGGCATCTTATTCTTGTTCCCAATCTCAGTGGGAAAGCTTTCAGTCTTTCACTGTTGAGTACAGTGTTAGCTGTGGGTTTTTCATATATGAACCTTACCATGTTGTGATAGTTTCCTTCTTTTTCTGTCTTTTGGAGTTGTTTTTTTTCAATCAAGAAAGAATGCTGTATTCTTGTCAAATGCCTTTTCTTTGTCAATTGAGAGGATCATGTGAATTTTCTTCTTCAGTTTATTAATGTGGTTTATTACACTAATTGATTTTCTTGTGTTGAACTTCCCTTGTATACCTGGGATAAAACCCAGTTGATCGTGATGTATATTTCCTTTAATGTGCTTTTGGGTTTGGTTTGCAAGTATTTGGTTGAGGATTTTTGCATCTATATTCATTAGAGAAATTGGTCTGTAATTTTCTTTTTTTCATGGTATCTTTATCTGGTTTTGGTATTAGGGTGATGTTGGCTTCATAGAATGAATTTGATAGCATTCCCTCCTGTTCAGTTTTTTGGAAGAGCTTGAGCAAGATTGGTATTAGATTATCTTTGAATAATTGGTAGAATTCCCCTGTGAAGCCATCTGGTCTTGGGCTTTTCCTTGTTGGGAGGTTTTTGATGACTGTTTTACTCTCTTTACTTGAGATTGGTTTGTTTGAGGTCTTCTGTTTGTTTTTAGGTCAGTGTAGGAAGCAAAACTTCTAGTCTCTGAAACCGTGAGCCAGCAAATTCCTGTTGTTAAGCCAACCCATTGTATGGTATTTGTTGTAGCACAGCTAGTAAACTAAAACTATCAATATTTCATCTCTCAAATGGGGCTGACAAAACACCAGCCTTGTAGGGTTGTGGGAACATTAGGTGCTCCGTGTGGTACCTCATCTGAAACAGGTATGTGAGTAGAGCTCCACTCAAGATGTCAGCTGACCACAACCAGAAAAGTTGTTTAGTCCAACCTTCTTATAAGACAGATGGGAAAACTGAGGTAAACTATAGTTTCCTTCCCATCAGTTTATCCTGACTAAAATAGCCTTTTTCGCACATCGTATCCTGTGACTCTTGTTTCTTAAGAAACCACAATGGCAGGCTTTATGCATATGGTTTTCCTTGCCTGGAATTTCCCTTTCTTCTTGGCACCTGTTTGTAAACTTTCCCTCCTTTGAAACACATTTAAAATTCATTTCCTTAGGAAGCTTTTACTGGTTAATCCTACAAATGGGTATTATTTCATATCCTCATCACCTCAAGCATGACTTTACTGTGGAAGTTTGATCTTACTTGTATGTTTCTTGGAAAACTCTTTTCTGTCCCCATATTATTTATAAAGGACCTTTATCAAAAAATCTTAGTTATGTAGGGAAAAAAATGTTTAGTACAAAATCATACTTGTTTGCTCCCATTATTTCTGTTTTTGAAAGGGAAAATTTCAGTTGACAGAGATAAACTTTCGGTATGTGCAATACCATGCTTTTAACCTCTTTTTGTTCTGCTTTTCACATAGTCACATTTCAAATCAATAGACCAGAGCTAAGAATTATGTTAAATAAAATGAGACCAAAGCTACCCAGTTATAATTCATGTGTCTTTGCATATGGATGTAACTTTCCCCCAGTGTCCTCATCCCTTTTCTATATTATGAAAATATGGTAAACATAATAAAAATATGAAGTAACAGTTTGCACTCAGAAAGATAACTGTCAGAAGGAGTTATATATCTGGATTGTTAACTAGTACATAAAATATCATTTTGAAAACCAAGTTAAAAGCTTTTATAATGCTGAACATCAGAATGAACAATTGAATGACTGACTGACTATACAATATACATCTAAGTTTCAACACATGGTTGAATAAATCCTATTTTCTTTTGAGAAGTGCTCATATATGCCATCAGTTTGTAATCATACTATCTTTATTTTTTGTTAGGCCACTCTGGAAATAGGAAGGAAATGCTGCAGGTAGTTCCTCCCCCCAACACACACAGGCGAATGGATATGTGTTTGTGTGTGCTTGAATGAAAGGATTGTAAGGTCTTAGTCTTATATTGGAGATATGAAGGAAAAGAAGCATAACAGAAATTTAACCTGATAATAACCTTAATTGTTATCTGTTCATTTTAGAGATGGGAAAATTGATAGCCACGGGGATCAAGCAGTTTGTCAAAGGTTACATTACTTTACATCAGGGGTTCTTAACAAGGGATCCATAAGCTTGAATTGAAATTCAATTCAATTATTCCATTATTCTTGTGGGGATGTGTTGGTGCGAGTGTGATATATTTATTAAATAATACACAGTATAGTGTGGACTTAGTAAGGGCTCCGTGGTTTTCACCTGACTGGCGAACGGGTCTGTGGAACAAAAAAGGTTTAAGAACCCCTGCTTTACAGTGTTGGAGCTAAGGCTTAGAGCTCTGGGTTCCTGGAGATAAGATGGTACTACTGGTGTGTTTGGAGAAACTGTAATATTTATTATCCATTCATGGAACTCAGAGTTTCCTTAGTAAGTGGTATTAATGATTTTATAAAGTTATTTATCTTTTAGATTTTGAGTACTTAGAAAATTAGGTACTGATGGAGTTTATGGCTAAAATATTTTGTATGGACATTCTTAAGCACGCTTCCCACAAGTTTTTTTTCAGAGAAGACATCATAGGAAACCCAAATTTTGTCTGAATTGGAGGTTTATCAGTTTCTTATTTTTCAAAGTAAATTTTCCTTGAAAAGCGTTTTAATAGCTTCTGTAGAAAATATTCTTATATTTTTATAGTTTCACCTCTTTAAGTACTGACTTCAAATTATGTTCAACTTCTTTTTATAAGGATTGTGTTCCCTCTAGCTCCAACACAGAACTAAGTAAAATGGAGGCTGTATCTCTAAAACACCTCTATTTTCCCATCCAAGTCCTCATTAAGAGTTACTTCACCCCTCTCTGCCCCTTACTTTCTTTGTGAACTGAGAATGAAAGGAAGCACTTCAAAGAATTGTTTGGATATTTGGAATACAAAATTTCTCACCGATCAAAAAATGAATCACTGGACAGAAGATAGTAATTTTGGCCTTCATGCGTTGAACTCATACCATGTGGCAAGTATTCTCTAGGTTGTTCTTTGTGTACAGAGAGGAGTTTGACATTACCCCTGCCTTTAAGTTCTTAAAATTGCTGGAAGGGGAGGCAGATGTGTATTTCTATGCAAGAATGGAAGAATTTTAAAGGTGTTGAATTAACATGTACTCGATGTTTCTCATTAGCAATATGTGGAAGGATGTGAATGCCAAGGAATATGAAAGTTTAAATACAAAGTAATTAGATTTTTAAAAATTAAATTTTATTTTTTGTATAGTTGATACATGTCCATGGAATAAAATCCAACAGTTTATACAGTAAAAGGTAAGTCTACCTTTTATACCCTGTCCCTCAATTCACAGGTCCCTTCTCCAGGGACATTTTTTATTATTTGTTTCTTACGCAGCCTTCTGTATCCTGGTATATATATGAATGCTTTAAAAAGGAAACTTTAATATGGTATAATTTTGGATTGACAGAAATGTTGCAGAGATAGTATAGAGAATTCCCATATACGCTTCATCCAGTTTTCTCTAATGGTAACATTTTAGGTAACCTTGGTGTGTGTGTGTATATATATATATAGTTAACTAAACTACAGATTTTATTTGGATATTGCCATTTTTTCTTCTAATGCCCTTTTTCTTTGCCAGGATCCAATTCATAATTTAGTACATTGCATTTAGTATGCATGCTTTTTAAAAAAATATTTTTACACAAATCATAGCATGCTATACTATGCTTTCATTCTGTTTTATTCTAGTTTATGGTTGAACTTTATCTGCTCTCTTAAGGGTGAACTTTAAGTTGTTTCTGATCTTTTGATATTAACAGTGCTACAGTGGTTATCCTTGAGTTTGTCTGTGTGGAGGTTTATTTATATAGAGGAATTTCTGGATTAAATAATATGTATATTTGTATCTTTGATAAGTATTGCTAAAATGTCCTCCATAGACATTGTACAAATTTACACTCCCATCAGCAGTGTATGGATACGTTTCTCCTTCCCTTTGTCAGTTGTGTGTGATCAAACCTTTTGATCCTTGCTAATTTAATAGGTACAACATGGAATCTCATTGTCTTTTTCCTGTGCATTTCTCTTGTCCTAAGTGAGGGTGAACATACTTTGATGTGTTTCAGGGTAGTTTCCCTTATTGTGAATTAACTCTTCTTATCTTCTGCCCATTTATATATTGCGATAAGCTCTCTCTCTATATATAGGAAACTAGCACTTTGTGATAAGAGCTAATTTTTTCCATTTTATGTGTTTTTTGTCGTTTATGGTAACTTGCCATGTATGAATTTATTATTTTTGAAAAATCAAATTTATTAATCTTTTATTTTATAGGTTTTAGATTTTGGGTCCTACTTAGAAAGTCCCTACCCAGGTAAAGATTAAGAAAAATGCCTCCTGTTTTCTTTTAATACTTTTGTGGTTTATTTTTTCATGTTTACAATTTTGATCAGTTTGGGATTTATTTTGGTATAGGTTAGGTAGCCCATACTCTTTTTCATGAGGCTATATAGCTGTGCTGACACCATTTATTGGATAGTTTATCTTTTCTGCATTGATTTTAAGTGTCACCTTTTATCATCTATTAAATTCTCCAAAGCATTTTTAAAATTTCTATTTTATCCATTGATTTGATGGTCTATTCATGAACCATTTCACATCTTTTCAATTATTACATATTTATAATATTTTTTACTCTCTGGCAAGTATTAAGGCTAATCCCCCCTTATCACTTTTTTTTTTTATAGTTATTCTCATTATTCTTGCTCATTTTTCCATATGAACTTCAAACTTAGCTTCTTAATTTATCCTGTACATTTACATATTAATTTAGTTGTTTTCTATAAGAATTCATCCTCTAGGAATTTGTTTAATATAGCTCACACATTTCTCAGCTTCTGCTTTTCTTAAAGTTTATTTTTAAAATACTCATTACTGATAATATGGAGGGGAGGAGAGTAGTTAATCATAACCCTACCTTCTTAACACAACAGTTTCCATATATTTCCTTTTATTTCCCCTACACTTTTGGTGATGCTGAATCATTCCTTAGGGTCCTTTAGTATATTGCTATAAATTCTGTAATTAGCACAGTGTCATGCATTCAGTAGGTAAAAATTTAAAGAGCTCATCCATACTACTGTTGGGAGCCTCACGCGAAGGTAATTTGGGAGTATTTATACCCTATAACCTTATAGTTGCTTACTCAGCAGCTTCCCTAAGAAAATCATGTGCATCTATCAGTGAGGCTTAGGGTCTGTGGGCAAAGACTTAAGAACTACTTTTGGCAGCATCTTCTGTCACTCTCATTATCTCTTTTTCTTTTTGCCATTAAACTCTGCTGAAGATGTGAAACAATTTCTTCTTTCCCCGTTGAAAATCAGCATAATGATCCATGGTTCCTGATTGGAGTGTCCTTGATAAGTGTGATGGGGACAGAAATATTCTCACTCTGCAGGGGGGCTGTGGACCTCCTATCCCTGTTCCCATTCCTGCTTAGCCAACATGATGAATCCTATTCTTCACAAAGATGAGGCCTTCTCCACTAGTGTCAGCATACTTTTATCTATGTACTCTTTTTGGGAGTACAAATTCATTCCTATCCTGTATCTCAAATTTGCTAGCCTCCTCCATATCTTTGAAGTCTTTGTTTCTATACCATAGGATCCCTTCATTCAGCAAACATTTATACACAGGGATGGAGACTGGAAAGGAGGGGTAACAGGTGTGAATAGGCATGATTGTTAGAGTACTAAATAAACTTGAACCAGGATTGCACCAGAAAACAGAAAATTATTTGTGCAGTGTCCTTGAAAAAGTCCCCTTTGTTGTTTTGGCATCAAGTTGAAGAAATAAAAGGAGAGAACCATTTAGTAACCTGGTACTTAAGGAAAGCAAGGAGGTAGAAGCAGAATGTTTCAGCCACTGTTAAGTAACTTTTGGATTGGTGTCCAGGGCCTTGGGTCATGCTCTCGTGAGCTTCTGACTGCAGCACAGGGGCCTCCCTCTTGGACCAGTTGGAAAACAGTGGGCTGGTTACTATGGGAATTGATGGGTGCTGCTGGCAGTGGGAGAAGGAAAGTTCTTGGAATTGATCCAGAAATCCTGGGATAGCAGGGTTTTTTTCTCCCTCTGGCTTTCCTGCCTGCTGTTTTTTGATTTGGCTAACTAACTTGATTTTACCTTGGGGAGAACCTTTCCAGTAGTACATCTCTGGTATCCAAATGGGGTTTCATCTTCCAGGAAGTCTTCAGAGAGAAGGGCAGCTTTGCAAAGGATCACTTGTTTTGCTAGATGAATTTCTGGTTTAACAATCAATTGGCTTCTCAGACTTCAGTGAACTCAGAATTAAATTCAAGCTTCTGTTTCTTTTTACACTGTGAAGGAATGTGCTACAGACAAGGAGAGGGGAAAGTCAATACTTAATTCCAGAATCATAACCTTTCTGTGCCCTTCACTATCACCACACCACACACACTGAAAAATAATAAGAAAAAATAATAGTCACATAGGAAAATAGTAAATTTATTACTACTCATAAGTATGGAATGTAAAGCATGGATTTATCTTTCTAAGAAAAGTATTTGGCTTGAGGAGAAAAGAATATTAAAGTATCATGGACATTATAAAGTTTGATATGGCAGAAAGAAGTTTTTCTTACAGTTTTGGTTTTAGTTCACTGTTTTCTGTTGTAGATTTTTTTTTTTTTTTTTTTTTTTTACTATTAATGAAAACCATATTCAGGGAAAACTTTCTTTTCACTTTGAGAGACTGTTGACTCTTTTGCCTAGGTGTGAGAAAGCTGTATTTGATCTATTTAAACCTTAACTTTGGGTTCTTAAAGGTGACAAACCACTTGACAGAGGAATTACTCCTGATTTGGGTGATAAGTTTTTAAAAGCTTTAACATTGTCCCTTTTAATTCATTTCATTTCTGTTCTAATGTGAGAGAGGGGTGGGAGTATAAGGCCAGTCACACACAGGCCTTGGGTTCCTTCTGCTTCTGATCTTGCAGGGAATATAAGACAATTAAAAAAAACCCTAAAGTACAGGAAAGGACGTTCTATCAGAGATGAATTGATGAAGTCTGATGGTGGCTCCAAGGTTATGCGGCCTTCCTGGGGGAGACTACAGAAGCCATCCTGGAAGCAATTGTGTGCTGAGACAGTGTTTCACCTATATAGTAGTTTCTTGGTAAATTGCAGCTATTATTATTTGAACTGGATCTTAAAGAAAGAGCAACATTTCAACAAGCATTTTCTTCTATTTCTTAGCCTCAGAATCTCTTCAAATGCTCTGGTTTTTATTTGTGTACTTCAGTTTATACCTATGAAACATTTCAGACCTAAACTATTTTTTTTCTAATGTATTTATTCATCAGAGTGCCTGCAGAATGCCAAGTAGCTTAGGCTTGGACTGTGAAGAGTGCTGTTGGGGAGCTCATTGTCTGAAGGAGGAGGCATAATACTGTGACGGAGGGAAGCACAGCGTGCTGTGGGAGCCCAGCGGAAGTGCTGCTGATATTGAGGATGGGGTGGGGGTGTAGAGGCTGTGGTCACACAGGGCATGGAAGTCAGAGTTCTATGCTGCCTGGTTTACATTTGTTGTTCTGCTGTGAAATAGATATAGCTCCTTCCATTTCACCAGTGAGAAAGCCGAGGCTCATGGTGTTTCAGTTCCTTGTCCAAAATTGTATCGTCTGTAATTGTTAGCAGTGAAATTTGAAACCATGGCAGTAAATGTTGCTCAGCACCCTGGCAAACCTTGCAAAGTAGTTATTATGACCCCATGTTGTTCAAATTGAGGTTAGTGAGGTTATTACATACTTTGCTCAAGTCTTTATCAGTATGGGGCAGAATTGAGATTTGAATGATGTTTGTTTCCAAAGCAAATGCTCTTTCCCCATAGAGAGCCCTATGGAAATTTAGCAGAGGGGGCACTAGCAAAGGCTTGAAGTAGGCATATTAGGGTTGGTATACTTTGGAATTGTAGAGAGGTGTCAGTGGGCACTTAATGCAGTGGAAATATATGAAGAAAAGTATGGGAAAAAAGTAAAGAGCATGTTCAGATAAGCAAGAATAGTTCAGTCAGTCTGGAATGATGAATGTGTGAAGAGGGATATAGAGGGAAGTGAGCTTGAAAAATTAGATTGGAACAAATTCATCTAGGACTTGGAATGCCTCATTACAGAATTGGGATCCTTTTTAGCCAGCTCTGGCCAAACTTCTTGGTGACCTCTGTCCTTGTATTATTGCCGAGAAGTTCCCAAACTGTCCTGATTGAGCCTTTAGCCTTCTAGATTCCTTATAAAAAATCTATGCTATTTGGAGAGGATTGAACTGTTATATTTCTTAATAAAATTTTCCCATTTATTAGTATCAGTGTCTAGTTCAGACTGATTGTAAAGCTCATCTGGTTGAAGCCTAGAAGTGGTGTTGTAGAAGAATATAGTCTGTTAGATTTCTGCAATCAGGTACTATGTCTATCTTGTTCATATTGGCTCTCTGTGGTTGAATACAGTGTGTGGGACACAGTAAGTGCTAAATAAATGCTTGTTTAATGAACGTGGATGAATCTCAGGTAGTTACTCCTATGCGATAGCTATTATAGTAGATGGAAAAACTGGTTAAGTCTTTTTTTTAAGATTTATTTATTTACTTTATCCATTTTAAACCCCCCCTTCCCCATTTGCTGTTTTGTGTCCATTCGCTGGCAATTCTCTGTGTCTGTTTCCTGCCATCTCTTCTTATCCTCCTCCTCCAGTCTTCACCAGGATTCGATCCCGGAGACCTCCGATGTAGGAGAGAGGTGTCTTGCCACCTGCGCCACCTCGGTTCCTGGATTTCAGAGCTTTCGGAGCATCTCGTCTTGTTTCTCCCCTGCGTCTCTCTCTTGCTACGTCATCATCTTGCTGCATGACTCTTCGGGGCCTGGCGGCTCACTGGCATACAGAGCCTAACAACCCATGCACCTTCTATATATATATTGTTTTTATTTTACCGGGAGGTCCCAGGGATTGAACCCAGGCCCCTCCATATGGCAGACGGATAACCATTGGAGCCACATCCGCCCCCACTGGTTAAGTTTTCAATTGACTAATTTCTTCCAGTTCTGGAGGTTTGAGTTAGTGATGGAGATTTTAAAATGTTTGTTTGGTATTTTATTTCAATGTTTGAAAATTCCTTTTAGATGAAATGACCAAATGAACAGAAGGAATAAAAATGTAGAAATCTTGTGCATTAATGTAAAAAATGTGGAATGTGTAGTACTGACATTCTCTTCATTTTTCTTTAGAAAGGGTCACTATCCTAAACTAAGACATCTCCTTTCTAGCCAAGATTTTATTTTCTTGACTCAAAGCCCAGAGTATAGATGGAAATTCAAGGTTTGCCAAAGCGTGGAATAGTCATTAGATTTTTCTTCCCCATCAACTTGGAATTTTTTTTTTTTGTAATTCTAATAATTATGAAAAGTGGTTTTTGGTAACATTTAATAAAGAAGAGATAAAGTCAAAATAAATGGAGAAACTGTGTAAAAAGCAGTAGCAAAACATGTGGGAAAGGTGATTATTTGAAGATTTGGTCATTCTAATGGAGCCTGTGTTGCTACGACTCTTTACATTTCACTTTTGCATTTTCTTGAAGATAGTATAACATTGTAATATGGAAGGTTGCACATTGAAGTGCTTATTAGAATATCCTTTATTTAGAAGTTTCTGGGCATCATAAGTTGAGGTAGTTTACAGTAGGTGGGGAGATAAATTTTGTGCTTACTGCTCTTGAGTTCAAAAAGGTCCTGAGATTTTTATATGAAAGAAATTTCGCAATGTCGTTTTGCCTCTGAAAAGATTTAGCCTTTCACAATTCCATTTTACAATTTTGTGGTCCATTATCTTGTGTGGAGTAGGTAATTGATGTATTATACACAAGACCTTAGTGGTATTCGGGGTATTGTTGTTTTTCTTTTCTTTCTTTTTTTTTTTTTTTACAAGGACATAAGTTAAATTTTTTAAGCTAATAAATACATAAATTTTGAAACAGTTGAATTTAATCAATGCTAAAGAACTTTACCTTTTTACACCTTTTTACAGTTCCTTGTAACCCTTCTGATGGGCTTTTGAATTGAATATAAAATGAAATTGGTTTTCAAATGGAAGCCACTCATCAAGTTGAAGCAGAGGATATTGCCAATATTTAATGTTCTTAAGATGACTAATGCAACAGGACCTTTGGAAAACTAACAAATATATTTATAGGAGCCCTTCTCTGACACCCTCTGTCATAACTAAACAATTTGTCTTGATAGTTAAGAGCTTGTTTTGCTAAGCAAGTTAAGTAGAATAATTACTCCTAAGTAGAATTTAGACTCTAAATTGACCAAATTGAACTCAGAATATGAAAGGGTATGTGCATGGATCTGTAGCCATAGTTGAAATAACCATTTTCTGAAAGGGAAAGGAAATCAATAGAGACTTTCATAACAGATGCCACACTTTCCCAATGGGAACCCACTCTGGTCCTCCTGTTGCTAAAACAACTTGCCATAGGACTCCCCTCTCTTCCAGGATTAGGGAGTATATCCCTTGGCATCTGCCTAGGTGGAAGGGAAAAGAGTGTCGGGTCATATACCCTGCCTATAGATGATAAATAATATTGAAATCCAGATCAATGTGTCTTTCTTTGGTTATCAGTTTCTGTCCATGTCAATTCTGTTATAGTGATTAAAACAAAATAGAACAAGACATTTTGTAGGTTAAATGTTAGTGGTGTTAGTCAGAACATCCCATTTTTTAAGTTAGATACTCTAAACTGAGGGTCTAGTTTCTGTGGATACTTAGCTTGTGCATTAGGGGCAGAGCCAGGTAATTTCTATCTCTGAAAATAATACCCATTGCTTCCTCTTAGGTTCCTTGAACCTTTACAAGTAGTGTAGAGCTACAGCCCTTGCCAGCCCTCTGTGGACACAGAGGATGACTTCATTAACTTCAATGGGACCAGTATAAAATTCTCAAATTAGCATTCATTCTGAAAAAATGAAAGTATGCCATTCAGTACTTCTCCTTGGGGTTATAGGAGAGTTTTGAAATTGGAGCAACTTTAGAAGACAAAGGTTAAAAAAATCTCCAGACTCTCCTGATTTGTGGTTCTTAGAATAGAGAATGAATATATATCACTGTTTTCAATGCGTGGGACTATTTTCCATCCACAGTTCCCAGGTTGGTATTTCTTTTACTCATCCTAGGAGATTGGATGTGGTTTATTTTTCACAAATAGCTCATGTAATGAACGTGACTGTGAGAAACAAGATAGACCTTTTTCCTTTAGTTCCTGGAGAACAGTGTTGCTATTAGGCATCTTTGAGCCAAGGTCCAGGAGGGGTGTGCTGCACACTCTCTTGTTTGTCCTGAGAGAACATGATTGGACTCTTTGGTCTTTACGCCCACAAGCTGTTGGGAGTTTTTGTATTATGTGAGGGAGTCATCGATGATACTCATAGCTTTAGATTTTGAAAAAGCTGATGCCATGGTCATTGCTGTGAAGACCTGTTATGGGGAGCTCCTGATGCTTGTTCTGTGCCCAGAAGATCCAGGTCTTAAACATGAGGGGGGCGGGAGGGGGGAAGCTTCACCTGCAGACCAGGCCATGCCCAGACTGAGTGAAAGCTAGCAGATGACAAGTTTAATTATAAAATATTTGTGATATGAACTATAAAAATGGTGTTGCATTCTGTTTCTGGAGAGAGAAGTTCATGTAAAATAATTGCTGTTAGTAGAAGGCAACATAACAATCTAATTGCTTCACTGACAGTTTTTAATTATCCTAAGATTAGAGCAGAAATCCAATTAGAAAGCTGAAAATCTGAGTAGGTTACTGTCTGATTTTGATCTGATGAACAGGGAGAGGGAAGGTATGTTCTTTCAAATACTGTGACCTCCTTCATATTCCCTGATACATAGAGGATCCTCAGTTGTCTAGTATCTTGATGAGAGTCTAGGATTAGAATCAAGGTACATTTGTTTTCCTTTGAGAAAAATACTTATTAATGACAAGGAATAAATGCTAATTTTAGCTAATTTGGAAAATAGAAAGGGATAAAAGAGAAATCCTTTTGTATGTTTCTAATATTAATACTTTGTTATATTTCCTTTACTTTTTTTCTATGCATGTGCATATTTTCTAAAAACAAAACTGGCATCATATTGTATAGATGTTTGTGTTCTGCTTTTTATGTTTAGCATGTTTTTATGAATATATTCCATCTCATTTAAATAATTTTTGAAAATTTCATTTCAAATTGCTCCATAATATTCCATAATGTCATATGTTAATTTGCTTAATCACTGAGAACAAGTAGGCCTTCACTGAATGCAGTGAATTTTTTTGGTATGTGAATTTTTGCCTGACTGCTTGATTAGTTTTTTAGGGTGATTATCTAGAACAGGAATTATGTGTCTAAATGTTTGAGTGATGTTTTCTTTTGCTTCCTGAAACCCACCTTTTGATACATTAAGGGATTAAATTCCTGTCTTTTCTTCCTCTCATCTTGACATACCATATTTGAAAGTATGTTGCCAATTAACTAATGCATTGAGTAGATCCCTGATAAAGGATGGCATCTATTCAGAAAATCTCATAGGACAAAAGAGTCATCTCTTTAGAGTCTGTGATCTTACAACAGTGGCCAGGAGAATAAAATAATTCCAGAAGTGTGCATGTGTGTGTGTTTGAAGTTCTCATGTGTATGTTTAAAGTTGTGGGGGCTTGAATTGGAAACTTTATCTTCTGTTAAGTTTTACTTTAGTATTGTAGTCAAAGGAAACTTCCTAAGAAAGAATAAAATAAAGTATAAAGTTTGAAAATCATTTTATTCCAATGTCAATAGCTGAAGTAAAATGAAGTTGATATCTGCTGTTATATTTGCCCGTGATGCCCCATACATACACATGTTGCTGTGAGGTGGTCAGATCTAAGAACAAAAAAGTATATCCTGATGATTTTTTGTTAGCATGCTGTCCAGAATATTCATTTAATGTCCATCGGTATTTAACTTATGAGCCTCTGATCAGTGACACTGTGTGACATTGGCATAGTGGTTTTATTGACTTAAGCAGCTTTCCTGTGGCCTACAAGATAGCCCAGTTGGGAGGGTGGTGGAGCTGGTGGTGTTTGCCCCATTTTACAGACGAGGGAGTGGAAGGTACTTGCCAAATGCCCCTTGGCAATTTTATGGCAGTTGCCGGTCTTTCTCAGTGCTTTCACACTTTTTGTCTACACCCATCATCATTTTCTTGGTTGTCTTTCCAGTGGTCTAGTAACATCCACTATTATCAGTGATAATGGTAACAGTAAGAGCTGAACTGTAATGGTCATTTTGCCATGTGCCAGGCAGTGTTTTATGTGCTTTACATGCATTAACTCTTACCTTAAGTCTGTGAAGTAGATTTCATCCCTTTTAAGAGATGAGGAAACTGAGGCACAGAGGGTTAAGTAACTTGCCTGAGGTTTGTAGTACTTACGTTAGAAGGTATTGAGAATCTTAAATAAAACATGCAAAATTCTGAGCAGAATTAGTAGATTAGTATCTACTAATCTCTCAGTAAAGGATAGTGGTTATGATATTGTAGAATGTGCCCAGTTATAATTTCTGTTTATATGTCGCCGTCATTTGCTAGTGAGCTCATTGAGAGCAATAGCTGTGTCTTGCTGGTTGTTGTAGCCCCAGGGCCTGGTGGTACATAGTTGGGCTGTGCTCGATTTGCTGAATGAGCCATCAAATGTATGTGCAGTTGTGCTCGACTTGGTTAATCAGGTTGTCATGCTTAATCTGTATAGATTAGTGATTGTACCCACAAGAGCCTATAATATGGCCATCCACGTCCCAGGACTCCCCATATGATTGTGTTTGAGGCATTGACACACTTAAAGCAGCCTTGGTGCTAACTCTAGCAACTGAAATTCTTCATTCTGAAGATCCTCTGACATTTACATGATGAATTTTAGAACATGAATTTTCAGGTTGAGATAAAGAGGACTTTTTCTGAAAAAGCCCTGAAAGAAGTGGAATTTGGGAAAGCTGAAAATATTTTTTGCATTAGGTTCTGTTTTCCTTGAATTTCAGCCAAGAGACCTGTCATAATAAATAGCCTGCATTTCAAATCCAATTGCTAAAAGTAAAAAAAAAAAAAATTACGACAGTATAAATGTAGCCATTTACTCTCTTAGTTTTCTTTTTTGAAGTTAGACTTGGAAAATAAGGCCATAACATCCGGGGGGGGGGGTTTGCTCTCTGTCCCTTTGAATCAGCTTACTTCCAAGTAGGAGAGGACCTGGTTGATAGGGGATTGTGAGTGACCTTCATGGAGGTTGAAGCCAAAGGGAAGCCAAAAGGCGGCTGCTGTTTTGGCCCTAGGATTCCTCTTTAATTTGCTAAAGGCTGTGTTTTTTTATTGCTTAATTAGCAAGACATGAAGTGGAAGGAAGAGATCAGGAAATTTAAGTTCTAATTCTGTTTTTAATTCTAGGGCTCAGTGTGGATGGCTTGATTAGCTGGGAGAGTAAACCCCATTTGGCTTTCTCTGAACAAATGAAGATGACGTTAGTTTTCTTGGGAAGGGTAATTGAGATGGTGGGTAAAATTCTACTTGGGGGGTAATTGACCCCTCAGCTCCTAGGGAGCTGAATTAACCTTTTTGGGTCTCTAGGATTTTATTAGTCACAAGGCTATCCTCCCGCAACTGTGATGTCTCTAGGTCCTTATTTTTGTTCAGACAATAGAACACCTGAAAGTCATGGTGATTTTAATGTAACACTATGAAATACTGATATACTTATTCTCATCTAAGGTGCTAAGAACGATTTTGCTAGCAGAAAATGAATATAGCCTTTTGTATGTAATTATAAAGTCACGTTCAGTGGATCAGGTTTGGAGGTAGGGTGGGTGATTTTTTTTTTTTTTTTTTTTTGTATGCCAGCTTCCTGCTACTGTTCTTTTCTCAGTTGTTTTTCTCCATTTGCTTTGTTGGTATTTGCTAGCAAATACCCCGTGGCAGATGTCAAAAAGTTGAAGAAAAATTTATGGGAGAATAATTTTAAAATCGAGAGAATTCTTTCCCACCAATTTAATTTGTTCTATGAATCGGGAAGAAGGTGCCCATTGTCTTATTATTTAACTTGGGACTATATTTCTTTCAGATCTTTTAGCTTATTTTTTAATCCTAAAATTAAGTGTGTTCATTGTAAATAATACGGGCAATGAAATAAAACTTAAAGTAAAAATTATGTCAAATCCTAAGCCCAGAGATATAGTTAACATTTTGTTAAGTATTCTTATAGACTTTTTGCTGTATGTGTGTAACATGAAAATGCATGTGTGCTAGTCATGGTTCTTCAGAGAAACAACCAACAGGATATGTATGTATGTAAATATTATGAGATTTGTTATAGGAATTGGATCACACAACTGTGGGGCTGGCAAGTCCAAATTCTGTAGCGCAGGCCTCAAGATGGGAACTCCAGTGAAGGTTCTGATGAATTCTCCTGGAGAAGCTGGCTGGCTGAAGTTGAGATAGAAATTCTTCTTTCTGACTACCAAAATCGTCAGTTCTCCCTTTAAGTCCTTCAGCTGATTGGATGAGGAGAAGCCTCTCGTTACTGAAGGCAGTCTCCTTTACTGATTGTAGTTGTAATCAGCCATAGATGTAGTCCATTGACTGTTGATTTAAATCCATGAAATAACCTCACAGTAACAATCAGGCTAGTGCTTGCTGAACAAACAGCTGGTCACCATAACCTAGCCGAATTGACACGTGAAGTTAACCATCACAACATATATACAACTTTATAATCTTAGTTCCATTCTTTCTGTTTTGAGGTTTTATTGATTTTTTTTTTTTTTTTTGATCACTCCTTTACTGATGGCATAGATTTCATTTATTTCTCAGATATCCATTTATAGCTAAATAGCAGGTTCTCTAAGGCTTTGTACCCAAACACGTAAATGCTATAAAATCTTTGTAAAACGAGCCTATTAATAAAGCAAAACCTTAGAGGAATGAATACTTATTTTTATGTGATTAAGTATTCATCTAGTTAATAAATAGCAAGATTTCTTTAACATTGTTGACTAAAAATTTTCTAGATTTCATGGCATACAATGTTAGAATTGACTCAGTGACTCTAGGAATATATCTTAAGTAGAGATGTGTCTGTACCATGGTATTCATTGCAGCACTGTTTATGATGGCAAAATTTTGGAATTAACGGGCACTGATTTAGGACTGTGTCTAATACTGCATCCAATAATGCAGCCATAAAAATTTACATTCTAAAATATGTAAGAGAAGGGAAAATTGTTATAGTATAATAAGAGAAAAAGGCATGTTACAAGGAATTATATGCATCAATGCCTATTTTATGCACAAACCATTATATTCTTAGATATAGTTAGATATATTTTTATAGTTATATAATATGTATAGATACATATACCAATAAATAGCTTGAAGTTTTTTCTTATAAATAAAAAAATCAAAGTATAACATGCTTATAGAAAAGCACTCAGATCCTAAGTTTTCACTTTGATAAATTTTCACAGACTTAACACTTGTGTATAACCATTATATAAATTAAAAATTAGAATAGTGCCAAAATCCCAGAAACTGCTCTCCTGTCCTTTTCTGTTTCACTGGCCCCTCAGTACTAGCAAAGATAATTATTATCCTAACATATTAACGTAAATTAGTTTTGCCTGTTCTTGAACTCTATAAAAATGGAATAATATAGTATGTACTCCTTGGTCTGGCTTACTTTGCTCAATATTATGTTTGTGAATGTTTTTGCATATAGATTTTTTTCATATAGCATTCCATCATTTATCTACTCTCCTATTGAACATTTGGATCTTTCTCAGTTTTTGTTCATTATGAGGAGTCTTGTACTTATCTTTTGGGGCATAATATGTACATTTCTGTTGAGTACCTACCACAAGTGGGATTATTGAGTTTATAGGATATGTGTTTGTTCAGCTTTAGTAGATACTACAAAGCCTTTTATTAAAATAGTTGTACTAACAGTGCATGAGAGTTCCAGTGGCTCTATAGCTTCATCCACACTTGGCATTTTTAGTTTTTAGCTTTAGCCATTCTGGTGGCTATGGAGTGGTATCTCATCTTATTGTCTAATGAGGTTTAGCACTTTGACCTGAAGAACTTCCCTTTTGATTTCTTTGGTGTTATTATGGCGATATATATTAGATCTTATGTTTTTCAACCAGGGGTTCTTAACCAGGGGGTCCGTGAGCTTGAATTGAAAAAAATCAACTCATTATCTTTATTTTCTCTGACCTCTAACTGAAATCTAGCATTTCTTTCACTTATGAATGTATGTAAAAAATAAATTACAGTACTATTCATTTCACCTGACTGGCAGAGGGATCCGTGGAACAAAAAAGGTAAAGAACCCCAGTTTTAAACTGATCTGTGCTAGTTTGACTTTATTTCAATATTGGCGGAAGTTATTATCTTCCTCTGGCATGCAGGGTGTATTGTGCTACAAGTTCCTGTGGGGCAGTCACTAATACATAACTTGTCATGTGTCCAACTTTTGTGGGTGATGATCCAATTTAATGTGACTTACTATTCTATATTTAATGAATGTGTTTGAGATTGTGATATTTTTCAACTTACCTATCCATCTCATATTATGACTGATTAAAATGTGTTCAAAGAATGTAGCATAAGAAGTCTTAAAGGAAAAACTGTTTCTGGCTTTAGTATAGTCATTTTCTTTAGACCAGTATGCCAACAATGACTCTTCCCTGTTTTATTCAGAGTAACTTTATTTGAAAAGAATCTCACAGGGAGAAAGTACATTTGAGATTTAAGTCTGAGTCTAATAGTTATATAGAATATTTTGAGGAGAATTATAATCCTGGAGTTCTCTTCCTAGCTTGTAATCATTTTCTTTAACGATGAAATGAAACTAAGAAATCCTTGAATTAACGACTTACAGGTCTTAGATTAGGAAAACTTCATAGGAGAATTTAAGTCTTGAAATTACATGGAGACTGAATGTGTCCTGGGTTCTCAGGCTTATACTATGAGACAGGCTTAGTTTTACTCACTTTATATATGAGGATGTCGAGGCTGAAAGAAGTTAAATGAGGTCACATAATTAGTAAGTGTAGAAAGTGGGAATTCCCTATCTCTGATTTATTATTATACTGATGGAAAATTATACTATTTATAATTTCTGATTTAAATTAAACAATTCTCTGTCAATTCTTTAGATATCGTGGGGCCACCAATAAAATAGAAGAATGGGATGGTAGTTGTTGAATCTCAGATGAAGGACAAATGGGGAATTGTATAGAGAGAGTTGTTCCTTGTGACTCTAGATTCATTCTTTCTTGTGTTATATAGATTTTCAAGCACTCATGCTGATTGAAGATGCATATATCAATAAATCTAATACCAACTGTGGCAGTGATGAAGTTAGAGAAATTTTTTGGCCCACCCTCGGTCTTTCATTAACATGTATCTTGAGCCCTGCATCTTCTGCAGGGCCTGTTCCAATGTGAATC
This sequence comes from Tolypeutes matacus, assembly GCA_026826555.1. Classification (NCBI taxonomy): domain Eukaryota; kingdom Metazoa; phylum Chordata; class Mammalia; order Cingulata; family Chlamyphoridae; genus Tolypeutes; species Tolypeutes matacus. The sequence goes on along the minus strand of JAKSZT010028738.1, from coordinate 2,362,448 downwards.
AGACTCAGGGCCTGCCCTCAAGACACTTCAGTGTTATAGAGAACTAAGAGTTGCAGGAAGACAATTTTAATACAAGATTGAAAGGGAAACTGGCATAGGTAAGTGCACTCAAAGTGCCATGGGAATTAATAGTGACAAGAGATGACCTTCAGTAGAAGCCGATCAAGAAATGCTTTCTGGAGCAGGTGACCTTGGAACTGTTTGAAGGATGGATAGAATATGGACACTTAGAAATTGGTGTATGGTTGGGGCAAAGGCTCTATAGAGTTTATTTTTTATAACTCTGAAGAAATATGCTGATCAAACAGATGAGTACTGTAAGTAAAATTTAATGAGAAACTTTACCAAAAGTCACTACAAACTTGAGAAGCAGCCTTGGCTACAGGAGTGTCTCTGGCTTTCAGCTTTTCTGGGTTTACTGCTGTCTTACCAGCTTCTAGTTCAGTCCCTTGTTGGCTTTCCTTCTACCTGGCCTCTAAATGTTGCAGTCTCTTCTTTATCTACACATCTCCTAAGGTAATCTCATCCAGTTCCTCAGCTTTATGTACCATCAACCTTTTGAAGAATTCCAGCTTTATCTCTCTAGCACATATCTCTCCTCTGAGCTCCAAACTCATTTCAAATGACCTACTTGATATTTCCTCTTGGATCCACTTGAGATCCTCTGGAATCTCAAAATTAATATGTTTAAAAAGATCTTTTGTTTTCCCGCCTGGCAGTGTACACATTCACACATGCACAGTTTCTTTCTCTGTCTCTCCTTCTCTTATTCTCATCACAGTCTGTGACACCACCATCCACCTGGTTGGATCAAGCTAAAAACCTGGGAGAAGTTATTGATTCTGCCTCTAAAACATGCCCTTAATTGTCATTTCTTTCCATCTCCACTGCCTTCATCCTAGCTAGCCCACGCTGCTAGACCTAGACTACTTCGGTATCTCTTACTAGTTTCCCATATTCTTCTCTTGCTTCCTTATATTCAGCTAAGTCTGTAGACAGTGTTTTTAGCTTAAAACTTCCCGGTGGCTTACCTTGGCCCTTAAAATAAAACAAATACTCCTTTTTGTCTCACAGCATCCTTTCCTCTTCTTTCATGCCACCCCCTTCTCCACACTGAAGAAAGGCTCTCTCTACCACTGTGTCTAAAGCACCTCCACCTCCTACTCTGCCTCTCATTATTCTATCTATTAGGCTTGGCATTTTTGTAGCCCTGCAAGAGACCTTCAAGATGTGGCATGTCTTTTTATTTACTCTTTCATTAAAGCAGACTTTCACTAGGTAATACTTATTTAATGGATACATTTATTTAATGGACTGGAAAAAAAATATCCTGGAGTAAAATGCAAAAGATTGTGCTTCTGATGTTTATTGCCTAAGGAATCTGATTTAGACAGGCTTTGTGTTATTTCTTTTTATTTGTGCTGTAGCTCCAGGGTGTTCAGCTTCCTGGTTTCATTGTTATGGAATTTAGTGACCATCGGTATTTACCCTTTCTATAACTCTTAGGATTAAAAAAAAAAAAAAGGTTCTTTGCTTAGTTTTAACTTTCAAATAAAGAAATTCCTAATCTTCTGCATTTATCACCATGAAGAAACTCTTATACCCTTCATGAGTTTCCCCCTCTCTAGACCTTTGTACCTCTGTTACTCTGACTCTTTTGAAAAATGATTATGTATTATAATATGGATGACCCGTGATTTAATATGAGGATTCGTTCTGCATTTTTTCTGGTAAGGAATGTCCCAGAGTAAGTCAGATGTAGGTGTATACCAAGTATTGACTAACTGCTGAACCTATTGTACTGACTAATGCTATAATCTATTGTAATTTGGGTAATAGAAGGAATCTGAGGATTTTGTTCAAAAGCAGCACTCTTGAGCTGGTGGCAGAATAAATAGTGAAATCAAGATTTCTCTTCCAGTTTCTTCTTGTCTCCCTATCCATTCTATCCTTCAGTAAATGTGTTTTTGAGCACTACATTATAGCAAAGGATTTTTTTTTAATGTTCTATAATTTATTACTAGTGTGACCCTCGAGAAGTAACCCTTACTTCTTTTAAGCCTCAATCTTGGGCTGAAAATGAGGATCATCTTGGGGTTGCTCCGATGGCTAAATGACATAATACATGATTAAATAAGATAGTGCCCTTGGAATTCATTATATAGAGAACTGATGCCACAAAAAAAAGAAATTTGTCAAGAGGGTAGGGATTTAAAATTTCTCATTCAATAAACATTTGTTTTATCTGTCTTTATCAGCACAGCAAGGCTATCATTTTGCTTTATGTAAATTGTTACACTTTCACCCTGCAAAATCTCATTTTTATCCTTGTGTTTTTTGAAGATTTGCAACAACATAATTGTATGTGTTGTAAAACCATAGTTGCCAGGATGAAGATCATACCAAGCATAAATTAGATGGACCCTTTGCAATCTGGCCCTATCTGCCTCTGTTACCGAGTTTCTTCTTTTTTTTTTTTTTTTTTTTTGCTCAGTAAGTGTGGATTATTATTATTAATCACTATTCTTCTTTTTTTTACATTTCTCAATTAAATGTAATGGATATATGTAAATTTTTTTTTTTTTTTTAATCAAACAATATATTACACAATATATTTGGTTCATAGTAATGCATTCCTACAGTATTTGTCCTTTTGTGTCTGGCTTGCTTCACTCAACATAATGTCCTCCACGTTCATCCATGTTGCCATATGCTTTATGACTTCATTTCTTCTTACAGCTGCATAATATTACATCGTGTGAATAGACCACAGTTTGTATCCATTCATCTGTTGATGGACACCTGGGTTGTTTCCAACTTTTGGCAATGGTGAATAATGTGGCTGTGAACATCGGTGTGCAGATGTCTGTTTGTGTCACTGCTCTCAGTTCTTCTGGGTATATACCCAGTAGTGGTATTGCAGGGTCACATGGCAAGTCTATATTCAACTTCTTTAGGAACTGCCAAACAGTCCTCCATAGTGGTTGTACCATCCTGCATTCCCGCCAACAGTGAAGAAGTGTTCCTATCTCTCCACATCCTCTCCAACACTTGTAGTTCTCTGTCTTTTTAATATTGGCAATTCTGATATGTGTGAAATGATATCTCATTGTAGTTTTGATTTGCATTTCCCTAATCATGAGTGATGTTGAGCATTTCTTCATGTGTTTTTTTGCCATTTGTATTTCTTCTTCGGAGAAATGTCTATTCAAGTCTTTGGCCCATTTTTTAATTGGGTCATTTGTCTTTTTATTGTTGAGTTGTAATATCTCTTTATATATCCTGGATATTAAACCCTTATCAGATATGTGATTTCCAAATATTTTTTCCCATTGAGTTGGCTGCCTTTTCACCCTTCTGACAAAGTCCTGTGAAGTGCAAAAGTGTTTAATTTTGAGGAGGTCCCATTTATCTACTTTTTCTTTTGTTGCACGTGCTTTGGGTGAGAGGTCCAAGAAACCACCACCTACTACATTATACTAAAATGTAGATGTTTCCCTACATTTTCTTCTAGTAGTTTTATGGTCCTGGCTTTTATATTTAGATCTTTGATCCATTTTGAGTTGATTCTTGTATAGGGGGTGAGATAGGGGTCCTCTTTCATTCTTTTGGTTATAGATATCCAGTTCTCCCTACACCATTTGTTGAAGAGACTGTTTTTTCCCATCAGCCTGGGCTTGGCAGGTTTGTCAAAAACCAGTTGACTGTATAGGTGAGGGTTTATTTCTGGATTCTCAATTCTATTCCACTGATCGATGTGTCTTATCTTTATGCCAGTACCATGCTGTTTTGACCACTGTAGCTTTGTAATATGTTTCAAGGTCAGGCAGTGAAATTCCTCCCACATTGCTCTTCTTTTTTAGAATACTTTTGGCTATTCGGGTGCACTTACCCTTCCAGATGAATTTGGTAATTGCCTTCTCTAATTCTGTAAAGTGAGCTGTTGGGATTTTGATTGGTATTGCATTGAATCTATAAATCAGTTTGCGCAAGATTGACATCTTCACGATATTTATTCTTCCAATCCATGAACATGGAATGTCTTTCCATTTGTTGAGGTCTTTTTAAATTTCTTTTAACATTGTTTTGTAGTTTTCTGCATATAGGTCCTGTACTTCCTTGGTTAAATGAACTCCTAGGTATTTGAGTCTTTTTGTTGCTATTGAAAATGGAATTTTCCTCCTGATTTCCTCCTCAGATTGTTCAGTACTAGTGTACAAAAACATAACTGATTTTTGCGTGTTGATCTTATATCCTGCCATTTTGCTGAACTCATTTATTAGTTCAAGTAGCTTTGTTGTGGATACTTCAGGATTTTCTAATACAGGCTCATGTCATCCTCAAACAGTGAGAGTTTTACTTCCTCTTTTCCTATTTGGACGCCTTTAATTTTTTTGTCTTGTCTAATTGCCCTAGCAAGAACTTCTAGTACAATGTTGAATAACAATGGTGACAGTGGGCATCCTTGTCTTGTTCCTGATCTTAGGGAGAAAGCTTTCAACCTTTCCCCATTGAGTGTGATGTTGGCTGTGGGTTTTTCATATATGCCTTTTATCATATTGAGGAATTTTCCTTTTATTCCTATCTTTTGAAGTATTTTTATCAAAAAAGGATGTTGGATTTTGTCGAATGCCTTTTCTGCATCTATTGAGATGATCATGTGATTTTTTTCCCTTCAATTTGTTAATGTGGTGTATTACATTGATTAATTTTCTTATGTTGAACCAGCCTTGCATGCCAGGAATAAATCCCACTTGGTCGTGATGTATAAGTCTTTTGATATGCTGTTGGATTCGATTTGCAAGTATTTTGCTGAGAATTTTTGCATCTATGTTCATGAGAGAGATTGGTCTGTAATTTTCTTTTCTTGTGGAATCTTTATCTGGTTTTAGTATTAGGGTGATGTTGGCTTCATAAAATGTGCTGGGTAATTTTCCCTCCTCTTCAATTTTTTGGAAGAGTTTAAACAGGATTGGTGTTAATTCTTTTAGAAATGCTTGGTAGAATTCACCTGTGAAGCCATCTGGTCCTGGACTTTTCTTTGCTGGGAGATTTTTGATGACGGATTCAATCTCCTTAATTGTGATTGGTTTGTTAAGTTCTTGTATTTCTTGTTGTGTCAGTGTAGGTTGGTTATGAGTTTCTAGAAATTTGTCCATTTCCTCCAGGTTGTCTAGTTTGTTGGCATATAGTTTCTCATAATATCCTCTTATGATTCTTTTTATTTCTGTGAGGTCACTTGTAATTTCCCCCCTTTCATTTCTGATTGTATTTATTTGCATCTTCTCTCTTTTTTTCTTTGTTAGTCTAGCGAGGGGTTTGTCAATTTTATTGATCTTCTCAAAGAACCAGCTTTTGGTTTTGTTGATTTTTCTCTATTGCTTTTTTGTTCTCATTTTCATTTATTTCCACTCTAATCTTTATTATTTCTTTCCTTCTTTTTGCTTTGGGATTGGTTTGCTGTTCTTTCTCTAGTTTTCCAGTTGTTCAGTTAAATCTTTGAGTTTAGCTCTTTCTTGTTTCTTAATATAGGCATTTAGGGCTATAAATTTCCCTCTCAAGACTGCCTTCGCTGTATCCCATAAGTTTTGATATGTTGTGTTCTCATTTTCATTTGTCTCAATATATTTACTGATTTCACTTGCAATTTCTTCTTTGACCCACTGAATATTTAGGAGTGTGTTGTTCAGTCTCCACACATTTGCAAATTTCCTTTTTTCCTGTGTGTTATTGATTTCTAGTTTCATTCCATTATGATCTGAGAAGGTGCTTTGTATAATTTCAATCTTTTTATATTTATTGAGAGCTGTATTGTGACCTAACATGTGGTCTATCCTGGAGAAAGATCCATGGGCACTTGAGAAGAATGTATAACCCGCTGAGTTTGATGCAGTGTTCTGTATATGTCTGTTAGGTCTAACTTGTTTATCATATTGTTCAAGTTCTCTGTTTCTTTGTTGATCTTCTGTCTAGTTGTTCTATCTAATGATGTGAGGGGGTGTTGAAGTCTCCGACGATTATTGTAGAAATGTCTATTTCTCCCTTCAGTTTTGCCAGAGTTTGTCTCATATATTTTGGGGCACCCTGGTTACGTGCGTAGATATTTATGACTGTTATATCTTCCTGGAGGATCGTCCCTTTTATTAATATATAATGGCCTTCCGCATCTCATCACTTTTTTGCATTTGAAGTCTGTTTTGTCTGATATTAGTATAGCTACCCCTGCTCTTTTCTGTTTACTATTTGCGTGGAGTATCTTTTTCCAACCTTTTACTTTCAGCCGGCTTGTATCCTTGGTCTGAGTTGAGTTTCTTGTAAGCAGCATATGGATGGCTCATGTTTTTTTATCCATTCTGTCAGCCTGTATCTTTTGATTGGGGAATTTAATCCATTCACATTCAATGATATTACTGAAAATGCACTATTTATTTCCTCCATTTTATTCTTTGGTTTTCATATGTCATCTTATTTTTATCTCTCTTTTTACTCTTTTGGTTATCCTTTCTGCTTTTCTTTCTTCTATACTCTCCTCCAAGCCTCTCTCTCCTGTCTTTTTCTTTCAGGTTCTAAGGCTTCCTTTAATATTTCCTGCAAAGGTGGATTCTTTTTTGCAAGCTCTCTTAGTTTCTGTTTGTTTGTGAATACTTTATATTCACCTTCATATTTGAAGGACAGTTTTTCTGGATAAAGAATTCTCGGCTGGCAGTTTTTCTCTTTCAGTTTCCTAATTGTATCATACCACTGTCTTCTCGCCTCCATGGTTTCTGAAGAGAAATCAGGGAAATCTGCACTAAGTCTTACTGGGCGTCCTTTGTATGTGATTGTTTGCTTCTCTCTTGCTGCTCTGAGAATTTTCTCTTTATCTTGTACATTTGACATTCTGAATAATATGTGTCTTGGCGTAGGTCTATTTGGATTTATTCTTATTGGGGTACGGTGTGCTTCTTGGACATGTAAGTTCATTTCTTTCGTGAGAGTTGGGAAGTTTTCTCTATTATTTCCTCAAATACTCTTTCTGCCCCTTTTCCTTTCTCTTCTCCTTCTGGAACTCCCATGACACGTATGTTCTTGCGTTTTGTGTTGTCATTCAACTCTCTGAGCCCCTGCTCAATTTTTCCCATTCTTTTCTCTCTCTGTTCTTTGCTCTCTTCAATTTTAGCTGCTCTGTCTTCAGTATCACTTATTCTTTCTTCTATCATCTCTAGTCTGCTGTTGTATGCTTCAGAGGTATTTTTTACTTCACCTATTGTGTCTTTCATTCCCATGAACTCCGTTACTTTTCTGTTCAGTGTTTCAAATTCTTCTTTGCGTTCGCTCAATGACTTCTTGATGTCATTGATCTCTTTAACTATATTCTCTTTCATCTAATTAATTTGATTTTGAAAATTTGTGCTCATCTCACTGATTAGTTCTCTCAAATTCTGCATCTCTTCTGGGACTTTGCTGTATTCCTTTTCTTGGGCCATGTCTTCTATTTTCTTAGTATTGCTCGTAATCTTTTGCTGGTGCTTAGGCATCTGGTTAGTTTGTATTTTACTTCGATGCTCTATCTCTTTCTCTTTTATGGGGTTTTAGTGGCAGGAGGCTGTGAGTTACCACAGCTCTTTGATTTTTGGCTCAATCTTGATTGTTAGTATTGTTCTGCTGGTTGCTCAAAACTGGGCACTGGACCCAGTAATTGGTTGTAGAGTCGTTTCCTAAGGCCTTGTGCAGGGAGGCTATAGAGGCCAGGAAAAGCCTCTCTTACTTATTAATTTTCTTATGTGCACTTCCTTGGTCTGCCAGGAGATGGCGCTTGTTGGCAGCTCTCAATTCAATGCCTGGTCAGAGCGTATTTGTTGTGACACAGACCAGATCAATGTGATAGAGCTTCCTGTCTGGGGGCTAAGAGCCCTGTGATTCAAACTTTCTGACAGTTCTCCAGACTTCTCTCGTAGCGCCCCCCTTTTCCCAGCTAGGAAATATTTCCACTCCCTTCTGAATCCTCAACAATCAGTCCCTGTTAGCAGAGGAGGAGACTGGGAGGTTTGTATATCTTTAGCCCCTTGCAGGCTCCAAGGCAAACAATGGCGCAGCCCCACCCAGCCTAGCAGACCAAACCTGGGATTCCAAAGCAGGGTCAGCCCCAGGCTCTCTCTCCCTTCTCCCGTGGAGTCCTCAACAATTAGTCCAGGCTAGAAGAGAGGGAGATTAGGAGGGTCAGATTTCTCCAGTCCTTTCTAGGCTCCCAGGGCAAACCGCCGTGTGGAAGGGTCCATGGGGCTCCGCAGCCCAAATTTCAGGTCAGAACCTGAGTCAGCCTAAGGCTGTGTCACTCTCTCTCCCCTTTCTGGGAGTGACAGATCCCTGAAGCCCCCTTTGTCTGTGGTCGCAGGCCCAGAGGCCCGAGAATTCTGAAGAGTGTGGGGGAGGGTGCCGGCAGCAGCAGAAGCTGCTACTTGCAACTCAGGGTTCTGTTGTCGCGATTTCCCTCTTCTGTCCCTCTCTCCTCTGGGTGGTGTGCATCCTTCACCTGCTGCACTAAACCCTAGAAGATCTTTTTCGGGGCTGTTTCAGCTTGTCCTTTAGCTATTTTTCTGGAGAAGAGATTCCCGTCTTACTAGTCTGCCATCTTCCAGGAATTCCCCCCAGTTACTTCTTTTATCTGCCCTTTTACTCTGGAGATGCAGAATCATGTGCCATGTGAGACTGGCCATCTGATGTCAGGCTTTTTCTCACTTCTACAGATGCTCTTCTCCCTGCAGAGATTGCCCTTGTGACCACTTTAATTGACAAAGCTTGGCTCAGAGTAAGTACTTGGTATATATAGCCTTCATGGGCCAATGAATTAACCAAAGATTGAATGAAATAGGCTATCTTGCCTTTTTACTAAGTTGATATTTTTATCATGCACAGGTACCTGTTTGAATAGTTGCAACTAGTCCCAGAAAGTCATTGGATTGTAACTGCAACAAACTGGTTTAGAGGTAAGAGGAACTGAATATGCACCTTTGTAATTTTACTTAGAAATTCAGTTTTATATTTAGCTATGATTGTATGTGTGCCATTGTTTGATCAAGTGAATGATTGCCTATAATGGTTGATTCCAAATATATATTTTTTCTCATTCCTTTTCTTAAATTATTTGTACCGAGGGAAAGGAACAAGAATGCTTTATTCTCATTACTTGTATTGATTGCTTAAATTTTAAAATTCTCTTGGTTTTTACAATGCTGTCATGACATGAGACGAAATTCCTAAACAGGAAATCTTTAATTGGTATCATTTTTTTTAAAGATTTTATTTATTTATTAATTTATCCCCCCCTTGCTGCTTATGCTCGCTGGGTCAGCTAACCACGCCGTGCAGGCGGGCTTTGCCTTCACCAGGAGGCCTCGGGAACCGAACCCGGGGCCTCCCATATGGTAAACGGGAGCCCTACTGATTGAGCCACAGCCGCTTCCCTATTTTTTTTAATTTTATTAAATCTGATTCTCTTAGGTAATGACTCTTTGTAATTACAAATCTTATTGAGCAAAATTTAAGTTAATTACAATAATAGTTACTGTTATTGACTCATTTGTATCTGCCACTTTGTGAAAGACATTTGCATACATTATTTCACTCAGTCTTCATAGCAATCCTGTGAGATGTTTGTGGATATCCTCATGTTATTAAGGCTATGTGGCTTCTACAAAGTCACTGAGCTCATCAGTGGCCAGTGCTAGGATTTGAACCCATATCTGTCTGACTTTGAATGCTAAATTGTCCTGTATTTTTTATGTATTTATGACTCTCCCCTCACATTTTGATAGTAGGAAGCATTCTTGTTTTAGTCTAAAATAACATGCTTTTGCTTGTGGCTAATCCTTTCTCTGTGTGGCAATATTCATTGATTTGACACCTTAGCTATTCTGGTCAAAACTTTTTCATTTACTGTTGGGTTAATGGTTCTCAGAAATCTTCCTTTTTTCAGCTAGGAGAAAAAAGTAAATTATTTTTGTTTTCATGTGTTGTATCTTTTTCTAACTGGCAGTAGAGTCTAAACAGATTCTGGTAGTCCTCTGAGGTAGACCCCTAGAGTTTTAATATATTTATATATATTTGTTCCTTAACCTTTTTATTTTGAAATAATTTCAAACTTAGAAGACAATTGTAAGATAATATAAAACCCATAAGAAAACTCTTAACATACCTCCTGGCCCAGATACTCAGATCCACCAATTTTAACATTTTGCCACATTTGCTATATTGTTCTCTTTATATATCTATCAGTCTGTCTGCTATTTTCTAAACATCTGAGAGTAGGTTGTATATATCATGCTCCATGAACACATAATAATTCCATGCACATTTCCTAAGACTGAGATATATATGTAATCACCTTAAGTATAGTTATCAAGTTTGTGAACTTTAACATTGATATAAAGCTTACATTGAATGTAAGCTTTTAAAACTATATCCGTTTTTTTCATATGTCCCAATAATGTCCTTTTGAGCCTTTTCTCCTCCATTATTAGATCCAGTTGAGGATCATATATCACGTTTAATTGTTATGGTCTCTCTCTCATTTTTTTAAATTGTGGAAACTATATACAACATAAAGTTTCCCATCTCAACCACTCCCAAGCACATTTTTAGTGGGATTAATCATATTCAGTGTTGTGCAACCTTCACTACCATCCATTAGTAGAACTTTCCCATCAACCCAAATAGAAACTCTGTACCATTATGCAGTAACTCCCCATTCCTCCCTGTCCCCTTGCCGGGATACCTGTATTCTACTTTCTGTTTCCATACATTTACATAGTCTAGTTATTTCATATAAGTGGAATTATCATATAATATCTTTTTATTTATTTATTTATTTATTTATTTTTCCATATAATATCTGTTCCTTTGTGTCTGACTTACTTCACTTGACATGATATCTTCAAGGCTCATCTGTAGTGGCAGGTATCAGAACCCATTCCTTTTTGGCTGAGTTATATTCTATCTATGTATACACCACATTTTGTTTGTCCATTCATCTGCTGAAGGACATTTGGGTTGCTTCTATGTAGAACTTTTGGCTATTGCAAATAAAGCTGCTATGAATACCAGTGTACAAATACTGTGTGAGCCCCTGCCTTCGATTATTTGGGTATATACCTAGGAGTGGGAATGCCAGGTCATATGCTAGATTGGTGTTTAACTGATTTGATTGTTCTACAGTGTTCTGTGGGAGAGCTCTGTGAGCCACCTGTATGTGCCAGGTAAATTCTGGGATGGCGAGTCTGTGACAGGTGTCCTGGCTCAGTCCCTCAGACTACCACAGACAGATCGGCATGGGCATACATGCACCTGGTATGTGCATGAGGGTTACTTTGTTCCCTCTGAAACCTGGAGCAGGAACTCACATTGGGAGAATGGGCCAGCCTTGCATCTGGCCTGTGTATGTGTAGGGGAGGGGGCACCAGAGGCAGCACGAGGAGATTTTCCTATCATTTTAAAGTTTTTCTCGATTTGGTGCTTACTCCGTTACTGCAACCCTTTAACTGTTTTCTGGAGCTTGGAGAAAGATGTTTCTGCCTGGTCTTGCTGGTTGTTCAAATCTCCTGTGAGAGCACGACACCCTGGAATGTCTCATTCTGCCATCTTGATCAGGGTGGGCCCCTCGATGTATCTTTTACTAATTTATACAAAACAGTATCTCAAATTGTTTTATAGTATAACTGCAAGAGCATAGAGCATGGGTAGCAAAAAAGCAATCCTTTTACACTTATGGCTAAAAAGCAAGGAACAGTAAATCAGAAGAGACCATATAGGTAAAACATTCATTATATGTTTAGATTTGCATATGAAAAACCTACAATAAATGTAAAAAAATTCTTATTGTTATAAGTAGTTAACATCTATATATTAAAAATATAGACTTATCAATTATACATCTTATAATACTACAGCTGGATAGATAGCTGTTTATTATATATCGGTTGGTCAGCACTTGCAGGTTGGATGGTATGCTTTTTGAATCCAACTGAATGACATATCTAGACGGAAGCAACTGTATAATTATATAAAATCACAGCATAGTAATTATTCCTGAAAAACTTTAATCATTATTGGCAACTCTATGCCTTCTTATATTACTTTATTAGTACCCTTACTGTATTGGCCTATTACTGCCAAAGAGTTAGAGTTTATTTTTAGATGAAACAAAATGTCTAAAATGTGATGATACAATTCCAGTGTTTTAAGTAAAATATAATTTCCATCAAAACAACCTCATGATTCTTGATCTAGAAAACTAAACAAACTTAAATAGAAATTATTGCTTATAGCATTAAATGTGGGTAGGTCCTTTTTGAAACCAACTTAATAGTGCATCAAAAATGCCATCTTAAATCCACACATTCTTTTAAATGGAGACTTACTGGCACTGTGTACAACACATTTTTTAATGGTTTAAAAACTGTTTTGACATCTATTTAATTTTTATCTCCTGCCTTCCCTCTCAAGTAGTCTTCTCGGTAATCCTTTCTTCCTTCTCTAGCTCCTAAACCTTATTTCTTCATAGGAGAGAAATTTGCCTACATCTCACCTTCCTCTATTAGCCTATGTCTTCCAAAAGGGCTATTACAAAGAAGCTGCCATGAACATTTTATTATTGGGTTATCGGAGTTCTTTATAAAACATGGATACCAATATTCCTTTTTTAAGATTTGTGTTTTATAACTATTTTCTCCCAGTTAGTAACTGCCTGTTTAGTTTGTTAAGAGTATCTTTTCATGGGTTAAAGTTTTTAATATGATGAAATCTAAATTATCTTTTTAATTTTTTTATGGTTATTGCTTTCTGTGTCTCCTGTTTTCTTCTGAAAGCTTCATGGTTTTAGCTTTTATGTTTAGGTATATGATTCATTTTGAGTTAAGGTTTTCACCTGCTGCATTATTTACACAAATGAGGATTTTTGCACTCTGAGAATTTTTGATTGTTCTCAACATTCTAAACAATAGTAAATATGATTTAGAATTTTAGAACCTTTTGAGGGATGATCATGGTGAATATGTCAGGTCATATCTGTATACAGTGTATAGCGTTTTTGAGACTTACCTCCTTTTTGAGACATATTGTCATGATCATAACAAAAATATTGTCATTAGCAAATGAATGTGTTTTTGTCACTGTTCATTTCCATAATAAAACCAGTGGTATGCATGTAGTTTATCAGGAGGAGATATTGTGTTTAAGTACAAATGTTTTATGAAGCTGACCCGATGGGATTTATAATAAGTTGAAACAATCAAATTGATTCAACTGTATTAACCTGGTCTAATTCATTGTTCCTACTAGATATATGTTGGGACTTAAATTAGCTGTCAGGGTTTAGTTCTGCCAGGGTTATTCTTTTTTTTTTTTTTTAAAGATTTTATTTATTTATTCATTTATCCCCCCCTTGCTGCTTATGCTCGCTGGGTCAGCTAACCACGCCGTGCAGGCGGGCTTTGCCTTCACCAGGAGGCCTCGGGAACCGAACCCGGGGCCTCCCATATGGTAAACGGGAGCCCTACTGATTGAGCCACAGCCGCTTCCCAAGGGTTATTCTTTATTCCTAGTATTTTAGGCCTTCCTCCTGTCATTGTAGTGACATCATCAGTACCAGCACCTGAGGTTAAAGAGAATTATCAGCGATAGTCATTGTTTTGCTGATGGTGTCTATTTTGGGTGTTAGCTGTGTGCTCCCCATGCAGCAAGCACTATATTTCTCAAAACTACCCACATTCATGGGGGAAGTTAAGAAACGTTTTCACAGTTACATACTTGGGGATGATATGTGGGGGATTACAGTCCTCTATAAATCCTCCGAAAGGTGGCTTCTCATAAGGTTTTGCAGTGACTGGGTCAAAATAGGTCATGGGAAGCGGCTGTGGCTCAATCGGTGGGGCTCCCGTTTACCATATGGGAGGCCCCGGGTTCGGTTCCCGGGGCCTCCTGGTGGGGGCGGGCCCGCCCGCGCGGCGTGGTTGGCTGGCCCGGCGAGCACAGGCAGCAAGGGGGGATAAATGAATAAATAAAATCTTAAAAAAAAAAAAAAAAAAAAAAAATAGGTCATAATACCATATGCTGGTAATTCCATCAATTTTGAGATAATCACTGAGCATTTTAGAGGATGATGGAAGGGCTGGCATATATTGAATGTAATATATCCAAGACACTGTACTATAGGGATTTTCGAAGGTGAGCAGGACAGAAGGAAGTCAATGTTATTCCCAAAGGGAGCTTTACTTTGTTATTGGGCTGCCACCCATTAAAATTTATGATTAAACTCATTTTTAACTTGCTATTTATTGGGAGAAAGACTGCTGTATTTTTGGCTGAGTAAATGAACACAATGAGGGCTATTGAGAGACTCACTAGAGGATACTCAGATGCCATCTCAAAGCGATGTTGTCCATGCTGCAAATTGTGCTTGTGTCTGTGTAAATAGCAGAGAGAGTTGGCCAGGTTCATAGTACCCTTTAAAAGTAAATTCTCATTAAGGAAACATTAGCTTCAGTTGATAACTCAAAGAAACTAGGACAGTTCCCAGGCTGCTCCTTATTTGTATAGATTAAACCACAGGCATTTATAGAAAGATGCTGAAAGCAATAAATTCTCTGTATTCTAATTATGTCCTCTTAGCAGGGTTATATTTCATTCATTTTTTTTAACCTAACAATTATGCTGGAAGTGGATATTTGTATGTTTTATGGACTAAATTAAATGCTTTTTCCTAAATAGCATTTGTTTTGCTAAGTGTTTGCCACTATTTCTGATTAAAATGAATATAATTTCAAGCATGTTGACTGGTAAGTTTTTATTAACTATTATGGATTGTACTCAAGACCCAAATTTAATGGCCTTCATTCTCTGTTTTTTCAGTATTTTTTTTTTAAGTTTTTTCTTTTCATATTTGTTTTCTTTATTTTAATTGAAATAAGATAAGTCATGCAATGTGAATGATTTTGATCTATAAATCAGTTATTATTGTATTTAGTATTTATTTTAGGCATGTAGTACAAAATAGCTTTGTCTCATAACTCATCAACAGGGTTTTAGAGTATTTCTATGGAAAAATTTTCCTGACTGCTTGGAGCAACTCCTTCAATTGCCATGTGAAACTGGCTGTTCCCTTCATTCCCTTTAGCATCCTTCATTACCATTTCAGTGTCTACATTTATGTTAGCATTAATTAATGTCGATGGGGAGTCTTTGAACCAACACTCTGCATGTGTGGGTATTTGCAAATGCACCATTGGATGCTGCATTGTTCAAGTGGGTGTTGACTATTATTTAAAGGTAAAAGACTCTTTTCTTTGTAGATATCAGATTATTTGAATCAAGTAATATTTATTTGCTTGTATATGTTAATGTAAAAAGAAATTTCTCCATGAAGAAGCATTAATCATTCTGTTTGATCAGATGATGGCACTGACATTATTATTATTATTATTATTATTATTTTTTTTTTTACCGGGAGGTCCCGGGGATCGAACCCAGGTCCCTCCACATGGCAGATGGACGCCCAACCATTTGAGCCACATCCGCCCCCCCATTCTTATTATATAATCATAAAATAGCTAATTTTGTCATGTTCAATGCCAAGAGCAGATGCACTTCCCAGTTTAAACAGCATGCAAAACCCAGATCTAAATGCATTACTTAGAGCTATATTAAAGTCTTTGTGTTTTTTTGTGATTTAAAAAAAGTAATTGTGGTTGTATTGTGAAATTTTTACATAAAGTATGTGATTGCTGTCACAGCTTAAAAATTAAAAAAGTGAAATTTGGCTCTTTGTTTTCAAGTATAATATGTTATTTTGAGAGACAGTGTTACACATAGATATACACATAACTTTGGAAACAGACTGCCTGAATTCAAGTCTTGCCTCTACCACTTACCAGTTTTATGACCTTGGGCAAGTTACTTAACCTCTCTGTGCTTCAATTTCTTCTTTAGTAGAATGGTAGTAATGTATGAAGAGTATTCACCTCATAGGGCTGATATGAGGATTATATAAATTAATATTTAAAAAGTACTTGGAACAATGCCAGGTACATAAGCCCAAATAAGCAAGACTGTAAAGGGTGAAATAGGTAGGTATACGTGTTACAGGGGTTTCTGCTATAAGCAATTCAAGTTCTTTTAAGTAGGTCCATGATTTCTTTATCAGTGATATTTTCAATGTGACTTTTGTGATGAGTGTTGTTCTGGGTTCTCTGTGTCATACAGAAGAAATAAAAGACATAGTTCCTACATTGAAAGCTTGAGCATATTTAAATAGGTACCCAAGTGGAGAGAGATACAAATGAAAATGTTATATAGCAATGTAATAAATGAAAAGATGAATCTTTTGCAGTAAAAATAGAGGGGGGAAAAAAAGCAGTGGGGATGAAGAAAATTAAAGGTGGATTTGGATCTTGGAAGACAGGAATTGTAAAATCTCATCATGAAAAAATCTCAGCTTTTTATCTATGAAACCAAATATCTTTATGAAATAAAGCTCATTATTTTCATTCTCTCTTTTTTTCATCTGTAGCTGTAGCTACTCCACAGTAGAAACTACGTACTACAGCCCAAAGTTCCCTGACTTTCCATGACTGTTCTATTTCTAAGCCATTGTGGCATGTCCTGATTCTGGAATGCTCTGAAATACCCATTTCCCTCCCCTCAACCTATCTAATCCCTGACCCCTTCTTTTTGAGTCCACTCTAATCTCACTTCCAAGATCCTGTCCCCAGCTGTCTACACTGAGCCCCAGCTTCCTCAGCTTTAACCGTAGTTCGTAGTTATTATTTTGGGGGTGGGGCACTAAATCTACATGAAAGTTCTTTGCAGACTATGAAATGCAGTACAAATGTCAGAGGACAGCATTGCCTTATCTTTCTTGCATTACTTTTTTACCTATTACATGTTTATCGTGTCATACACTTCCCCCATCACACATTAACTGAGAGCTCCTACAGGTCAAAAGCCATGGTTTTTAACCTCCACCTGCCAAAAAAAAAAAAAAAAAAAAGAAAGAAAGAAATTTGAGGAGTAAGGAGCTGTAATGTTGGAGGGAACTAAACAATGCTCTGCTAATTGTAGGGAAAGTGGATAACAGGGACCACATCCAGGTCTCCCACTGGAGGCTGTATAGTCGGTCGAAGGACCTGGATGCAGGTCCTTCCACATTCTCATGTGACAATTAAGGCAAGTGATGTTTCTGTGCATTTAATGGGTAATGTTTATGAGTAGTAGATGAAGGGGTTTGTGGAAAAACTGTTTTGTTAATTTTAACGTGTTTATTGTTTCTAATAAAAACATTAGGCAGAACTTCTAGGTCAAGCATTGGATAAGTTTGTAAGTCTTACTCAGTCCTAGCCAGGAGGATATTGAGCTCAGGTGAGCAGAAACGGGAGCTGAGAGTAGACCTGACTTACCCTGCCTGCTCTCGCCAGGCCTGGTCCTGAGCTTGTGGCAGCAGCCCAGGGGCTTGGGAGACCCTGTATAGTGTGTTAAGGGAGTTTAATGAAGTGATACGAGGAGATTTGTGAACATCAGGCTATTCAGGTGGGGATAGGGAAATGGTCAATCTGGGAGGTGACGTTTCTTCCTACCTGTTGGAAATTTACCATGGTGGGGCCTTACATTATTGCATTTTATGAAGAACCTTTAAACAGTAAATATGATCTGAATTGCGAACACCCATCTGCTGTCTCTACACTGGAAATTTACTGTAGATTCTGATAAGGAAAAGGAGGAAGCAAAGTCAGCAGCTAGGTTGTATATAACAAAAAGAGTGGGCATGCGGGGGATGATAGTCTGGCAAGCTGCTTGTACATCATTAGGTATTTGCATTGGAAGCTCTGGGTTCTCGTTCTGCTCTGCTATTAATCAGCTGTGAGATATTGGGCAAATTATGTAAACTTTCTGGACCTTAGGGTCTGCATCTGTAAAATGAGGGTATTGAGATCGTGATCTGTTGTCACTCCCAAGCTGTGAATATTGCATATTTTGAAAGTAGTTGGAAAAATTTCTGATTATACATGGAAAACATCCCAGAGGAGTCTGAAATTTTTTAGTAGCCCTTTTCACTCAATAGTGTTCATTAAGGGGACTGCTATATGCCAGGGACTGTTCGGGGACTAGAGATACAACTGTGAACAAGACAGGGTCCCTGCCCTCTAGAACCTAGATTTTAATGAGAGGAGACAAGGAATAAGCTGAAAGAGAAATGGAAAGCTGGCAGGATTAGATATGGAGTTATGAAAATATGATTTGGCGTTATGGGGAAAGTCAAGGACAATTCAGCCTTTTGACCTGAGCAGCTGTGCAGATGGTGGTGGTGTTTGCTGGTGGGGTGGGGATGGAGAATCAATATTCTGTTAAGTTTGACATTCTTGGGAGAGATGTCTAGAGTTTTAACTTGAAAATCTTTGCTATGCAGATGGCATTTGCAGCTACGGGACTGGATAAGATCAGCTGATGTTTGAATTTAGATAGAAAGAAGAGGAGGGTTGAGGACCAAGCCTTGGGTCCAACATTTAGAGGTCAGTCGGAAGAGGAATAGGTGAGAGGTCTTGGTTGGTTGTTCTTGGCTTCCATTCTGGTACAGACCAGTTTACAAACATAATCCAATATCTAATTTTGGAATTCATAAGCAATGCCAAACTGCCCCACCTGGCTTTCTGGGTGGTGAGTTGAGTTGTATATTGATCAAGAGTTGGTTTTGTTTGTAACAAAGTCTGTTTTTGTCAGTTGTGCTTGTTATTGTAATTGCTTAATTTAATTTTTATGTAATCTGATTAAATTTGAGTGTTTTTTTCCTACAAAAATAAGCTAAATTCTTTGGAAAGCCTCCAAAGGCAAGCCTCTCAAAAATATTGATAATATTTAATATTGCTGTTAAATTAGTATGGTTGTGACAACTATAAAAGATTGGGGGAAATAATCAAATTTAAATAAGGATTCTTGGGTTGCTTCTTGATAATCTTTAAATTCATACTGTACTGTTATAAAGGGAAATTAGAAGTTGTGGATGATGCTTTTTTGGGTGTGGTTTGTGTAAGAATGATTATGTTAACAGTCAATCTGGAGACTGGTTATTCATAGAAAAGACTATGTCCCTACATCAGAAAATTGATAAATTAATGTTCTTATGCTAATTTCATGGGAAGCAGGTACTCAACCACTGAGCTACATCCACTCCCCAATGAGGTTTGTTTATTTGTTTTTAGGAGGTACCAGTGATCGAACTCGGGTCCTTGTACATGGAAAGCAGGCGCTCAACCACCTGAGCTACATCCGCTCCCCAGTATCCACATTTTTGAAAAACATTGAGAAATGTGCACAAGTATGATGTTAAATTAAAAAGAAAGATAAAAAACATTTTATATAATATGATCTCAATTTTTAAGACTATACCACAATATTAATAGAATTTATCTCTGGCATGTAGGATTATGGTTCACTTTTGAGTTTATATTTTTACTTATTTTAAATTTTCCAATTTTCTACTTCAATCAGGTATTATTTTTATAATCATATTAATAACTTTAGTAATGGATGATTTGAGACTTCAAGAGGAGGCCTTTTGAATTTGGTTGTTATTGATAGTTCTTAAATGCTTCCTGAAAACAGTAAAAAATTATAGTAATTATTTATAATTAAATATATAAATAAAATTATTTAATTAAATATATATCTATAAATAAAATTACTTTCATCTTATAATGAAGCCACTTTATGAATATACTATATTGAAATAAATTACTTGTAATTGTTATAATAATTATTAAATATTTATAGTAGTTATTAATCTTTATAATAACCAAGCAAGTTAAGCAAAACGGAATTTTCTTCATTTTAGAAATGAAGAAACAGAATCTCAGAAAAGAGTAGTGTTCCCAAATTGCATAGCTGGTAATGGGAGAACTTGAACCCAGATTTCCTGATTTTAAATGCATTGATCTTTTTGTTCCTGGCACTGTTTTCTGTTTTTCACTTCAGTGGAAAGAAGGGGTGGTGAGAATCTGGCTTAAAAGTCCTGACCCGGGGAACTACTCATGAATAAGAGGTTAAATGGGATGTGGTATAAATCTCTCTTTGAAGCAAGAAAATAATTCTGGACTTGCTATATTGTATATTTTTACTTTAAAAATTCATAGTGTTTGGGTGATGTGGTAAAAGTGATGAGAGAAAAAGGCAATTTGGAAGCAGAAATGCCATGAGAAGGAGCGTTGAGCTTTGTTTTCTAAAATGGGTGCATTTGTTGGAGTTCTGGAAGAAAGTATTAGAACTACTATTAAGCTGTTCTAAGAAATAAACCAAAATTTCCTAATATTTAGTACTGGGACTCAAACTGGAACCCTTGCTTGGTTCCTGTGTCAGATGACATGTCCCATTTGGAGCACAAGCTATCCTGGGGATTGAGTATGTGGGACTTCTACAGCACAGGAGAGGGGAGGAGAGGGGCCTCTGTTCTCTTGTTTGCTTTTAGCCTGTTGTGACATGTTTACTCAGTAGACTTGTAGATTATGTTAACTAGCTTTAATTAAAGCAACAGCCACAAAATTGATTCCTGCAAAGAACCGTGGATTGTAGGTAATGTTGATAATGCAAACGCAAATGAGCTGTAAAAATCTTGCAGAGCAGAGACTTCTCCCAGTACAGGCTGTTTATCAGCTATGAAGTTAACTGAAAAGTGAGTTTTGCCTAAGATAAATCATTTCTCCTTTTTGGAATTACTGTTTAGTTACAGACTTCCAAAGTGGAGGAGATGTGTCTGATGACCAACACCAGGCATGTGTAGAGTGTTTGAAGGAACCAGAGAATAACGGCCACCACGAGTTGTGGTCCTTTTCATGTAGTTCACTTTTGTTTTTATTCATTCCATTCAGCAACCATTTATTGAGTATCTCTTAGGTACCAGGCACTGTGCTAGAGCCATGAAGAAGCCTTTAAGAAGCTCACATTCTAACAGGCTCTCAGTCTTGTGCTAAAATGATAGAATGAACTCTTTTTGGTTGTTAGGAATTTGTGGCATAATCTCAATTTAGCCCCATTATTGAATAGCCGATTTCCTGCCCTGCTGATCAGTCCCCACTCTGAGTACTTGTGAACCACAGGGACTCCTCCCCTGACTTGGCATCAGGCTTCACCTAATAGCATCCAGGCCTTTTCTTTCTTCATTTGGCTATTCATAATTTTGTGCTTAGTTCTGATTATCTTTTTTTAAATTTTAATTTATTTTTTTATTTTTACCATTTTATTTTCGTGTACATATTTGCTTAAAATCATTGAATTTCTAGGCCAGGTTCAGGTAACTGAAGGGCTTTTATGAGCAGTTTATATTGTCTAGATCCAAGGTATGCTGCAAAAACAGTTTGGAGCAAAATGGGAAATAACATCTTTCTAAAGATAGGCTTAGAGATTCTAATCCAGTAAGTTAAGATGTTTCCTTTCTCTGGTAGCACGGCTGAGACATACCTGGCTGCTAGGCCACCATTCACAGGAATAGCCAAGAAAACAGGGTATAGACCGCCAAAAACTAGACCAACCAATCCACCCCGTGTTACAGTACAGGTCTCACAATTCAAATCACCTATAGTCAAAGGTAAACTTACAAAACCTTTGTAAGATGAATGTGCTGTCAAAAATGGGATCACCGCCATTGGTAAGCCAGCAGCTATACGAGCCTTTGTCACATTTAAGACACGTCGAAAAAGACTATTTGCTATTAGTCCACAGAGAGCAGTATTAAGTCCAATTTATGTTGATCCATGGTCAAATAGATTCCTTTCTACTTCTGGAGGTTGGTTAATTTTTCTGGTTACAATATTGAAAGTTGTTAAGTTTTCCATGATAGTATCTGGTTCTTGATTTTCCATCTTGATCCTTATGCTCTGCTTCTCTCAGCCAGTGTTGCCTAGCTCCTGAAGGCACTCCAGGACTCACGGTTACCTCTGCTCCCCTCACACGGGAGCAGCCATCTTTTAGTTCTGATTTTCTAACTTGCATTTTTGCCAGCAGGCTTTGCTTTTTATTAAAGCCTTAATAAAATCCCTTAAATTTGAGGCTCTAAGTCATGTAAAATGAATGAATTTCCTTAACTTTTTTTTTTTTTTTAAATTTATAAGTGTGAAACTCTGTATATTGATTTTACTTTGAGTGCGGAATGTCTTTACTGGCTCTAGAAATGATAGAAATAATAGCATTGCAGGCAACAGAAAAGAAAGCACTGCTGTAGTGGTGTGATGTGACATCACCTTCCACTTTGACATCTGACAAAAAGGAGCAGCATTCACTGTGCAAATGAGTCAAGGTTCATTCATGTACAGCCAGGTGATTATTTTCAAGTACATGTCTGAAAGAAGACCAATAAATACCGCTCTTTAGAGAATGATGTAGCTTATACTTTAGGCCTGCAGTATTGTAATGAGAGCAGGTTTATTAAAACATTTGTTCCTGTGCACTGTTCTCATCAAGTTAATCAGATCACAAAGGTGTCTCTCCCATTTAAAAATAACCAGTCTCTTTATGATTTTAACTGAATTATTTTGTATTAATTGGTGGGAGCAGTGTTATCTCAAAAGTTTAGTCTCTCTCTCTGTACATCTCTTCCCCCCATTGACCCTTTGGTGGTGATGGTGGGATATTAGAGCCTTTAACAAGTAGAATTTCCCCAAGAGTATTAAAAATGAAAATATAATAGTCACAGTCATAATTTATGACAAATTATGTCAGACTGAGTAGATGAAAGGAAATTCTTCCATTATGTTGATATTTAAGTGTTGAAGACCTTTGGAAAATAGAAAAAAATATAAGAAATGAAACAAAATTATTCATAGCATCACCATTAAAATAAAATTTAAAATTTTTAAATTTTTAAAATTCTTTTTAAAGTAATACATTTGTGATCGTGTTCTGCAATTGAATGACCTGCACTAAATCATGTAAGAAATACTTGAAAAAGGAAAAGAGCAATCGCTATAAGCGGGATGAGGGTGACATCTGTATTTATCCTTTTAGAGATCATTATATTGTCTTTTCGTTGAATTAGGTAAAGGAAGATGCTTAGGGAATGTAGAAAACTGACAATATTTTGGCAGAGCTAGTGCATAAACATCTCTTTGGAAATGAATTTATCATTGCACTTTGAACTTAAGTATGATCTTTTCTGTTTAATTGTGCTTGTAAGCTACTATTCCCTTTTAAGTTTCAACATCAGTCCTAATATGAGGTTTATAGAAACAAAGATCGAATTTCTGGCATATTGTAGATGCACCAATACTTTGTTGGTAGTAGTGATGACAAAGTGCAGATGTTCTCAATGAAACTGGCTTCCTTGACCTTTTCCTCTTACATAAGAGGTCTTCAAGTTTTAAAACAAAGGGTGTGTGCATTGGAATTTTTCTGTTGAGGAAATGGGGGGGGTGGTGTGAAGCCCCATGGGCTAGAGATAGACTGGGTTGTAGTAGATAAGCCTTGGATGACTCTGAGTTCATGCAGCTGTTTTCCTGATGCTTCATCTGCTTTGTAACATCAACATCTCTAACATCAGATGCCAAAATGTCGAGAATTGTTGGGTTCTGTTGAATGTTGGCATTCTTGGTCTTAAACAGTCATTTTTGTGACTGAGCAGGTGAACTCTGGAAAGAAATGATTTGGTGCTGTGTTTTAAAATATTTAATAAATAAAATATTTTAAAATATTGATTTAAATGACAGTTAACACTAAATCATTCCATCTTTACAACACATTTCTGCTGCAATATTCTATAGATATTTATATAACTTCGTTATGCAAAATGTTGTGAACTTAAGGTGTCTTTAATTTTTAAAAAATTAACATGAAGTAAAATTTTCTTTTTTTCCTTTGGTGTACTGGTTGTTTTTTTTTTTTTTTTTTTTTTTTGAGTTTTAACACGTGACTAGATTTCTGTTACCACCACCACAACTCTTGGCACCTCCCTGTCTGCCCCCCAAAATTCCCTGAAGCTAAACTCTCTCTCCACTCCTAATTCCTGGGAACAATTGATCTGCTTCCCAGCCTTATAGTTTTAGCTTTTCTAGAATGTCATTTATGCTTACAGAAGCATGCAGAAGTTAATATTAGGAAACCTTTGAGATTTTCTTCTTTCACTCAGCCTGATACCTTTGAGATTCATTTAAGTTGTGGGTATTGATAGCTCCTTCCTTTTAATTGCTGAGTAGGATTCCATTGTATGGATGTACCTCATTTGAGTTATCCATTAACTAGTTGAGGGATATTTGGGTTGTTCTAATTTTGGGGTATTACAAAGAAAGCTGCTATGAACACTTGGGTACACATCTTTATAAGAGCATATGCTTTCATGTCTCTTGGATAACCTAGGGGTAAAGTGGCTGGATTGCAAGGTATTTAACTTTTTTTGTTTATTTTAATTTTATTTATTAAACATCTTTGTCCCAGGTTCTGGATTAGTTGCCAAGAATTAAAAATAAGCCATCCTTTCAGTCTTAACGGATGATCTTGCACTCTCCCTCTCAAAGAAAATTGAAGCTATCAGTTGAGTAGCTATCTGTACCTTTTAAAAAGACTTTCAAACCATTTTCCAGGGTTACTGTAACATTTTGCATTTCTGCCAGCAATATATGAGAATTTCAGGAGCTTTGCATCCTTGTCAGCAGTTGGTATTGTCAATAGTTTTGTTTTCACCATTGTAGTAGATGTATAGTGGTATCGTAGTTTTTTGTTTGTTTTGTGGGCTTTTTGGTGATTTTAACCTGCATTTCCATAATGGCTAATGATGTTGAGCATCTTTCGTGTGCTTATTTGCCGTTTGTATATATCCTGTTTGGTGAAGTGTCCTTGGTTTTGAAGTGTCTACTTTTTTTTTTTTTTTTTGCCCATTTTTAATTGTGGTTTATTTTCTTGGTTGAGTTTTGAGAGTTTAAAAATATATTCTGGATGCAAATCATTTGTTGCATATGTGATTTGCAAATTTTTTTCATAGTCTGTAGCTTAGTTTTTCATACTGTTAACAGTGCCTTTCACAGAGAAGGAATTTTTAATTTTGTTGATGTACATTTTATCAGTTATTTTCATGGATCATGCCTTTGGGTCATGTCCAAGAACTTTTTGCCTAATATGAGATCATCAAGATTTTCTTTTTATGTTTTTTCTTCTGAAAAGTTTAGGTTGAGGTTCATTTTTTGCACATGGATGTCCAACTGCTCTAACACTATTTGTTGAAAAGAAAATTGTTTCTCTATTGAATTGCCTTTCCACTTTTGTCAAAAATCAATTGGCTCTATTCGTGTGGGTCAGTTTCCCTGTTACTCTATCCATGGGGAGCCCTTCTGCAGTCCTCCAGCCACAAAGGTGGTGCTTTAGAATGGGGTGGCATCCTTCCATGATTACCCACATTAGAGGCAGGTGGCAGAAAGACAGAGGTACAAAGAACAGATGCCCTTATATCTTGGGATCACAGTGCCTCTGATTGAAGAGGACTGCTCTTCTCCCTCAGGGATTTAGGTGACTCTGGTCCCTGCTGCTATTTCTGCCACCTTAAGATTATTTTTGGCTGGGGAATGTGAGAATAGAGGGGAAAAAATGGAAAATGGGGGATTTTGTCCCACTCTCTCCAGTGTTAGGAATACTTTCTGCTCTCTGAGCTAGAATAAAAGGTTTGCTCTCCTTTCTGCAACCTGGTGTTCATATCTGGGCATTGGGCTGCCAGGGGTCCTGTCTGGGGGGTTCCAGAGGAAAAAATAAGACACTCATCACCAGTTTGGTGATGCTTAAATTCTGATTTTCTTGCCCAGTCAGCCTATCAGTTACATTTTAGAGCCCTCAAATAACTGCTTCATGTATTCTGCCCAGGTGTTTTAGGTGCACTCAGTGGAGAGACAAGGTACACCTCCACCTTATCTGGAATTGGAACCCCTCTGTATTGTTCTTAAATGCAAAATTTGGAGTAATGTTGGGCAAATTGCATAAATCTTGAAATAACAGGTACCGTGGACAGCTGTTTCTATTAAACTCTTTTTAAAATGGGGGTAATATCTTGGCTAAATTGATTTACCATTGCATAAAATATGAGAACAAATTGGAAACCTTTTAGTTTTGCGGAAATCCTGTGGTAATATTACAATGGGGTCTTTCTTTTGCTTCTCTACCTTACCAAAAAATCCTAACAATTTAAGGTAAGCATTTTACTATCATGTGCAAATCTGCATTTTATGCCATTTGGTTTTAGGTACAGTAATGCTCCTACATGAACCTGGGAAGACTATAGTCATTCATTGTACTGTTTGGTTTTTGGTTCTCATCTGTTGTTTCATTAAGAATGATTTGATTTTAAGCCCTCAATATCCAATTAGTGAATTCCTCTTGAGATGCTGAGTTAATTAGGCTTCATTCTGAACTTCTTGCATAAACTTTAAGAGAACTTGAGGAAGTCCAAAGAAAAGGGGCTAATGATTAACATATTCATTCTCTACTGACTTTGAATAAATGTGGACTAAATATAATTATCCAGACATCTGGTGAAAAACAAATATAGCTCAGTGGATTCCTAATGGAAACAACTAACAACTACATGGTCTAGAAATTAGCCAATTTATTTTAAGTAATTATTTAACAGTGGAAAACCATTAAAAACTAGTGAGGGGAAATCATCTATAGGTGATCATAAATCTCTTGAAATCAACCTCAGGAGGCCATATTAATGGAGTCACAGCAGAATATAGGAGTAGATAATTAGAAAGGTCAAGTTTAAGATAGTTAAGAACAACTCATTTGGCACTTAAGTGATAAACAGTGGTAAAATATAAAGATGAAAGTGGTTGTATAATCCTGTGATATCCCTTCTTAGATATATCTACATTGGTAATTAACTGTTGGTATCCTTAGGCTTTTAGTATTCGTTTTCTGCAAAATAGTAAGTGTTCTGAAGGCTCAGGCGCTCTTTCATGGTGCTTCCCATTCTCTTCTTATTAAGCTAATAACAGCTGGGAACGCTTATGAAGCTCTTGTGCCAGATCCTGTGCTGAGCTTATCCCATGTCGTCCTCTCAGTAGCCCTGGTCGACCGGTCTTAATTGGCCAGAGAGGAGATGACACACACACAAAGTGCTTAGGATTTGACTCCAGATGGTCAGGCTCTAGAGCCTTTACTCTTAACCCTTCTGCTATGAGATTGACCGGTTGAAAAGGGGAACATTTCTGGGAAGAAGGGATTGGGGAAGATCAAGTTAAATGCTAAAAATTAACCATGCATTGTATAAAAGGGAAGGGTGTTTTGACTAGGTGTATAGAAGCTTCAAACATCAGTTGCTGGGTTCACCGATGACCCAGTTTAAACCAAGGGAAGGATGTGAACAGTCTTAATTATATGATTCATTATGTCAGTGGAACATTTTTTCTGCAAGTTTTGCCCATGTCAACTTGGTATAAGTAACAACGTTTTATCACCACCTTCTTCTTGAATACATCTCACTCCATAGAATTGCACCGCGGTGAGCCTCATTTATTCAATTCCAGAGAACCAAATCCAAAGGAAAACTTAGGCCAGTTTGGCTTCAAGAAGGAAACAATACAGTACTTTTTTCATAGGGATCATTTAGGATCCTGATGCATTTAATCTTTTAAACTTCCCAGATGATCTTATGGAGATGAGTCCTTGTTTGTGTTCCAAAAAAATTACTCCTCTCATTCCTCCCCCCTTCTCATCCAAATTAATGAAAGCGCTCTTAGACTGGTTGGATGATTTTATTCTTCAGGAGAGAATAGGACCCTTAAGGAATTGAGGAATGGCGTTAACATCCGTCCAGATGCATTTTTGTGCCTGGATGCTCATGTTTATACACATTTCTCTTTGTGAATGCACAGGACACAGCCAACTCAGAGTCAGTCAGACAACTTGTGTGGTAGTTTTCCTTTTTATAGATAATTTTCAGCCAAGCTAAGCACAGGTAAGGTTTGTTTTTGATGCCTGCAGAGCTGTTTTGTGCCTCTTTTGACTTTATAGTTACAGGTCATAGTAGTCTTTGGGGGAAAAGTCTTAAAAGTGGTCAAAATTTGAGCTATTAAAATTTTACTCTTTACCTAAGTCTAAAACTTGTTTTAGATGATAGTTTACCCACATCGCATAAGCAAATGGTAAGTGTTTAAGATTCAGGTTTTCTTTCTATTAGTAACAGTTGGTTATAAGTAGAGGCTTTTGAGTATGAAACCAGTAGTGGGTATCGTGCTCCATGGTATCTTACGGTGAAGTTGCATTTTCCTTTTTGTGAAAATTTCTGCCAATTTAGTTTTCTTTTACAACTTCATGTACAGCATTGTACAATGCTTTTTTTTTTTAAGATTTTATTTTTTAAATTTATTTTTTATTTATCCCCCCCCCTTGCTGCTTGTGCTCGCTGTGTCCATTTGCTGTGCATTTTTCAGTGTCTGCTTATCTCCCTTTGTTGCGTCATCTTGCCATGCGGGCTGTCAGTTCACCGCGCTGCATGGGCCAGCTTGCTTTCACCAGGAGACCCCGGGAATCGAACCTGGGGCCTCCCATACGGTAAACCAGAGCCCAACCACTTGAGCCACATCTGCTTCCCCAATGCTTTTTGAGAATTTAAAAATCAGACCACTTGATTCTATTCTTCTGGTATCATTGATATTGTTTGGGAGATTACATGTATAAAAATCTTCCCCAGAAACAAAGGGAAACCTAGCTTAATTGTAATTCCTTAGAAAAACCTTAAGAGCCTGGGTGAATTTAAAGTATGAATTGTAACTCTTAAGCCTTATTTTTGCTTTCAGGACTACTGGTATACCATCACATTCTGCCTCTGCTCTCAGTTCATTTTCCACGGAGTTTCTGTACAAAAACATGTCTGACGATATCACTTTTCCTGCTTACTGCTTTTATGAAGCTCTTCACAGCCCACAGCAGAAACTCCAGGATTATTCATCTAGCCTTCATACCCTCAGACAGAAACCTTGCCGACCTAGGCAGCCACATCACCTACCACTGCTCTCTGTATTGAACTTGCTCCTTGTGCTAAATCACTCTGTCTCTGACCTCAGAGTGCTTGTGCTGTTCTCTTTCAACACTTCCCATTCCACCTCCTTCCTTCTGTAAGATTTTACCGAAGATTTCCTTCCTTCTAAGACCACTAGGCTGGGCTGTGTGCCCACCTCTGCACTCCAGTATTAGTGCAATGGTGAGTGAAATGTTGACGTTGCCTTCTGAGGTAGTACCCTCCCATCACTAGAAGTACTTCAGGCAGGAGCTAAGAGGACTCTCTTCTTAGAGGTTGCTCTACCTCTTATTTTGGTTTTTATTAGATTTGATGCTTTTAGTTGAACAGCTTTTTTTTTTTTTTTTTTAAATTTTAAACTTTTTCTCTTCTAACACTCCAAGTAACTCAATTACTTTAATATTTTTAGTAATTAGCATCATATTAATAGCTACCAAATGTCTATTATGTGTCAGACATTTTGCTAGGTTCTTTTTATATATTAGCACTAATTTTTCCAACAATGCTAGAAGGGAATGATAGCATTATTTTCATTTTATAGTTGTGGGAACTGAGGTCCCGAGAGAAGTAAATTAGTTTTCCCAAGGTTTTACCTAAAGCTAGAAATTATTAGAATGAGGTTTCAAACCTAGGTTTGAACATGGACTGCCTGTACATTTTGTGCTATACCACTTTACCTATAAAGAGGACTGATATTCCTGTAAGGATCTTCCATATAGCAGGATTCCGTGGTTGTCTAGTAGTAGACAGTAGGCTTTCTGTTAGTTTAGCAACAATCCATTTGAAATAGAAAGGAATGATCTTTTTATAAAAGTGAATAGATGTAAAAATGGAAATAGAATAATTTTCTGTCTAATTTCTCCATTTGAATTTTGTTTCTAGCTTTAAATAAAACCTACACATTGAGGTAAGTTAAAGTGGAGTAGGTAATCTCGAGTTTTCTTTTGTTAGTTAAAAAAATGCAGAATTTTTTGTGTCAATAAATTTCTGACTCTGTCCAAAGACAAGAGTCCTCCCCAGCCTCAATCCCAGGTCTCTGTAATTATTCTGTTTATATTGATATTAGGCATGATACTTCTGCCATTTTTCATGGGGATGGGGGAAGGGATACAATAGTATTTTCACAAAAATAAAATAATTTAGAAACATATCTCACCTAAATGAGGGGAGTTGCTATAAAGCAACTATACCTCTCCCCTCCGCGATGGCTCCCTCATCTGTTTGCTCATTGTTTTTGCTCGTTGCCTGTTTTTCCTTTAGGAGGCACCGGGAACCGAACCCGGGACCTCCCATGTGGGAGGTGGATGCTCAATTGCTTGATCCGCTTCTGCTCCCTGCTGATCTGTTTTTGCTTGTTGTTCTTGCTCGATATCTGCTTGTTATCGGGTCGTTGTTTGTTTGTCTTCTTTAGGAGGCACCAGGAACTGAACCCGGGACTTCCCATGTGGGAGGTGGGTGCTCAACTGCTCGAGCCACATCTCTCCCAGCAACTATACCTTTTTAAAATAACATGATAAGGAGTATCAAGTAGAATAAGAATGATATTATATTTAAATTGCAACGTGATTCTATGGTAGGGAGCAATGTTAACCAGGATTAGTTCAGATCATAAATCCCCAAATGGTCTCTAATAGTTCACCTGGCTTACAAAGAAGGGTTTTGTAAATTGCTTGTTTTTGTATTGTGTTATTGA
Source organism: Tolypeutes matacus (assembly GCA_026826555.1). Classification (NCBI taxonomy): domain Eukaryota; kingdom Metazoa; phylum Chordata; class Mammalia; order Cingulata; family Chlamyphoridae; genus Tolypeutes; species Tolypeutes matacus. The sequence goes on along the minus strand of JAKSZT010028738.1, from coordinate 2,331,750 downwards.
TGTTTAACTTTACAATTCCCCTTACACTCTGCCCCCACACTCCTCCTATCTCTAAGTGTTCTGCTGTCCCCATGTACTCTCCTAGTTCATTGCCCAGAGTAGATCAGGTGTTTCAAGAACTAGATGTTTTTTGTGCCCAATTAAAAAATTGAGAAACATTTATGTTTAATTTAAAAAGATGTTTAATAATCATTTGGATGTGTGATTTAGACAAAAAAGTTGGTGGATTATGAAATAATGTTTTAATACCATAAATTTATTTGTAATTGCTTTTTGCCAAATCTCACCATGTATACTTTAAATGTTTTCTAGTATCTGCAATGAAATTTGTGTTTGAATAGTAAGAGCAGGGAGCTGCTTAAGCAAGTTTTGATTTTCTCACATAAAACGTCTAGGGAAGCCATTTAAGGATGGTGGCTCCACCAAGTCACCAGAACCAGGGTTTCCTGACTTTCAGCATCTTAGTGAAAAGCATTCGCCCTCAGAACTAAAGGACATTGTTGGAGCTCCAGCCAAGATGTCTGCAAGAGGAGGGGAAAGGAAAGGAGCAAAAGGGACTTTCTGGAAGCCCTACCCAGTGATTTCTACTTGAAACTCCTTGGCCACCATTGTCTTTAAGAGAGGCTCAGATTTGGTGTTTAAGTGGGCACATTGCCAGCCCAAATAGAATAAACTTTTATTACTAAAGGGGAGGGGGTTGGGGAGTGGAAATTGATTTGAAAGAGTTAACTCTGTCACAAGATGGAAAAAAAAAAAATTAAGTCATGAATCTTCCAGACTGTCTTCTCAAAGTTTAAAGTGTATTTAAGGATATTTTAAAGAAATATTTCATCTTTTTTCTAGTTCATTGCTATGCTTTGGTAAAATTCTTAATGTGTTTTTATTATTATCCAATAAGTAATCTTATTAAGCTATAAATATTAATAATCTGTGTTTAAAAATAGAGTAGGATTGATATTACATGCTTCAGATTGATATTCTTTCATGCCTCTCCTAAAGGCAAATGTTTCAGAAACATTTATGAAAACTCACTGGGTCTTTTTTTTTTTTTTGCTTACACAACCCTCTATTAGATATAACTTTGGAAAGCTCAATCCCTCAAGTGTTAAGAATTTGTTCTGGGACGGGTACACTCTCTGTTCTAGTACCAGATTCTGTCGTGCTCTTCTGATGGACTATGGTCTTTCTTGCATCTGAAATTTTTCTGCCTGGCAAATTCTCTGCATGGAAAGTTTTGCCTATCCCCTTCAACCTGGACAAATTTTGTTTGATCCATCAGGTTTCATTTGCTCTGGTTATCTTTCCCTTTTGTACATGCCGTCTTCCCTACCCACATCATCCCCTCCTGTGATTGGTTTAGTGATAGAAGTACCGCTGCCAAGTGTTCTCTTGGCCTCTGTGTATCCTGGAGTTGCAGAGTAAATAAGATAGTCCATGTAAAGCACTTAGAGCAGTGCTTGGCCTCTCTGAGGAAGTACTCATTGTGTACATCCATCACTTTTTCACACTGCATTGTAATTGCTTCTCTGCTTTTCTGGATGGTAAATTCCTTAAGGGCAGTTGCCTTGTTTTGCTAGTTAGAGCTATTCCTGGCCTCTGTGCCAGTGTTTGGTGCATAGTAGGTGCTCATTAAAAGTTGAATGAATGAGTGTGTGTGGGTGAGTGGGAAGAGGAAAAAGGAAGATTGGGGCTCTCCTGTTCCTACTTTCACCCTACTCAGCCCATGGGGTTATGAGATGGTGAGGTCTGTACATCCTGGAGGCAGATAACAGGGCACCTGAGCCTGGCAGGGGCTGACACTTTCTCCTCCTTGCTTGGTCTTATTGAATGAGTTGGTGCTCATGCAGATGCCGTGGCATAATTCAGAACTATACAATTATCTGTCATTTTAAGGCTCTTAATTTAGGAGCTCTCTATTTATTTGCTTCAAGTTGTTTATTCAACATTTATTGTGTATCTACACTGTGCTGGGTTCTGGAGCTGCAAATGTGAACAAGAATAGTCCTTGCCTTTAGGTAGATGTATACACACACCTCATCCTCAATGTGTAAGTGCTTAAATGATAAGTAAAGGGTATGAACAGAGGAGGGGATCATATTCTGTAAGCTTGTTTTTATTAATACATATGAAACAACAGACTGTCGCTAGTAATAACGAGGCAAAACAGCATCAGAGGTGATTATATAAGCCTCTGCAGCAGCAGTAGCTTTGACCACCACTCCCTGGATGTAATAAAACCAAAGAAATGCTGCTTAAGACCTTTTTGAGTTCCTGATACGCATTCTTGAGGTGAATGCATGATGTAAGGTGCTATAGAAAATAACACATTCATATTCTTGAAGGTGGAAGGAGGGAGGAAAAAAAGTATAAAATTCTGTACTGAATAAGCTCCCTTTAAGTTACCTTTCTTTAAGTTGCTCAAAACACATACGCTTGCTTCATGCTGGCCAGAACTTAGTCATGTGGCCTCACCTAGCTGCAAGGGAGGCCAAGAAAGGTGGTCTTTTGGCTAGGTTCATTGCTTCCTCTGGATAAATTGGGGGTTCTGTTAAGAACAAGTGGAGAATAGACTTTGCGTGGGAACAAGCAGCCTCGGCCACATTGCTCAGTATGTGTTCTTTGAATGAGTGAATAAAGTATGACCAAATGAGGCTTTTGGTGTACATGCTGTCCCTTTACTTTTTGTGCTCTAGAGTTTTTGAATCTTAAAATCAAATTGATTTTTCAGATATATAGAAAATGAAATATTTGAATTTGCTCTGCTTTTGGGATCATAGTATTAGTTTTTCTTTAGATGCGGTGAACTGGGCCAGAACTTAGACTAGTAAGAGATGACAGGTTTTGTGTGTGAACATACATATAGACACATATTTTGCCTTTTTTTTTTTTTAATAGGAAATACTGGGGATTGAACCCGGGACCTTGTACATAGGAACCAGGCACTCAACCAGTGAGCTACACCCACTCCAACATATCTGGTATTTTTACTTCCATTATTGATTGTTTGTTGTTTAACTTATTCAAATGGGTTTTTACAGAATTGCTGTTATTTTGGCTTATAGAAATAGATACGTAGTTTTATGTTTATAGATGTTCTTCCAGAGATATATTTGTTTTATTTTTTCACCTCTGTCCTGGTGGTGGTTTTCTTCATATGAATATTAAAATTGGCAGGGCATAATTTCCCAGGTAGTACAATGTGCTAGTGCCAGTGTTAGACCACTGTAGCACCATTGAAGAATAATTTTTTAAAAATCGTAAATGTTCTCAGTGCTTTGAGGCTTCCTCAGAATTGAGGATGATAAAATTTCCAAAAGATTGACCAATCAGCACTGTAATTTTTTGGCTGATGTTATCATAGGAAATTCATGGTTTTCTTTTATCTTCCATTTTCTGAATAAAAAATGCAAAAGAAAACTCTTTTTTCATTATCAGTGAAACTATTGTGGTCAGTGTGCCCTGAAAACTTGTACTTTTGGAAAAGAAGTATACTGCTTTCGTTGGCATGTTTCGTTTTTTTTTTTTTGATGATACTCATGCACTATGCACGCTGTTAAAAATATGCAGTATTACTTCATTCTGTTGTGCAGAGCAATCGGAAATTGTTTTCCCAAATCATCTAGATTTGAAGAATGGCCCGTTTTTATTAGTTATGTGAAAAAGTAAATACCAGGGACCCTCAGCTGCAGGATGGCTCTTTCTTCACATCTGCTGCTGCTGCTTTTCTGGAGAATGTCAGTTGCTAAGAGAAAGGCTTTGTTTGATGCATATAAAGTGAACTTTGTTTGGACCTCCCTCAAGCAACTTTAACTGTGTAAAAGTCCAGCCAGACATTCCTCACTAGATGATAATTGAAATGCAGGTCAAATTTAGAACCCAACTTATATTAGTTTAAAAATAGACAATGCCTTTATAAAACTGACCTGGTACACTTGGGACTGGGGATCTCATAGATTATTTCTAGTAATTCACATAGCTCTGGGTTGTGCTCTGAAACGCAGTGCATTAGTCAGCCAAAGGGGTGCTGATGCAAATACCAGAAATCTGCTGGCTTTTATAAAGGGTATTTTATTTGGGGTAGAAGCTTACAGTTACCAGGCCATAAAGCATAAGTTTCTTCCCTCACCAAAGTCCATTGCCACGTGTTGGGGCAAGATGGCTGCCAATGTCTGCCAAGAGTTCAGGCTTCTTGGGTTCCTCTCTTCCTGGGGCTTGCCTCTCTCTGGGCTTAGGCTTGCTTCTCTCCACCAGGCCAGCTGTAGTCTATCAAGCGAATGGCCTGTCTCTTCCTGGGGCCTTCTCTCCTTCCTCATGACCAAGGTCCTCTGTGTGCTTGCTTCCCTGGGCTCCAGCATTAAAACTCAGCTTCAAAACTCCAACCTACTCCTCTGCTCTGCCATGTAGTTTTATCTGTAAGTCCCCGCCCACCAAGGGGCAGGGAGTCAACGTCCTCCTGACGTGGCCCTTTCAAAGCCATAATCATAACTTAATCGTGCCCAGATGAACAGACCAGTTTACAAGCACAATCGAATATCATTTTTTGGACTTCATAACTATATCAAACTGCCAAACTGCTACAGGCAGTATGCATTTGGGCTAGAAGAAGCCAGTGTGCTTGTAACTTGGGATGAAATCTTTTTGTCATACATCAGTTTATTCAGTCCGTACTCATCAATTCCAGTGACTTTGTAGCAAGACTAGAAATTATTCATCAAAGGAAAGAATCTGATTTCTGTACACTGATTTTATTGGATGTTTTGTAGTTTGACTAGGAAAAGCTGGAGAACATGGAAAGAAAATCCAACAGGTTAATTTTAAGGTACAATAAATTCCGTAGTATGAAATTTCCTTCAGTTTTATTATGTTGTTGTGAGGGTACAGTCTAAACTTGGTAACTCTAAAGATGAGAAAGATATGACTACGCCAGCTCTTGCCTGGGGTTGGAAATCAGTTTATCAAATGATAGAACAACGTTTATAATATGCAAGCAAATAATTATGAAAATTTGGAATAATTCTTTTGCACCTCAGTTATCATACCAAGTCTAAGCATAACCTGATGGAGAGAAAGTGCCCAATCAACATTTGTGAAATGACTGACTCTAAGAAAAACACTCTTTCTGTTTTCTGCTAATCCCAGTTGGTCAGTGCCTTCCTCTTCTACCCTTAGTGGTCTGACTCGATTTAAACCTGCCTTGGTCATTGACCAAGGCAGCCTGAGACACAGCTTTTCTCCTTGACAATAAGGTCTTTGTTTGGATACTTTGGGAAATGTTAGCTACAACCAGGGCTAAAGTGCAAAGTTAGTAGTACATTAATTTAATTTTTTGTTCTAACAGGCTGATGGCACAGCTACATAAAGGAATTGGCAGCAAGGAGCAAATGTGGGTTGCTTGAAGTTTCAAGGGGTAGTGAGGCAGGCCAGATTATAGGAGCATAGTGTTGGTTTTATTAGGAGTTCAGCAGTTTTAAATTTCATTGTAACTTGATTTTTCCAACAGTAAAAAGGATCAACATAATTTTTATTTTGAGAAAACAGTCAGTAAGAGATGTGTTTGCAGACTACATTTTCAGGGTGTTATTGAGGGTTTTCATTCCTTTACTTAGGATAAATCTTTGACTTTGAAACAGTTTGACAGATAAAGCTATTTAATACTGTGACCATCTTTTGAGGCAGATAGAAATTTTGTTCTTGGATATAAATCAAGTTAATATAAACTCTGGATATAAACAGTTTCTGTGCTCTGGTTCAAACAACTTGAGGACTGTGTGATAGGACCAGGCTCATGCATTAGCTCTTTAATGGTTCCTGCACTAAAGCTAGCCTTTAAGGGAAGCACTTAATGAACCAATTCAGTGTTTGCCCTAAGGAACTGGAATTTTTGGGAACTGCTGATATGTGCTTTTCCTCTGCCTTTGGTTCCTAAGCTTCACCAGGATGGCTGCTTGTTCCATAAATGGGTTTGGAAGTGGGTTTAATTGTACTTGTAAAACTCAAAATAAATTTCTTTATTTTCTAGTTGAGAGGCTAGTAAATGGCATTTTCATACATTAACCTCCCTTTTTGTTGCCCTGGAAGACAAGGTCCAGAATCTCTTTAATTTCAGTAATATTCTCCAATTTCAAACTCAATTCCCATCAAATGAGCACATCTGTGATGTCTGTTCCTCTAGCTCTGTACTCAAAAATAATTATTGAAGAAATACTTGAGTAGATTCCAAGTATTGTTATACTGCTATGTCTATGAACAAGACAGAGTTTTAATTTTGTGTATTTGACTAGGGTAACTGAAGAGACCTTTATTGTTCCAAGGATATAGCATTCACACACACACACAATGGAGCATTTTGACAAAGTATCACCCTCATAAGTATCTATAACTCTAGGTCATATTAACAACTTTGATTATCAGTCCCCTCTAATACAGGCACTTAAACAAAGATTTACATGTTATGTCAGGAGTGAAGCTAATATTTAATCTATATAAATTGATTCAAATTGATTAAATGTATCTACACTTGGAAAATGTATTTTAAGATGAATAAATTTTATTAGGTCAAAGAATATTTTCTCTTATTAGTCTATAAATTAAAATATTCAACTACTTGTTTGTGTTTGTTATTATAATGATGAACTTTTATATTCCTTCCTGATCACTGATAATGGTGACAGGCCAAATTGAAGGAAATCTATGGCTTAATATTTATTACTGAAAAGTATATTGGCTCTGGTTTTTAAATTTGAATTTTCTGGGATTGGGTGGTATGTGGAGGGATATTGAAAATCTAGAAAATCTGTCTGTTTTCCTTTCTTTCCAACTTGGGTGCCTTTGTTTTTTGTTTCATTTTGGTTTTTGTTCTTTGCTATCTAGAACCTCCAATACCATGGTGAATAGAAATGATGAGGGTGGACATCTTTTCTTGTTCCTGATGTTAGTGGGAAATCATTCTCTCACCATTAAGTGTGATGTTAGCTATGAGTTTTCATTAGATAATCTTTATCAATTTGAGAAAGTTCCTTTCTATTCCTAGGTTACTGAGGGTTGTTGCTTTTTTAATCATGAATGGGTGTTGAATTTTGTCAAGTATGTCTTCTGTATATATTGATATCACGTGGCATTTTGTCCTTTATTCTATTAATATGATATTAATTGATTTTTGGATGTTAAACCAAACTTGTTTTCCTGGGGGTGAATCCCATTAGGTGTCATAATGCATAATCCTTTTTATATATTGCTGGATTTGATTTGCTAATTGAAGATTTTTTGTGTGTGAGGACTACTTTTTGAGTGTGTATGTTCATGAGGGATTTTGAGCCATCTTTTGGTTTTCTTGTGATATATTTGTCTGGCTTTGATATCAGAGTATTACTGGCCTCATACAATGAGTTGGGATATTTTCTGGACTAGTATGTGAAAAACTGGCATTATTTCTTTAAGTATGTGGTAATATCAGCAGTGAATCCATGGGACTGAGAATTTCTTTGTGGCAAGATTTGTTTTTTTTAACTTTTTTTTTTTTGGTATAATAATTTCAAACTTACGGGAAAGTTGCAGAAATAGTACAAAATTAATACATAGAACTCCAGTATACCCTCCTATCCATATACCCAGATTTAGCAACTTTTAACATTTTTGCCATATTTGTTATTCTCTATTTAATCTAGTTTTTCTTTTTTTTTTTTTTTTTTTTTTAACCGGAAGGTACCGGGGATCGAACCCTGGTCTCTCCATATGGTAGACGGACGCCGAACCTCTTGAGCCACATCCGTTTCCCTTTAATCTAGTTTTTCTAAACATTGGAGAGGAGTTTTCATACATCATGCTCCTTTGTCTACTAATACTTCCAAATTAATACTAATTTGTGACTTTTCCAGTTTTTCCTCTCTTATTGATTTCTAGCTTCATTCTCTTGTGGTCAAACAAGATACTTTATATAATTTCAGTTGTTTTAAATTTATTGAGATTTTTTTATGACCTCACAAGTGCACATGGATTATTTTCTGCCCTAGAAAATAATCCATGTGCACTTGAGAAGAATATGTATTCTGGTGTTGTTAAATTAGGTGTTGTATGTATCTCTGTTAGCTCTAGTTGGTTTATAGTATTTTTCAAGTCCTCTGTTTCTTTATTTATCTTCTGTCTACATATTCTATCCATTATTGAAAGTGGTGTATTGAAGTTTCCTACTATTAACCATTGATGTAGAATCTCCCTTCAAAATCTGTGAGTGTTTTCTTCATATATTACAGGGTTCTGTTGTTAGATGCATACGTATTTATAATTATTATATTTTCTTTATTAATTGACCCTTTTATCATTATATCATGTCCTTCTTTGTCCCTTCTAATAGTTTTTGACTTAAAGTCTATTTTGTCTGATATTAGTATAGCTACCTCTGTTCTCTTTTGATTACTGTTTGCTTGGAATATTTTTTCCCATCCTTTCCTTCTCAACCTAATTTGAATTTAAGGTGAGACTCTTGTAAGGAGCATAGAGTAGGCTCATGCTTTTTAATACATTCTGATACTCTCTGCCTTTTAACTGGAGAATTTAACCCACTTTCATTTAAAATAACTACTGCTAATGCAGCACTTAGTTCTGCCATATTACTATTTGGTTTCTTTAAGTCTTATACCTCTTTTGTCCCTCAGATCTTCCAATACTGCCTTCTTTTGTATTTAGTTGACCTTTTGTAATGAACCCTTTAATATCCTTTCTCATTTCCTCTTTGTGTATTTTTCAGAAATTTTCTTTCTAATTGCCATGAGACTTAAATCTCAAATCCTAGATCTTTAACAATCTCACTTAATTTGATACCTACTTAATTCCTATAGCATATATAGCTTATGTCCCTTTATCCCTCTATCCCTCCACCTTTATGTTGGTCTTACATCTTCATACATTGTGTATCCAAAACCATAGGCTTATCACTGCTTTTTATGGATTTGCCTTTTAGATCCTGTAAAAAGAAAAAAAGTGTTACAAAGTAGATACATTAGTACTGGTATTTATATTTACCCATATGGTTATCATTACCAGAGATCTTTATTGTTTCATACAGCTTTGAAATATTTCTCATGTCCTTTCCTTTCAACCAGAAAGATCCCTTTAGCATTTCTTAAAGAGCCAATGTAGTGGCAACGAACTCCCTCAGCTTTTCTTTATCTGGGAATATCTTAATCTCTCCCTCATTTTTGAATGAGTTTTGCCAGATACAGAATTCTTGGTTGGCAGTTATTTTCTGCATTCTTGATACCATGCTTTCTGATGAGAAATTGGCATTTTATCTTATTGTGGCTTCCTTGAGCATGATGTATTGCAGCTCTCAGGATTCTCTCTTTGGCCTTGTAAGTCAACAGTTTGATTATAATGTGTCTCAGTGTAGGTATCTTTCATTTTATCCTGTTAGGGTTTCATTGAGCATCTTGGGTGTGTATATTCATGTTTTTCATTAAATTTGGGAAGTATTCAGTGATTATTTCTTTGAATATTCCTTCTGCCCCTTTTCATCTTTTTTCTCCTTCCCATAATGTGTATGTTGATATGCTTGATGGTGTTTCACAAGTCTCTTAGGGTCTATTCACTTTTCTTCATGCTTTTTTCTTTTTGCTCCTCAGACTGAGTAATTTCAATTGTCTTATCTTCCAGGTTCATTGATTCTTTCTTGTACCACCTCCAATCTGCTATTGAACCCCTCTAGGGGATTTGTTATTTCAGTTACTGTGGTTGTCAGCATTAGTCTTGCTCATTAGTTCCTTTTTATGATTTCTGTCTCTTTATTGAAATTCTCTTTTCATTCATCTGTCATTTTCCTGGTTTTCTATAGTTCTTTTCCTTTAACTCTTTGAGCATAAGCCTTTTTTTTTTAATTTATTTTTTAATGCCACTGTCTGATGTGCTCCAAATCTAGTGTGCTTCACTGATAGTTTCTAATGTTTTATTCTGGTCTTTTGCATGGGTCATCATTTCCTCTTACTTTCTGGGCCTTGTAACCTTCTTTTGCATACTGAACTTTTTAATATATTAATGTATTATCTCTGGAATTTAGTCACTGAGGTGTCTGTTCGGTAATCTTGTATCCAACTAGTGTTTTGTTTTTTTTTTTTAAAAGATTTTATTTATTTATTCATTTATCTCCCCTTTGCTGCTTGTGCTCGCTGGGTCAGCTAACCACGCCATGCGGGCGGGCTTGCCTTCACCAGGAGGCCCCGGGAACCGAACCCGGGGCCTCCCATATGGTAAACGGGAGCCCTACTGATTGAGCCACAGCCGCTTCCCACCAACTAGTGTTTTGACTCAGATTTCATTGGATACTTGGAGTTTACAATGTCACTCAAAAGACAGAAAATACTTTCTCCAGTCTTTGCAGATTGGTCTCTGTGAGTATTCTCTTTCACAATTCAGTCTGCCTAACACTGAATCTGACTGAGCAGCCTGAGTCAAAAGTCTGGTCACCTAGGTCTTTTCTTAGAATGTTCCTTATCCTAGGCATGCAGGTACGGCTTTAGGAATTTCCGCATTTACTTGGATCTGAATGCCCTTTTACCCTTTGGAAATAGTCTTCTTTCCTGGTACTAGATGTTATATATAGTATGTTTTAAAACCAGCAATTCTTTTCCCCAGGCAACTGTGATTTGATTGTTTTCTTACAGCACATTAGCTGCTCTGTGAGCCATTTCTTTATGTTGGGTAAGTTCTGGGAGTGTGCACCTGTAGCAAGTATCTTGGTTCAGTTCTTTAGGCTGCTACCCAACAATTTGGTAAAGAAATATGTGCTCACTAGAATGAGTATCACAATTACACTGTTTCCTCTGGAGCTGAAGCCAAGGGCCTGCATTGGGAGAGCTGGATGGCTCTCCACCAAATCAGAGGCAGGGTAGAGGAAAGACAGCAATGGTGCCATGAGGTTTTCCTACCGTTTTTAAGTTGGTGCTGGCTAGTTACTGCCAGCCTTTAACTGTTTCATGGAGCTCTGAGAAAGATGGTTCTAGCTGATTTTGCTTGTTATTTAAAATTTTTGTGGGGCTAGAGGACTCTAGAACATCTCACTCCACCATTGTGGTGACATTACCAGCCTGTGGGAAGATTTTTAATTACTCATTGAGTTTATCTACTTGATATATATTTCTATTTAGTTTTCTCTTTATTCTTGAGTCAATTTTCATAATTTATGTCTCTTTTAGAATTTATCCATTCCTCTAGGTTGTCTAATTTGTTGGGATACAGTTGATAATAGTATTCTCTTATACTATTTCAGCTTTCTGTTGGGTTGCTAGTGATGTCCACTCTTTCATTTTGTTAATGCTATCTTCTTTCTTTTTTCTTGGTCAAGCTACCTGGTTTGTCAATTCTGTTGGTCTTTACAAAGAATCAAGTTTTGCTTTCATTGATTTTTTTGCTCTGTTGTATTTCTATTTTCAATTTCATTGATTTATTATTTTTTTCTTCTGTCTGCTTTGGGTTTAGTTTTTTCTTTTTCTAGTTACGTAAGCAGGAAATGACTTGAACTCTTATTTTCCAATATAGATGATTAAAGGTATAAATTTCCCTCTAATCACTGCTTTAGCTGCTTCCCATTAATTTTGATATGTTTTTTGTATTCATTCATTTTGAAAATTAAAAATTTTCCTTTCCATTTTATTCTTTGACATGTTGTTTAGAAGTGTTTGGTTAAATTTCCAAATATTTGGGGATATCCTACATTTCTTTCAGTTGTTTTAATTCCTTTGTGACTGGAGAACATACTTTGTATGATGCGATCTTTTAAAACTAATTTAGTCTTACTTTCCGGCATTGCAAATGGCCTCTCCTGATCTTGAAAAGAATGTGTATTCTACTGTTGTTTGATGCTATGTTCTAAAGATATGAATTAGGCCATGATGGTTGATAGTGTTGTTCATGTGTTTTATATTTTTCCTGATTATTCTTAGTTATTTTATCTGCTGTTAAGAATGCAGTACTGAAGTCTCCAATTATAGTTGAATTGCCTCTCCTTTCCTTAATAACGGAGCCTATTTTCAGGCTCCGTTATTAAGTTGTGTATAGGTTTATAATTGTTAAATCTTCCTGGTTAATGGACTCATATCATTATTGTTCCTCTTTGCCCCAGAATATTTTTTGGCTTAAAGTCTTTTTTGTCTAAAATAGTATGGCTGCTCCAGAGCTCTCTTATGGTTACTGCTTGTATGATATATGTTTACCCATCTTTGAAAGGCTATCAAATTCAATCACTTGTCAATATCAGAATATTGCATTGTAATTCTTTGTATATTTTTCAGCTCTGCCACAGTTTCATAGCATCTTAATTATTTTCATTATGATAGTAAGTTAAAATAAGAGGAGAATCTTTTAAAAATTATTAGGCAATTATGAATAGAGCTCCTATTAACATTTATGGTCAGATTTTCTGTGAATGTAAGTTTTCATATCTCTAGGTAGATACCTAGGCATTAATTTCTGGGTCGTATGGTAAGTGGATGTTTGTAAGTACCTGTCAAACCATTTTTGAGAGTAGTTGTACCATTTGCATTCCCACCAGCAATGTTTGAGAGTTCCCTATGCTTTGTCAGTATTTGGTATTGCCAGTATTTTTTATTCAAGGCATTCTAATTGGTATGTAGCATTATCTCATCTTGGCTTTAATTTGCATTTCCTGAATGGCTAATGGTGATGAACATCTTCCATATGCTTATTTGCAATTCCTTTATACTATAGTGAACTATTCTCTTGAAGCTTTAAATGTTCTGTGTTAACCGTTTCTGAGAAAATTAAGTACCTGAATACAATCTTTCCTTGATAACAGAGCTCATTGTTATAAACTATAATTACTATATGGGTTTGGAATTACAAGTTGCTTTCAAGGACTATTGAGTGGTGTAGGACTGTTTATATCTCTTTCAGGCATTTACCTTTCTGCTCTGGGTGTTCCTGATTCTGGCAGCTGTCCTACTTCCCATTGCCTTTCTGGCTCCCAGCTCTTGTGAAATGATCATGAATAAGTGACTGTGTTTGAAAGAAAAATAGTGAAGTGCTTCTTGGTAAATGCCCTAAGAGCTCTTTTCTTAGTGAAATGTAGCATCTTTTTTAGTGCTTCTGAAACTGGGACCATGAAATTGATAGGAGGACTCTGTGAATGTGAATCTCCATATGCCCCAAGCATTGTCCATAGGCTGAATAAACAATATGCCTTGCAATATAGATGCTTCTCTTTCTCAAAGGTATGTGGATGCCATTGTAATTTATAGGTAAAATGTCGTCTAAAAGCAATTGTGGCTTTCTTATAGTAGTTCTTTCTTTGTATAATTTCTCTACCAACTTTCCTCTTTATTAGCATGTTGTGGTGAGTAGAGGTTGTCACATAGAGCTTTCCTGATAAGTGAGATATGGCTGTTCATGACTAGCCAGGGCAGGATGAAGTAGATTTTTAATTTTGTGCTATTTAACCATAGGCTAATAGTTAATCAAATGCTCTTTACAAGACTTGGGTCAATTTTTGATGGTGTAGTATGGTGTATTTTTGTTGAAAGGCCTTTTATGAAAGTTGGGATACTTGCAAGCTCTTCGAATTCCTCAAATGAGAGGTCCTATATGAATTTTTATTAACACCTAAAAAAATGACAAGGAAAAGTGTATTCTTCAAGTCATTGTTGCCTAAAATAAATGTTTACATCATGGATTGCAGGATTGATGCCTTTCCCACTTTCATTGTGTCGTTTTGATGCATTTGTTATAAATAAAACTTGATAAGTGGCTTGGTAGTTTAATAAAAAGATTATAAGAATGGAAAAGGAAACTATGTATGATTTATATAAACACAATATCTGGTTGTGTATTCTTTTTTTTTTTTTCATTTTAAAAACTATTGAAGTATATTACTCATACATGAACATACATAAACTATAAGTGTTCAGTAAACATTGTGAACTTACAAAACAAACATGTATAACATCATGCAGGGTTCCCATACATCACCCCACCACAAATACTTTGCATTGTTGTGAAACATTTGTTAACAAATTATAAAAGAGCATCATCAAAGTATTACTACTAACTATAATCCAAATCTTACTACCCTATACTTTTTTTTTTTTTTAAGGATTTATTTATTTACTTTTATCCATTTTTACACCCCCCCCCACCCCACCGTTTTTGCTGTTTTTGTGTCCATTCGCTGGGCAACTCTCTGTGTCTGTTTCCTGCCCTTCTCATCCTTTTCCCACTGTCTTCACCAGGATTTGATCCTCGGAACCTCCGATGTGGGAAAGAGGCGTCCTACTGCTGGCACCACCTTACTTCGTTTTTCAGTGTGTCTCATCTTGGCTCTCCCTGTGTCACTCTCTTGTTATGTCATCATTTTGTTGTGTGGCTCACAGGGCCTGGTGGCTCACCCATGTGCTGGGTTTGGGGGGGTTCACCCACTCGTGGGACCTGGTGGCCTGCGTGCCTTCTATATTTTTCTTTTCTAAATTTTTACTGGGAGGTCCTGGGGATCGAACCCAGGTCCCTCCATATGGGAAACGGACACCCAACCACCCGAGCCACATCCGTCCCCCTCCTATCTCTCTTAAGGTTGACCAAAGATACCTAGACTTACAGTCTTTTCCCATACAGGATGGTCATATAATAAATCAGGCTTAGTTTATCACCAGCATTCTAAAAACCAGACCTAGGGAGAAAAACTAGGTCTGGGGACACATGCATGGTTTCTAATATAGCGAATGTTTAGCCTACCTTGATTATCAGGACAGCGAGAATATTCCCATAGGTGTGTATTCTTGATCAGATTCTTACTTAAGTTTCTAAAGACTTTGCTGCTGTGTACATCTCATACTGCCAAGCAAGTTCTTGTTCAAAGAATATGTAATATCATAATGTGATAATTTCTTATGCAAATATCATCTTAAATTACCAACTAGCGCTTTATTTTCCTCAGTTATTTTTGGTTCTCTTTTCATGATGTGAACTAGAATATCAATCCCTTCTATGTTAAAAGAAATTAAGCAAAATACAAAAAAAAAGTGGTTGTACTAAATTATCAGCAACCTATTTATAGTAATGAGATATTCTGGGCTGGAATTTGTCTTTGTGTCCCTTTTTATGACATTTATTTAGATTTCCAGATTTGTTTATCAATACTCAAGCAAAACTACCTTTAAGTTCGATTGTTCAAAATTGTTCAATTAAGACTAGAAATTTTAAATGTTAGTGGCTGAAGTGGAGGTCATTAATATGAGATGTGCCCCACCAGAAATTTGGAGATCCAGTTCCTAATCATTTCATACTGATCTCACCTCTAAGGATTTCTATTGAATAGTTGTCTATGCTAACTTTGTTAGGAATTAAAAATCTTGGCATAAACTTGTTTAAAGTGATTAACTTTCTATTATAAACATGCCAGTGTTAATTGAAATTAGTCTAAATGTTCACTTTGGTCGTATTCAGGGAGTTGTTTTTTAATTTTGTAGAGATTTACCATACCGGAAAAATTTAACTACATTAAAATTAAGAACTTATCTTCATCAAAAGATGGTGTTAAGAGAATGAAAAGGAAAGAGTTGGAAGAGATATTTGCAGTATATATATCCAAGAGAGGACTTACTATGCAGAATATATTTTAAAAACTACAAATCAATAAAAGCCAGACATCCAGCTATAACTCCTCCTGACAAAAGGCTAAGACTTGGTTGATTAGGCAGCTCATAAAAGAAGATACTAAAGATGTTGTTTATGTGAGAAAATGTGGAAGGGGGAGGGGGGAGGCATATGGGAATCCCCTATATTTTTTATGTAACATTTATGTAATTTAAAGCTTCTTTAAAAAAAAAAAAAAAAAAAAATGATACTCAGTTGGCCAACAAGCCTTTTAAGGGCTCTGAATCATTTCTTATAAGGGAAATGCAAATTAAAACCACAATGGGTCGTTCTGTTCTCATGAGGATGACTAAAATGACAAAGGCTGATAATTTCAACTGTAAAACAACTGGAACTCACACATACTGCTGGTGGGAATATAAACTGGCACAATGTTTGACCCACCAATGCCACTCCTTAGTATACCGACTCAACAGAAATACACACATAAATGCTCCAAAGAATAGTTAGAAGCATAGTCTTAGCAGCACTAGTTGTACTGGTTCCAAACTGGAAATAACCCAAACATCCATCAACAGTAAAAGGAGAATACATTGTGGTATGTTCATATGATGGTATTAATGCTTTCCTGTAATTACATAGATGACACTCATAGTGTTGAGTGGGAGAAGGCAGATACAAGAGTGAATGCTATATGACCACATTTATATAGAATTCAAAAACAGGCAAAGTTTTACCTATGATGCTAAAAGTTGTAATGATGGTTGCCTTTGGGGGCTACTGAATGAGAAGAGGACAAAGGTTGTCCTCTGTGATCCTGGTAATGCTCTTTCTTGAGTGGGATGCTAACTACATAGTTGGTTTCGATTTCTGAAAATTCTTAAAGGTATACACTTAGGATGTATGTACTTCTCTATATGTATGCTGTACTTGAATTTTTATAAATGTTAACTTAAAAAAAATCCACTGAACCTAACTCTTTCTCTGTGTATTGTACCCTGGAGTAATTGTGCATAACAGTGGTAATTGTGCTTAACAGCATTTTTACCTTTGAGATTGGATACTTCTATTTGCCCATTTTGGTTTTACTATTACAAGGACCTTTTTGAAGTCTGAATATTTTAAAGGATCCAAAACAAAACTTGGCTGATAGGTTTGGAGTAAACTTTAGTGGATTTATTAAATGCAAAAGCATCTCAATATTTTAAGAACACTACAAAGAGCTAAACTAAGGTGCTGATAAGGTCATATTGCTCGTATTTCTTTCAATCCAGAATGTATATTTTTTTTTACTTGCAGTAATGCAAATCTGCTTATGGTCTAATATGCTTTTTAGTTAAAAATATGATGTTGTTATCTTTGTGTTCTCATAAGACTTATGTAGCATTTGCCATCTCAACCTTGTGTTAAAGTTTTTTATTCATACTTCTATCCCCAGTATACTATAACTTCCTGGAGGGCATAGTGTATTACTTATGTTAAACAATCAGAAAACGTTGATTGCGTTCACATTTTATAGAAGACTTAGTGATAAAGATCCCAGAAGTTTTTATTTCTACTGCATATTCCCCTTTTCTCTTATACAGAACAAAGTTAGTTGCAATTTCTTGCATGATATAATGTCTTTTCTGGTTGATAGTCTTGAATTTTTGTAGTTATCATACCTGTGACTTCCATTGAAAAAATGTGCTTGATATATGTCAGCATGATGAATATATGAATATACGTCAGAATGATGTTCAAGATAATATTATTTTAAAATGGGATGATCTGGAGTTATTATACTGATGATAGTGTAGCTCATTTTATCCTAAGAAGAATGTGTGTAAAATTGCTTTATAAATTACTAAGTAGTTGTATAGCTAGAAGGATGTGATGGGATTTTCTGGTATGATACCTGTTTTGACTTTGATGCTGAACCTGTGTGACTATCTAGAATCTCTTTAAAATGCCTTATAAGTAAATCACTGGCCCACTCCCTATGCTGAAGAAACGTTTTAAGCTGCTGATTTCATTGATATGAATATCTTGGTTATTTCCTCTACTATAAGCAGTCTACATTTATAGACTGGCATATTTGGTTTGCTTATTTGTAAAGCATTTAAAAATACACTGCATCCTAGTTTAAATTGGCTAATTATTTTGATCGTGGTAATTGCCCAAAGTGCTTGATGCTGGAAATATTTCATTAAATTTTTTTTTTTGAAACTTTTCTAATCTTTTTTACAGACAATCCATTTTTTGAGGTTAAAACACCAATGAAATTCTGCCAGTAAAATCTGTTAATGTGTATTGTGATGGTTAGGCTAATGAGTTAACTCGGCCAGGTAATTGTGCCCAGGTGTTTGGTCAAGCAAGCACTGGACTAATTGTAATAAAAGGATATTTATGGACTTTACTCACCAGTGAGTTTACTGCATAGATAGCTGATTATATCTACATCAGTCAGGAAGACTGCCTTCAGCAATGAGTGATGCTTTATCCAATCAGTTGAATGCCTTAAAAGGGGAAGTGATTTCAACATTCAGAGAGGATTTCCCAGCTTGGTCTTTGGACAGCCAGCGCCTCTGGAAACTCATCAAGGACCCTCATTGGACTTTGATTGAAGGCCCTGGTTTGCAACCTGCCTGTGGAACCTGGATTTGTGCATCCTCACTGTCACGTGAGAGACTTTTATAAAATCTCATATTATTGACAGATATCTCCTGTTGATTCTGTTTCCCTAGAGAACCCTGACTAATACATGTATATATGTATTTATTTTAATAAACTTTTTATTTTGGAATTATGTAAGATTTACAGGAAGGTTGCAAAGATATTACTATGTATTTTAAATTGCCTTGGGTGGTAGTTCCATATTTAGTATTTATATTAAAAGTTTAATATTATTAAAAAAAATCCTTGCCTCTGATTTTAGTTCAAGAGAAAAAAATATTTATTGCTTTAGTGTATATTATGTTTAAGTGAATGTATGCTGTTATCTTTTTTCCTTAAGTGTCACTTTGCTGTGATATAAATGACTTCAGCCACATGGAGAGCTGTGAAAAATAAATGTATACACAGAGATTTATGTTCTACATTTATGAGCATGAATGGACTTTATTGAAGCAGGACTGTGGGGATCGTTTAATTGTAGATTTAGAAATCTGCCTCGTGAAATGCTCAAAATTCTATGTTTTTATAAAATAAGAAAAAATAGTTTTAAAAAATTGGATATGCCAAGTTCCTATTCCCTTCCCCCCTTTTCTATTGTAGTTATATGTTAACATGAGAGAGTAGTTTGTAAGGAAAGACATTTTTAAATTGAATTTAAGATTCCTTCATTTGTAAGACATCATTATTTTATGTATCTTGAAGAAAGAAAAATGGTCTTCTAAACTACAGTACAGTGCTAAGATGCCATTGATTATAATGGTAATATGAGGTAAAATGTGAATTTTATCTTTATTTTTTTTATTTTTATTTTTTTTAAAGATTTATTATTTATTTATGCCCCCCCCTCCCGCTGCTTGTGCTCTCTGTGTCCATTTGCTGTGCGTTTTCCTGTGTCTGCTTGTCTCCCTTTGTTGTGTCATCTTGCTGCATCAGCTCACCGCACCGTGCAGGCTGGCTTGCCTTCACCAGAAGGCCCCGGAAATTGAACCGGAGGCCTGCCATATGGTAAACGGGAGCCCAACCAATTGAGCCACAGCTGCTTCCCATGAATTTTAGATTCATGCAAAACATTAATGATTTTCACAGTTATTTTAATTTGGAATTTTAATTTAGGACATATATCATTTTTAGAAGTCAGTATTAGAATCATTCATTTAAACTGTCCTGCTAGCTTTTTGCTAAAATACTGTTGGAGACTTGTTCTCCTAATCATTGTCTCTTATTTTAAGAAGATATGAACATTTTCATTGAAATATCATTTTTTGGAAAAATTTGAGTGCTTTTGGGGGGCAGACATAAAGAACCCAAATTTCTTTCTGTAACTTGGGTCCTTTTGATTTGTGTCACCCTCAGTAGCATTTTCTCATTTTCCCTCTACAATCTAATTCATGTTTCCTTCTAGTTTATAGCCTAAAAGAACTTCTCTCAACTCTGATTCTTCCCCAACCTACTACCTTTCTTTCCTTCCCCAAATTACCATCCCCTTTCTTCTTTCCCAGCATTGTCTGAATCACTCACCAACAATTCCTCACCTGAGCCATTCATATAACTTTTTGCTTCTGTTGTGTTATTTACATAGGATCTTTTTCCAAGAGTGCCATTGCTAATTTGCCAAAGATTAGCTTTGGCTAACCATTAGCTACTTTCAAAGGTGCTGTCACAGTTGTCAGGGCCTTAAGCAGTTTTCCAGTATCAAGTGTACAAAAAATTATTTGATAGTTTGATAGTTATAAAATGATGGCTACTTCATTTTTGCTTGATTGTTAGTGAAGGTGAGTATTTTCCCATGTTTAATATTGAATTTCTATTTCCTTATGAATTCTATTCATATTAGTTGTCCTATTTTATCACTAGATTAAAATCTTGTACAAAAGTGTAACAAAATAACCTACTTTAGCCTGTAGAATTTCTAAATTCTCTTTTTAAACCAAATGTGCAGAGATATCCCTTTTTATTCACAGTGATGGCTTTTGTCAGCATGTTGTTTTTAATCTGCTAGTGTTAAAATGGACTCCTTCCTTTTCCTTATTACATAGAAACTTGGAGAAAAAAGGTATCTTCCCCTTTTTAACTGGACATTTTTGTTAGGACAGTATAGGTTTTTCTTAAGTATAACAATTTAAGGAAAATTTTGTTGTTGAATCATGTCTAATAGTTTTTCTACCTTTGCTTTTCATTTGAAAATGCTTTTAACATGTAAGCTAAAGCTTTAGTAAATTATCACATGATAATTCTGGTAAATGAAAAGTGGCTTATAAGGATTTGATAAAATATTTATGTTGACAGTAATTAAGAGAAATGCCTTTCTGCTTTAATAGTAACCAGTTGATATGTAATACAGTTTCATAGGTAGTTTAGAATTGAGTGTTTTTGGTTGTTAAATATAAATTACTTGAGAATGGACTCTGATCTCTTCCTACAGCACAACTGAATGACGTTTCAGTTACATGCTGTGTACCGGCATGTAACTCATTTTGCAATCTTTCTTGAACATCTCACTTGTTGAACTTACTTTTCACTGTTGTTCATTTATTAATGCTTTTCTTTTATTGACTTGAATTATGACTATACCGTAAAGTTCCATACAGTTACTGTTGCCCTTTACAGATTCTTTGTTAGTGCAACCTACTTCCATTAACTTATTTCAAACCATCCTTAAACCAGAACTCTAGCCTGGTTTCTCTTTCCAACCAGAGACCCATATTTTCTACTCCTTTCTTGACGGTGTTGTCCTATAGCAGATTTGTAAACTCACTTGTCTCCAGGAGCCAAGCTGGTGATCGACAAGCAGGCCTTAAGGTAAGAAAGAATATTTTTCTACTGTAAGAAAACAGCAAGATAAGTGGATGATAAACAGCAGTTGACATAGGTTCCGGGTCAGGAAGACTGCAGGGCAGCACTAGAGACTGTGATGGGAGGGAGGGAGAGTGCAGGCCCCTGGCAGGCTGTTTGGCTCTAGCCCCTGTTGTCATTGGGGAATGTGGACCGGATGTGATTAGATCTCTTAGTTTTTTATGAGTGTCTGTGAATCTTGGTTTGCATGTTAAAAACCTTTATTGCTAAATTTTGTTAGATACTACATGGGCCAAAGAAAATATGCTTCTGGACCATGCTCAGTGTACAGGCTCTTAGTTTGTAACTTCTTCCTATGAAGGCATTTTCAATTCTGTATGTTATCATTAACTACTTCCCTCCACCTGTTCTTCCCTTTTGTTTCTTTGTTTATGTAATGGTAGACCCATGCATTCAGTTAATTTAAGCTAGGAACTTCCCAATTGTCATTGACTTTGCCTTATGTTATTTCTTCTTTATTTTGGAAGAGGAATCTAGGTCAAGCGAAGGCTTTTTTGTGAGCACATTTATAATCAGAAAGGAAGAAGCCAAAGGGATCCCAGAGAGTGGATATTAGATTAAGCACAGTATGTCCATTTAGGATGGGATCTGGGGTGTAGAATACAGTCATGGTCCTCCATAATCTGACCCTGATGCACCCTTCCTATTTTTTATTTCCTATTAATCATGTTTTAACCAAAACATTATTTTCTCTTTTCTTTTTTTATGGATGGCATATATTCTCTTGAATTTCTTGAGGAAATTCATTATACTTTTAAAAACATTTTCTATGGTTTCCTATATTAACTTTTTTTCATTTGGCATACTTGAATTTAATGCATCCTTTTAAGCTACTGGTTTTCCCTGAATGGATGGTGACTTTTTCAGTTGTTTATAGTGAATTTGTTAGTAAATGATAGAACTAAAATGATAGAACTAAGAGAGTTTATAGAAACTCTCTTCACCTTGTGGTGCCTGCAGGCTCTGATGACAAGAGTCATGAGATGGGCAAGCCATGTTTGGTAGGGTGGATTTTCCCTTAACGTGTGTGGGTTTCTTGTCTTCTGAGTGCAGGTAGTCTGTAAGTTATCTTCTGTGTTATCTGGACTTCTGTCCAGCTTCTCTAGTCCCAAGGACCACTGTGGGAGTTTCTCATGCCTTTAATTTGGGGACTGATATCACATACAGCCTCTCAGAAAGGGAGAGAAGGATGACATAGGTGCCATTGTTCCTCACTTACTTGGCTCACTACCTAAGGCTTGCTTCTTTGCTGGTAGAGACTTTTAAGTTTTCCTGATTTCTGCTAGGAAATTTTACTTGGAGTTCCATTCTTTTATTTCTGTGGAGTAACACTTTTCTCTTTTATTCAACCTGTTTCCTTATCCTTTATAGTTCTCAGAATTTCTTATTGCATTGGTTTGCTGTGTCTCTTGTATTGGAATTAAATCAAGGCCTAGGTTCACATTTGGGATCCAGTACCACTTAGTAGCTGTGTCTCCTTGTATGATTTATGTCTTTAACTCCTCCCCATCCCACCTGAGAATTATGGATAATAAGAGTATCTGCCACTTGTTAACAATCAGATGGAATAGTCAAAGTAAAAGCACCTGGGACCTGGTAAATCCTGAAACATTGTTAGCCTTTAGCCTAAAAAGGTTGAATGACTAAGTACTTACCTTGACAGCTTGGTTCAGGTGTGGTGTTCTCTGTTTTGTTTTGTCTTTTGTCTTTCCAATCCTTCTCCTCCTTCCCCAGACTCCAAATCAGAACTAATACGGCCCTGTTCTTCCCCTAGCATTTTTTCCCATACTGTTGTGCACTTGTCAGCCTACTTTTATTTTAGTTAGTTGGGGAGTATTTCACTCACTAGGTATGGT
Organism: Tolypeutes matacus; assembly: GCA_026826555.1. NCBI lineage: Eukaryota > Metazoa > Chordata > Mammalia > Cingulata > Chlamyphoridae > Tolypeutes > Tolypeutes matacus. Next base: position 2,308,795 of record JAKSZT010028738.1, on the reverse strand, counting down.
GTTTTGAGAGGCTACAGATGTTTTTGTTTCCCTCAGATGCTTTGCATGCAGTACCTTGTATAGAGTCAACCCTGAAAGACCTCTAGTTAAATTGAAGGGGATTGAATTAAGGTGTGTCTTTCCTTGTATGATTTGTAAAATGTAAAATCTTTAAAACTCATTGGGTTTTCCTGTTTGACCAGTGTAGGCTTATTCAGTGTAGAAAGGCACTATTTGATTGGTTAAGCACTATATTATATAGGTTATAAGTCATTGATGCTGATGTCATCAATAATACAATTGCTTCAAGTTCTTAAAACCAATTCTGTTTTTAATGATAGTAGAGCATGGATAGTGATGGTGAGGTCTGTGCATGTTTGTCCAACTTCTCTGAGAAGGCTGTACTCTCCCATTTTGAGTAGTTAAATATAACAGTTAAGATTTGAGCCTGTTTCCTTCATGCTTATTTTTAGGGAAAAGATCTGTATATTGGCTGAACTTCAAAACTTTCTTAAAGAACCTGGTTATTTAGAATTCAGGCCAAATGCACAGTTGTTACCGTAGAGAGAAAAGCAAACATTGCCTTTTGATTTATACAGTGTGCTGTGAAGGAAAGAATGAGAATTCATGTAGCAAAATTATGGCTTAATAAATCCAATGACTGTTAGACTGATACACTTAGTGCCTACACTTGAGAATGAAAATTAATGGTTTACTGAAACATATCCCTAGTGTATTCCATAGCAGTTCATTTCTTCCGTTAACCTGTATAATTGCTTCTTACATAAGTAAAGATTGTCACCTCTACTTAAAATGAAAATCTCCTCTACGGGCTGTGGAATTGCTCTTTTTAAAACAGTGCTGTTAGAAAACAAACAAAATGGATTAGAGCTGAATCAGCTAGAACTGTTATTTGATATCTCTGTGTAACTTACCATCTGTTTTAAAGATTTTGTATATACTCCCACCCATATAAAATATGGTCCATAGTATTCTAAATTCTGAACACTATTACATAACATTTAGACCAAGTAAAATAGATTCTATTTTTGATGCCAAATTTAAATATGTAGCTTATGATCATTTCAACTTGTTAACATTTTTTCACCTTAAATGATAGAAAGAGCCTTTTGCTTTGTGGATGGCTCCTAGACTCCTAAGTACGCCTCACCCTAACCTCTCTAGGTCACTTTAGCAGATGGTGTCACTAGTATTGATTGCTATCAGAGTTCTCATGGCTACAACTCTGGACATCATGCTTATATGAGTGCTTTTTATTTATTAAATCCAAGTTGTTTTAATTTGGCAAGTTGTTTAATTTTTTTGGTACAAATTTATACTATTCTTTTATATATATATTTAAATAATTGTATAGTTTAACTTTGAATGAGCCTAAGAGAAGCAGTCTCATCTGTCCCTGTAGCAGATTGCAAAAATAGCAGATTATTTTATCTTTTTTTTTTAATTAATTTATTTTTTATTGTGGGTAAAAATCAAAATTTTCACAATACATACCAATATTTTATTTAAATATGTTTTTTTCCATTTGAAAAACTCCAAGGTGGGTGATAATGTCTGGAGTGTTTTAACTGGACTTTGGGAATTCAAATACAACCCTCCCCCACACCCCCACTTGTGAAAAATAAAAAACAAGAGCTACAGTTGTGTTTCTTTTCTTTCTTTTTTCTAATATTAGTGTTTACCATGGGCTCAATATTGTATTTGACTATGGGGACTTATGTTATTATCTCTTGGAGGACATAATTGTGAATGTCTTGGAAACATCCACAATACCTAGTACAAAATTGTGGGAAACTTTTAATGGCTATTAAGTAGTATTGGCCCAGCCTTCACTGAGTTTGTAATCTTGTAAAAAAAATTATTTTTTTTAGTTTGTTACTAATTCCTTTCTAAAAACTATTCCAGGGACATTATCCCCTTTTACTCTTTCATGTTGATTCATGTAGCTATAGTTCACTGATTTTACTGATGTATTTCACTATTTCACTATGCTTGATTTCACTCACCAGATTTTGTTTTCCTATTTTCTATTACTAGAATTGGGGTTGTTTGCAGTTTTCTGTGGTTAGGAACAATTCTGCTGGGAACATTCTTGTACACGGCTCCAGGTGCTATACCTCCTGTTGAACATAAACTCAGTGGCATGGCAGTGTACTAGGTTATACCCATGTGTCTTAGTTTGCCAGAGCTGCTATGTCAAATACCACAAACTGGCTTTGGCTTAACAACAAGAATTTATTTGCACACAATTTTGAGGCTAGAAGAAGTCCAAAATCAAGATATAGGCAAGGCTTGCTTTCTCCCATAGTGTGTAGTGTCTGTTGCTGGCTGCTGGCAGTCCACCGGGTTCCTTGGCTTGTTTTTCGACCTCCTGTCATGGCGACATCCTTTCCTTTCTCGCATCTGTGACTTCTGGGTTATCTCCATAAGGTCTCCACTAATCTGGATTAAGACACTATGCTGGTTCAGTTGGCCACAGTTTAGCTAAAAGCAACATCTTCAAAAGGTCCTATTTTGGGGAGCACCCTCACATGGGTGAGGGTTAAGATTCAGAATGTGTATTGGTTAGGTTACACAGTTCAGTCCACCATACCATGTTTGACCATTTCCAAAGTGATCGTATGAATAACATCCCACCAGAAAGTTTGAATGTTTCCATTGCTCCACAGTTTCGTGACACACTTAACATTGTCTGATTTTAAATTTAGTCAGGCTGGTAAGTTGTGTTTCCCTACTAAAGAACTTGAACAACATTTAATATATTTATGAACTTTTATATTTCCTTTTCATTTATGAACTTTGTCTACTTTTCTCTTAGATTGTCTTTCTTATAGATTTATAGGAATTACATATTCCAGATACATATGTATTTTTGGTTATATGCTTCTATTTTGTGGTTTATCTTTTTATTTTTTTATGATTTACTGAATAATTTTAATGAACATAAGTTTTTTTATTTTAATGTGGAATGATTTTATTCTTTTTCATTATGGTTTTCCTTTTTAATGTGGTTAACCTACTCTAAGGCTATAAAAATATACTTTTTATTGTTTACTAATAGTTTTATAATTTTGCCTTCTACTTGTAAGTCTTTAGTTAAAGTGGAATCGATTTTTATAGAGAGAGTAAAATAAGGATTCAATGTAATTTTCCTCTCATGGCTAAACATATTTGCAAATGCTGTTATTAAATAGTTCAACCTTTCTACGTTAATCTGCAATTCCTGCTATATTATAGTTGGTAGTATAGATGGTAAGGCACATTCCCTAACTACTCTCAGCTTCTTCAGGGATAGCTTGAATCTGTTTGGGCTTTTGACTTTTCATGTAAAGACTATATAATCAGCTGGTTGAGTTCCTTGAAAAATCCCGTGAATGTAGACATAAAAGTGTGTATATGTGTATATACATGTATGCATATATAAGTGCATGTACAGGTATATTCCCTAGCTTTGTCCACTGAGAGGGTCTGAGATCAGCAACTACCCCCCCCCAATAGCAAAGAACACATCTGATATCCACATCTTGTTTTCTAAATATCATTCTCCAATAAAGGAATGAGAGCTCTTTGAAGAAATGGCTGATTTCAGGATGAGAAGGTACAAAATGAAACTGGAACATCTTGTGCTGGAGAGCAGGAAATGCGAAAAGAATAACTGGGTCATGTCAAAATAACCCAGAAGCCATTTTGAAGGAGTTTCTATGAGCTAAATCTGGATAAGTTGGGCTTCAAAATAAATAACGGGGGAGTGGATGTGGCTCAAGCGATTGAGTGCCTGCTTCCCACATAGTCATCCCGGGTTCGGTTCCCGGTGCCTCCTTAAAAACAAAAAAACAAAGAACAAGCAAACAAATGAAAAAAACCAACTCAGGGGAGCCTTCCCACATACGAGCACCCGGGCTCAATCCCCGGTATTTCAATAATAAATAATAATAATGGTAGTAATGAATTATAATAAATAATAGTAACAGATTATAAATCACTGAATAAATGAATGACATAAACGTAGGAATGAGTAAATTATTGGAAGCTTGACAAGGAACAGGATATTTTCCTAGTTTCTAAGTACCTGCCTATGATATACTTGTTAATTACAAAGGGTTGAAAAGCATACCTACCATGGAGAGGCCTGGCAGACGCGACCTTACTCAACTTATCAAAGTGAACATCATCAGGAGTAACACAAATCAAAATTGTGTGCCACCTGATAGAATGCAACGAGAAGAACACAGCATCATTTCTGGGATAGTCCTGTCAATATCTTTGCTCACCATGCATTCTGTTTTTAAATAAACGTTACACTGAAGGATGACGTAGAGAAAGGTGCAGAGATCATGAGTGGAGAGGTCAGTGAATATCATAAATTGAACTCGCTTGTGAAACCAGCACCCAGATCAAGAAGTGCACGTCTAGAGCTGTTGTGACTCCTCCTAGTTATATCATTAATGATTGGTCTTGCTTGGTTTTGAACTTTATGTAAATGGAGTCATATAGTATGTGTTTTCTGTGTGTGGCTCCTTTCTCTCAGATATTAAGTTGCATTGTTGCAGGTAGCAATATTTTGTTCCCTTTTTCACTACAATATTCCATTGTGTGGCATTCCTCAATTGTGTATCCGTGCTACTATGGATACATAATGTGGTTGTTTCCAGTTTTGGGCTGTTATGAATTGCACTGCTGTAGACATCCTTGTTCATGTCTTTTAGCACACATACGTGTCCATCTCTGTTTGCTATATACCTAGGAATGGAATTGCCGAGTTATGGAATATGCATATTTTCAACTTTAGTAGTGCCAAACAGTTTTTCAAAGGGGATGCACCAGTTAACACTCTCACCAAAGGTATAAGGGAGTCCCATTTAGTCCATGTGCTTGTTGACATGGTTTTTAATTTTAAGCCATTCTGGTGGGTACCACATTGTGGTTTTAATATGTATATTTCTGCGGACTAATGAAAGTTGAGCATCTTTTCATCTATTAGCCATTTATTTGGCTGCCTTTTTTCCTGAGGTATCACCATTTATTCTAGCATTTTAGGTATTCCATCTGGGATCATTTTCCTTCTGCACAAAGGTTTTCCTCTTTATAATTTAGTGTGTCTGTTAATGATAAGCTCTCAGGCTTTGTTTGCCTTTTTAAGATTGCTTCTTATATATATAATTTTTTTTTTTTAGGGAAGTTGTAGGTTTACAGAAAAACCATGCAGAAAATTTAGAGTTTTCATATACCCCTTTATTGTTAACACTGCATTAGTGTGGTATTTTTCTTTACAATTGAAAGAGTATAATTGTATATTAACTATAGTCCATAGTTTACATTTGAGTTCACTGTTTCCATTTTACAGTCCTTTGTTGTTTTTCCCTTTTAACCACATTCAAATTCTTTTATGCACAAGATTTTAATATAGATGATATCCCATTTATCTATTTTTTCTTTTGCTGCTCATGCTTTTGGTGTAGAGTCTAAGAAACCGTTGCCTAACACAAAGTCCTAAAGATGCTTCCCTGTTTTCTACTAGGAGTTTTATAGTTTTGGTTTTTATATTTAAGTTTTGATTCATTTTGAGTTAATTTTTGTACATATTGTGAGATATAGGGGTCCACATTCATTCTTTTTGCCTTTGGATATGCAGTTTCCCCATCATCATCTGTTAAAGAGACTATTCTTTCCCAATTAGAGAACATGGTACCCTTATAAAAGAGCCATTGGCCAAAATACATGAAAAGGTGCTCAAAATCATTGGCTATTAGGCAAATGCAAAATCAAAACCACAATGAGATATACCATTCCACAGCCATTCAAATGACTATTAAAAACAACAACAACACAACAAAACAAAACAAAAAATAACAATTATTAGAAAGGATGTGGAGAAATAGGAACTGTCATTCCTTATTAGTGGGAATATAAAATGGTACAGCTTCTGTGGAAGACAGTTTGGTGGTTCCTCAGAAAGTTAGGTATAGAATTACCATATGACCTGGCAATCTCACTTCTAGGTGGGACTGAGTTGAAAGTAGGGACTCAAAAATAGATATTTGCACACCATTGTTCATGGCCCCATTATTCACAATTGTCAAAAGGTGGAAGCAACCCAAGTGTGCAACAACTGATGAATGGGTAAATAAAGTGTGGTATATACATACAGTGGAATATTATTCAGCATTAAAAAGAAATGAAGTTCTTATACATGTGACAACATGGATGAACCTTGACTTCATCATGTTGAATGAAATAAGCCAGACACAAAAGGACAAATATTGTATGATCTCACTGAAATGAAATAATTATAATAAGCAAACTCAGAGAGTCAGAATCTAGAATATAGATTGCCAGGGACCTAAGTGAGGGTGGAAAATGGGGAGTAGTTAATGCTTAAATTGTACAGATTTCTATTTGGATTGATTGTAAAGTTCTGGTAATTGATGGTGATGATGGTAGCACATTGAATGTAGTTAACAACACTGACTATGTAAGTGAATGTGATTAAAAGTGGAAATTTTAGGTTGTATATATGTATATATGTTACTAGAATAAAATTTAAATAAAAAAAATAAGACTATATCACAAACAGTGAACCCTGTTGTAAATGATGGAGTATAGTTAGTAGTTCAATTATATAAATTATAAAAATGTCCTTTCATGAATTGTAACAAATGTGCCACCCTAATGCAAGGTCTTAATAATAGGGTGGTCTTAATAATAAGGTGGTATTATGGGAACTCTCTATTTTATATATGATTTTCCTTGTAATGTACAACTGTTGAAAAAAAAAGTTTATCTTCAGAACTGTAATTACTAAAATAATTATATTTTCTCTTGAGTTTTTAGAAAAGGTTAAGTAAAACACCTGCACAGGAATTAACACTTTTATCATTAGGACTGTAATGGTTTTCAAATTAATTATCATATTGGAACTGAGAATTTTTTGAGTAAAATAAAGTCTAAATGCAAAAAAAAAAAAAAAAAAAAATTTTCAATTGGCTGTAGATGTGAAGGTTTATTTTTAAGTTCACAATTCAATTCCGTTGGTCTATAAATAAGTATATATTGGTCTATAAATAAGTTCTGCAAATGTCATGCTGTTTTGATTACTGTAGCTTTGTAATACGTTTTAAAATCAAGAAGTGTTGGGAATCGGATGTGGCTCAAGAGGTTCGGCGTCCGTCTACCATATGGAGAGACCGGGGTTCGATCCCCGGTACCTCCCGGTAAAAAAAAAAAGAAGTGTGAGGCCTCCAACTTCATTCTTCTTTTTCAAGATGGTTTTGGCCATTTGGGTTCCCTTACCCTTCCATATAAATTTGATGATTGACTTTTCAATTTCTACAAAGAAGGCTGTTGGAATTTTTATTAGGATTGAGTTCAGTCTGTACATCACTTTGGGTAGAATTGACATCTTAGTAATATTTAGACTTCCAGTCCATGAACATGAATGTCCGTTAGGTCTTCTTTGATTTATTTCAGCAATGTTTTATAGTTTTCCTTATAAAAGTCCTTTACATTTTTGGTTAAAAATTTTTTTTCCAGATATTTGAGATATCCTAGATAGTTGAGAGATTGCTTTCTTTCTCTTGTTTTCTTCCACCTTTTCTTTCTCCCATCTCCCTCTCCCTCCCCCTCATCTTTCTTTCTGTTTCCTTCCCTTCCTCCCACTCTCCCTCCCTCTCTCCTTCCCCCTCCCCTTTTTACTTTTTATTTTGACATAATTTCAGACTTGTAAAAATAGTTCAACATACAGCTTCCCCAAATGTTAATGTCTTATATAACCATAGGAAAATTATCAAAATCAGGAACTTAACATATACTATAATGTAATCTACAAACCTTATTCATATTTTGTTAATTGTCCCAATAATGTCTTTTTTTTCTGGACTGGATCCAATCCAAGATCAAACTTTGCATGTGGTTATGTCTCCTTTGTCTCTCTTAATGTTTGCCAGATGATTTTTCTATATCCATCATTATATCTACATTTCTTAATTGCAATTTTCCTGCAAGGAAGAGCTTTCCTTCTCTCTACCGATTATTTATTTATATCAATATGGACTCTTGGGTATTTATTTTATTCTATGGGTTATAATACATTAATATCATTTTTTATTTTATTACTCAAATTGTCTGAGGTTTGGCCCCTCAAGGTTGGCTCCTATGTCCTTTTGATAAGGCCCTATCATTTCCTGGGCACTTCCTTACTTTCTGGCACCATATGATATACGAGACTCATCTGGTACTTTCTCTGCTGCCATTTATCCGAAGTCCTGTATTTTTTTATTGGAAGATGATGTTTAGAAACCAACGTTGCTGAGCTATGTGTGCTCATTATTACTAGGGTATCATTGCTTCTAGAACCTCTTAGTGGTCAGAGTTAGCAAATATATATATGTATACACACATTTGCATCCATCTATCTTTCATCTGTCCTTCTGCCCACCCATCTATCTTACGTCTTATCTTCTTGTGTGTTTTAGTTTGTTAACAGCTGCTGTAAAGCAATATACCAGAAAGGGCTTGGCTTTTACAATGGAGATTTATTAACTTAATAAGCTTATGGTTCTGAAGCTGTGAAAAGTATCCAATTCAAGGTTTCATCAGGCAATGCTTTTCTCCCCTAGAACCAGCTGCTGGTGGTCTTTGATCCTCTCTCATGTGTCAGGGCACATGGCGGCACCCACTGGTCTCTCTCCTCTCTTCTGGGCCTTGCTGCTTTCAGCTTCTGGCTACAGTGGCTTCTTCTTTTCTGAGTTCTATTGATTTTGGCTTCTTGCTCTCATGGCTTTCTCTCTTTGTTCCTGTGGCTTTTTTCTGTTTTTCTCTCTGTATTTATCCCATTTATAAAGGACTCTAGTAAGAGGATTAAGATCCACCCTGGGCCATGCCTTACCCAAGTAATCTAATGAAATCTCTTAACTGAAGTGATCTAATCAAAAGGTCCCACCTACAGTAGGTTCACGTGCACAGGAATGGATTAGTTCTAAGCACGTGATCATTTAAGGGGTACATACAGTCTCAGACTACCACATTGTATTTCTATTGAAATACATTTTTTTTTGGAAATGTGGTTTCAGAGTGATACCTCTGATTCAAGTCCAACACCATAGAGTTAATTTTAAACCTTTCCATTTTCTGTATTTTTTTGTTTCTGTTGTTAGAGTATGTAGTCAAAATACTCTTTTCCAAGTGATTAGGTTAGTTCTTCTGTGCTCCCTTTCATGTGGTTATGCAGTTTTTACTTCATTTTGTGTTCTCCCCCCAAAATTGGTTGGTTTAAATTATCTACTTTTTAATTATTTGAAACATTACTGTGATTCTAATGTGAAAACTATACAAAAAGATATATTTAGAGAAATGTCACACACACACTCTTATTCCTTGTATTCTGTTCATTCTCCTGTTCTTTCTACCAGTTCCCACCCCAGTGGCTCCTTCTTGGTGTCATTGAAAAGTCCCTCCATCAGCTCAATCTCAACTTGTCCTTATATACTATATTCTGTATCCCTCAGATTTCTTGTTAGTCCTCAAACATGACAAGCTCATTCATACCTCCATGCCTTTGCACATGTTATCCCTTTGCCTAGAATGACACATATTTTCTCTCTTCTTCGCTTTTCCAACTCTAATCATTCAAAACCCTTTTCATCTCTTTTCTCTATATGTATACATCTTTTCATTATCCTCCACACTCGTGTTTCATGCCCCCCAGCATTTAATAATTCTTTCCTGTTAATTTGTAGTTTCCATGGCACTGGTGTATGTATAGTAACTTTTATGCCATTTGTTTTAAATCATTGATACACAGACTTGTCAGCCTCTCTCTGTTAACTCCTCTAAGACATGGACTCTATCTTTGTATTTCTAGCATCTAGTACAGTTTCTTGTACATGTCAGTTATGTAGTATAGTGAATGGATTTCATTTCTTTTCATTTGTTTTTTCTTTACTTCTTCTCTGTTCATTTCAGTCATGATATAAGCCCTTATTAATAGAATGTGAATCCTTATAGTTTGATGCCCATGATCTTGGCCTTGGCATTTGCATAGTTGCTGCCTCCCTCAATTTATTGGACCCTGTCCTGATAATTTAATGGGTTCTTAGGATCCCTGGAAGTTATGATACCCAATTAAATTTTAGACACGGTACAGATTGATAAAATGAATCAAGGTGTAGAAATTGGGATAAATATACAGGCCTAGAAAGTCAAGGCTTATTGTATTTGTCTTCTTCATTTGAGCTGCTAAAATTTCTTCCTTATTTAATCTTTTAGAGTGAAAGAAATTATTGTAATGAAAATACATCCCTTCAACAGTCTTTTAAAATCCCTTGTAAGCTTTAAACATGTCATTATTTTTGTCCAGAAGGTAGGCTCAGTGACCTTCCAAATTGCTTCTTACATTACTTTCTATTCTGTAAGATTATCCAGCAAATTATTAAAATGTAGGGGCTTATTTCCACCAGTCTCTTCATCCATCTCTTGCTTTCCTCTTTCTTGCATTCACTTCCTGCCACCCTTGCATCCTGTGAATCACAGCTCATTTTCCCAAGTCCCACCTGAAACTTGAAATGAAGGTTTGGTTGCTAGGCATGTCACACTGTAAGTAAAGGGGAGCTTGTGAGGGCACAAGTCTTGCCACTCTATCAGAGCATTTGATGACCAGGGAGCGTGAGCTGTTGCAAAGCATCCATTTAGTAACATGGCCCATGTTCTTTATTTATAAACATGTAATAAAGTATTTTACTTTTGTGTTAGAGTATAACATATTTAAATACAAGTAAGTGAATACCTTGATGAGTTTTCTCAAATTGAACATACCTGTGAAACCACCACTCCATCAGGGAGTCGAATTAGTAGCCCCCAGAATTCCTCCTTCCACACCTGCCCATTCTCCTCCTCTACTTCCAAGAAAGTTGACTCCTATTCTGGCTTACATTGTTTTACTTATTTTTGATCATTATAAAGTGGAACCATACAGTATGAACTTGTACATGTCTGGCTTCTTTGTCTCAACATTGTTTGTGAGATTCATCCATGTTGTTGCTTTAGTTATGGTTCATTTATATATATTTTTATTTAATTATTTATTTATCCCCACCCCCCTCCCCCATTGTTTTTGTGCTCACTGTCTGTTCTCTGTGTTCTTCTGTGTCTGCTTGTCTTCTCTTTAGGTGGCACTGGGAACTGATCCTGGGATATTCTGGAGTGGGGCAGAGGCCCTTCATCTCTTGCGCCACCTCAGCTCCCTGGTCTGCTATGTCTCTGATTGTCTCTCCTCTGTGTCTCTTTTTTTTTATTTTTTATTTTTTTATCGGGAGGTACCGGGGATCGAACCCTGGTCTCTCCATATGGTAGACGGACGCCGAACCTCTTGAGCCACATCCGTTTCCCCTCTGTGTCTCTTTTTGTTGCATCATCTTGCTGCACCAGCTCTCCACGTGGGCCAGTACTCTTGCATGGGCCAGCACTCCTGCGCCGGCCAGCTTGCCGTTTCACCAGGAGGCCCCGGGAATCGAACCCTGGACCTCCTATATGGTAGATGGAAGCCCAATTGGCTTGAGCCACATCTGTTTCCCTTCATTTTTATTTATTGCTGTATATCAGGGAAATTAGAGCATATGGGCTGGCTCCCTTTTTTGTAAATAAAGTTTTATTGCAACATAGCCAAACTCATTAATTTACGTATTGCCTATTGTTGCTTTCACACTCCAAAGGCAGGGTTGCATAGTTGTGACAGAGACTTTATGGCCCTCAAAGCCTAAAATAGTTACTATCTGGCCCTATAATGGTAAAGTTTGCTGACCTTGACTGTATAGTATTCAGTTGTATGAATATTTCACAATGTATTTTTTCCTGGTGTTCGGCTGTTACAAGTAATGCTTCTTTGGGGCTTGTGTATATGCATTCCTGGAGTGGAATTGCTGGGTCACAGGGTATGCTGTGTTTTGCTTTATTAGATCTTGCTGAGCAGGTTCCCAGTTTTCATTCCCACCAGCAGAGTTAAGAGAGTTGAATTGTCTACTTTGCTAAAACTTGGTGGTGGTAGATGTTTTAATTTAGCTGTTTTAATTAGTAATTTTATCTTGTTAAGATTTTAATTTGTATTTCCATGATGATGAATGAGGATGAGCACCTTTTTATAAGTTAATCGGCCATTTTGACATCCTGTTTGGGGTGGCTTGTCTTTTTCTTATTATTTTGTAGCAATTCTTTCTATATTGTGACTGAGTCCTTTGGTGGATCTATGTTTTGCAAATATCTTCCGTTTGGTGTTTGTTGTTGTCATTGTTGTTTCCTTTTAACTAATCATAACTAATCGGCAGCACCATACCGGCATAACATATACTGAAGAAATGGAAATTAGACACAGTCTTTGTAGACTTATAAATATTAGTGGTCCTTAGCCTTGTAAAGGCACACCATCCCCAGGAAACATAGCACTGTCTTGCAGCAGAGTGAGGCCTTCTTAATTAAGAGTGTGATTTACTGTATTGTTATTTGATCCTGGGGTCTAGAAAAGGACAGAGTTCTTATCTTTTACTTGTGAATATTAAAAGCAATTCTAGGGTCTGAGAGTCTCCAGTTCTATGGATGTGTTTGTTTAGCATTCCATGATATGCTAAATAATCAGATTTTAAAAAGTAACATGCAGTGTTAAATATTTAAATCAGATATGTGCTTTTTTCTATTAAGAATTATTTCCTCAGATCCTGGAGTTTAGAGATTTTGGAAGTTAAGCTGATTTATCTAGCTTGATGTTGCATCTCATTGAATTGGTGTGTGTTGTAAGGGGTAGACTACATGGTTTTTGAGGTCTGTTTAATAATTTTTTCTCCTCCCCCCTACCCCACCTTCTCCTTCCCTTTTCTTTCCTTTTCAGCAATTCAGGTCCTTATTTTAAAGTTTGCTTATTTTGTTTTTTGGTGGTTGGCTCTACAATAGATTCAGATGATCTTTACTTGAAAATACGTAAAGATAGTCTAATACTACAGGTGTTACCTCTAATTTCCAATTTAATGTTGCTGTTTACTTTAAAAATTTTGGTTTGCCTCTTTTAGAAAAAAGAAAAAGACTTGTGTTTTGTCAAAGTTATGCAAATATTCTATTTAGTTACATTTCTTATGCAAGTTAATTCTTTTTTTTTTTTTTTTTTTTTTTTTTTCCACTCAGGTTATACATGATTAACATGGATGTTTAATTCACGTGGCCATGGCACAAGAATATAGTGAGTACTGTATCAGATTTCCTGTGATCTACCTGCTTTATAAAGTGTCGATTTTCTGTCTTTTAAATTTCTGATTGGAGCAGTGGAGATGTGCCACAAAGTTTAAATCTGCTTTTCACAAAGGGATCAATTCATTTGATCATCTGCTTTTTGAATGTATGGCTTTATATACACATATATCATGATAAGGATTTGTTTCATCTGCTGATAAACACAGCATTGCTCAGGCTATTTCCTGTAAAAAATACTAACAGTGGACATTAGGGCCCAATCCATATCATGCCTTCTGTCCACCCCCATTGTGAGGCAGCTGAGGGTTTGAGGGACTGAGTCCTCTTCAGGATGAGCCCTGATAAAGGGCAGTCTCATCCCCTCCTTGTCCGTGATTGATTTAGGGACTTGGGTTCTTCAGCCCGTGTTGGGTGTTACCTGGCCAGAGGGATGGTCTCAGGATGGTTCTAGCCAGTGGGACTCCAGGGTAGATTTGCTTGGAGCTTCTGGCCAGAGTCTTCTCAGGAAGAGGCTGCCTCTCTTCTTCTGGATGGTAAGTGCTGGTGTGAGGTCTGGTCTGGCTGCAGTCTTCTGGCTCCCAGCCTGAGCAAGAAGCCACACAGGGTGGAGGCAGTCAAGAATCACAGGGAAGCCAGCCCTGAAGCCTGTTCCTCCTCTGGACGTCCAAGTATTTGAGCCAATACATTTCCTTTTTGTTTAAGCCAATTTGAGTTGGGAGCCAAAACATCCTAAGTGATTCACTTAATCTCCATTTTATTTTTAGTAATCCATTGGTTTTTCCTTGGGGAATGTGAGAATAATTGCAAACCAAGGCAAAATAATCAAGTTAAATTAAACTGCCAGGAAGTGTTGGTGTTGACTTGGCATCCTCTTCACTCTTAACAGTTAGCAGGTAATGGTTTAGTATTTAAAGACATGGAATAATATATATTACTTTCAGGTTCACTTTTTTGTTTCTCCAAGAAGGTTTTACCTTTTAATCAACCAAATTGGGTTATGAACTCTGAAAAGGGTCTTGGGTTGGTGGCTGTTTTATAGAATGACTTGAAAACTCTTTGTTGTAAGGTGGGTGCTTGTTTGTTACTGCTGACCTGTTAGAATCTATACCCAAACTTTGAATTCCTTGTTTGCTTTTGTTCTTTAAAAATTATTATAAATATTTCAAATATAAAAACTACATAAGTAAAAATATGACTAATGTCCATGTATACCCTCTCACATACACACTAGAGAAATAGAAGTTTACCAATTCCTTTAACAATTAAAAACCTCATGTAATACTCCCTAAGAGCAGGTCCTTCTTTCTAATCCCAAGGAACCACTATCCTGAATTTGGTCTTTATCATTCCCGTATATTTCTTTGTGCTTTTTTACCATATATGTGTAGTATGATTTTTGTATGCTTTTTAAATTCAGGTAAATGTTGTATTATGTATATTTGTTGTATAAAGTGATAAAGGAGTTTAGAAAAAATTTAGGGTCGCTGAAAGAGGCTATAAATTTGTTCTCAGACATTTGTCAAAAGAGCTATCCTTAGGTGCCCTAGTGATCTGTAGTAAAATATTTTAGATTTTAAGTGGTTGGTGGGTTTTAATCAGTATGCTGTCAGCTTACTTTATACAAAGCATTTTCCTCCAGTTCTTAGACTGCTTTGGATTTTGCCTTCTGTACCTGCTTATGCACAACTGTGAAGGTTTGGAATATGCAGGGAACTTTTAGACCAACCATGTCATCGCTGAGCCTTTCAGAAGGTTCAGCCTGTGGCCAGAATGCAAGTTTTTGGGCAAACTTAGCTAAACCATTGCATTTTTCTGTAATGTGATTATTAGCCATCACGCCTACAAGACTTCCTTCAGTGCTTTCTCAGTTTGTCAGTTTGTTACTTCTACTGGTGGCAGCAATTATGGAAGATGCACCCACTCCTTGGAACTGTGAAATGTATATCATTCACTTATGTGCCTTCTCAGAAGTCTTGCTTGTATTGTTATTTTCCTTTGTGCCTCAACATTGGACCTTGGAGATCATTTTGTATCATTTTTGTCTGAAATGCATCCAGTCATTTAACTTTTGCGTTCAAGAAACTCATTCTTTTACTGTTGGAGAATTCACATTGCCCATTCTTGTATGTTGCTTCCATGGAACTGAATAGTCATTAATCCTCTCAACTTGCAAACCTCATGGCTCATAGTCTCAGAGAAGATTTATGACAATCAGAATTTTAAAATTTTTGTCACTTTTTGCTTAAATGCTTAACATGTGAATAAAAAGAGTTAAAAGACCCTCCATTCATATATTTTTCATCTAAGCGTCTTTTATTGAAATAGAATTTTAGTATTTTTGTGCATATATTTTTTGTTGTTGAAAGTTCTTTTGATTTTATTTAAAATGTAACTTCCTTTAGCTTTTTTCCTCTATTGTGGACCCAGCATCTTAAGTTAAAATGTTGCCAATGTTAACACATAAAATGGAATTACCTAATTAATGAGGTCCTTATGAAAAGGCTAGTCCATCTCTCCCACAGGGAGGTACCTAGTATTCAAGATGGTATGTCATTTCAGACATCAGACCAAGACCTAGGAAGGCAAGGCATTTAAGCTAGAGGCCTGTGTTGTGTTTTATTGTTATTTTCTTTTTTAAACGTTTTAGTGGCAAAAAATAGTTGGTTTTTAAGGAAAAAAGCCTATTGAAAAAAGTTTTAAAAAAATCAATTTAGTGAACTGATATTAGTCTATTTTTGTTTCTTGTGAAATGGTCTCTTTGTTTTATAAATAAATGAATTTTTACAGTTGTGTTGTTCTTATACCTCAAAATGAAACCGTGCCTTTGTGGGGGGTGGCCCACTGGAGGGAACTTTTAGACAGTGACTCAGATCTGTAATTAGGTCTTGGTCTCTGCACCCTTGTTGGCTTGAAAGAACTGGCCGTAGCAAATCAAAACTACAATGAGATACCATCTTACACCCATCAGAATGGCAGCTATTAAAAAAACAGGAGACACTAAATGTTGGAGAGGATGTGGAGGAATAGGAACCCTCATCCACTGCTGGTGGGACTGCGGTATGGTCCAGCCACTGTGGAGGACAGTTTGGCGGTTCCTCAGAAAACTAGCAATAGATCTTCCGTATGAGCCAGCAATTCCACTGCTGGGTATGTACCCAGAAGAACTGAAAACAAAAATACAAACAGATATATGCACACCAATGTTCATAGCGGCATTGTTCACCATTGCCAAAAGTTGGAATCAGCCCCGGTGCCCATCAACAGACGAATGGATAAGCAAAATGTGGCACATACATACAATGGAATATTACTCAGCGGTAAGAAGGAACAAAGTGCTAACACATGGAATCACGTGGATGAATCTTGAAGACCTTATGTTGAGTGAAGCAAGCCAGGCACTGAAGGATGAACAGTATATGACCTCACTGATCTGAACTGAGGAAAGTGAGCAGTCTCTGAGAACCATTGTCTGAAAGATAGGTTAACAA
>JAKSZT010028738.1:2203295-2287080 GCA_026826555.1 Tolypeutes matacus | reverse complement strand
CATATGGTGATTCTTGCAATGCAAGAAATTATAACAATGAGTTGGAGTCAGTGGCCACTTGACAGTTTTTGGGTAGGGAGGGGGGATGAGCAGTTGAAATACAGGGGCTTCTTTGGGAGTTGGAGGTTGTCCTGAGTACTGTTGTGGCAATGGATGTAGGCCATTTTAAATCAGCACACACCACTCAGAACTGAGTGGGAGAGAGTGTGGTCTACAGTGTGAACTGTGGTCTATGGTTGGTGGCAAGGCTCCAGGATGTGTAAGTTCATTGAGGTTGGTGGGCCACACTGTGGGAGATGTTTGTGTTGGATGTGGTGGGAGGTGTGGGAGGTGGGCAACATGGGAATCCCAGTGGGTTCCGTGTAATATTTTAGGTAATCTAAGCACCTCTTAAAATATATGTATATATATATATATATATATATATATATATAACATTTTTGTAAGCAAATACACATATATGCATATATATTTATATATCATTTTGCAAATGTTTGTATGTATTGTGAGAATTTTGATTTTTACCCATAGGTGTGGGAGGTGGGCAACATGGGAATCCCAGTGGGTTCCGTGTAATATTTTAGGTAATCTAAGCACCTCTTAAAATATATGTATATATATATATATATATATATATATATATAACATTTTTGTAAGCAAATACACATATATGCATATATATTTATATATCATTTTACAAATGTTTGTATGTATTGTGAGAATTTTGATTTTTACCCATAATAAAAAAAAAAAAAAAAAAGAACTGGCCGTAGACCATTTAGTCTGGGAGAGCAATACATGAGTCATCTACACTGGCACAAATTATTCAGAATGCTACTAAGTATTTTCTACACTTTCTTCTGATTGAGAGGATTAGAAAATGAGACTTCCTCATTGTATTTGAAAGTATTATGAAGGATAAATATAATATACATTTGTGAAAATAAATTTCTTCTCTAGTTAGAATGAAAAGCAGTAGCCTAGTTGTCATTTGTAAGGAATTCAGATTCCTCAGGTCAGTTTTAGAACATTCCTCTATGGTTTATACCCTTTCCTTTCTGAGGGAGGGAGGAACTGCTGCCTGTCTGCCAGTTCTCCCACCCTTACCTTTCATAAAGGAAAAGCAGGGTGCTACCTTGTTGGCTGTAGCCTCGGCGTCACACAGCTGAGGCTGGGGAAATCCTAGCAGCTTATACAGTGTCTATTTTGCTTCCTTCCTACTTGTGCAACCCGTCACTCTCTCATGTTTAGGATGATGGAAATCTGAGATCCTTTCCATTTCTCAGATTGAAGGGTCAACAGAGACCTAACAGGTAGTTGACAGTGAAGTGGGTGAAAGTCGTTTTTGTGTGTTCATTAAATAAGTGTTTCAATATTTTGTATTTCAATTTATTTTATAGAAAAATTTTAAAATAATCATATTCACTGTAAAGCAGGAGACATTTAGAAATCACTTAGGGATAGAGATAAAAATGAAGACTTTTCATAGCTAGAGAGTAAGCCTTTTACTTAGTTTTTTTCTTTCAATTTTCTCTGATAGTGTATTAGGTGTTTCTCTTACCGCATCTGCTCTAAAGAGAAAAGGACAAGCAGATTCATCTAGTCAGTAGCAAAAGACTAGATGTTCAGCTTGTAATGTGAGTTGACTGTTTAAAACGTGGATAAATCGGTATTTCCATATTGGAATACATGTTCATGGGCACCTCAGAGGAATGCATATTTTGACAGTAAGTAGAACAAAGCCATTGGTTGCTGTGTAATTGTGTTTTGTAGGTGTAACCACTGTTTTGTGTCTGTGGGTGTCATGTGCACATGCGTGTGAGGTACATTGCCTTTTAGTCTAGGAAATTGCTATTTGTTTGATTGACATTGTCATGTTCGTTTTGGAGTTGTTAAAAAAAAAACAGATGTTCAGATTATGCAATTATTGTTAGCACATCTGCTTAGCTAAATTAGAAGGATATTAGAGTGAATTTCTAGAAACTGGTAAAATATTTCATGTCAGTGAATACTTTTAATAAAATTCCTTACTACATGGTTAGTTAAGAGCTTTTCTCTAATATAAATCACAAAGACCTCTGTATTAGCAATTAGTTTGGGTTTATAAAGAGTGCCCGTTTGCTAGGAAAAGTGTTTGTCATAGGCCTTGTTCCGTACCCAGTAAACCTTTCACTTAATCTCTTTTGCAATTAGGAGCCAAGAGACCGTACTTTAGAATCAAATGCAAATCACCCATCCTTCTACCCTTAGTTTGCATATTGTGTACTAATTGGATCATTAGCCAACATCTAAACAGTGGGGCGTGGAAGGTTCACCTTTAGTGAGAACTTAGGATCACTTTATGGCTTTTAGATTACTTTGGATAAATTGATTCTTCCATCTGAATGAGTATTTCTTAGTAGAGACAACAGTGACTGTACTACCTCAGTCAAGAACTCCAAAGTTCTTAATGATGCAAAGATATCTGAAGGAGTTCTTTGCCTAATTATGTCTTATCCCCTTAGTAGCAGATGCCTTCTAACTTTGTGGAAATTAAATCTCAATTTTCTGAATCAATACTAATCCCTGAGGAAAGCTTCTCACCCCCTCTTTTTCTCTCTTTCTTTTTTTAAAAATTTCCTTCTTCGATTAAATAGAATTAGTCTGGTCTATGGGGTTAAGTGCCCCCCTTTGTAATCTGAAAGCTCTGCTAAATAGAGTGTATGCAGATAGACCATATGTCTTTATTTCTGTCTGAAATATTTGGCACCATACCTAAAGTTTGATGATATCCCAATTTTATCACGGAGAAACCAGTGTATCACCGCCCACTCCACAAGTACACAGAGCTGTTGGTTGTGAAGATTCTGGCCAAGGCCCAGCATTCATTATTGCTCTACTTTGGTCCTTCAGCTGTATTTTGGTGATCATTTAGAATAACATTCATTCAGTTGTATTTGTTTGAAGCATTAGGAAAATCTCATTTGATATTCTGTTCTGTAGCAAATTTTCAAAATAACTTTTATAAAAATAATATATACTTGTGAAAAAATGCAGAAAATGCAGATAAGGACAAAAAATGAAAACCATCTATACTTTTACCATTCAGAAATAGCCATCCTTAACCTTGGCTAATAGTGTGTTCTCACAGAGCATACCATTTAAAAAGAAAAAAAAAAAAAAAAAAAAAAAAAAAACCCACCTGCTATTAATAAGGGGCTGCAGGTGATGGCTGCCAAGAATTCTTAAATACCTGTATGTGGTATGTGTTAAAACTTATTATCTTCTAAACTGCAAGTATTTATTTCTACTGATGTAACCATTTCATCATAGGATAAGGGAAAGAGCCTCTTTGTTAGAGGAGCTGGGCTCTGGCCTATTCTGGTTAAATTTTGTTTCTAAGTGTTTGGGAGAAAAGAGGTTTTCTGGTGCAGGGCATGTTTTTCAATATAAGTGTGAGTTTTGTTTTTGTATTTTTAAATGAAGAGAGCATGTAAAATACAATGCTATATAGAGAGAATGGGAGAATTACATATTTTTAAAAGGAATGTCTTCTGCTACCTGATAGGAAAGAAAAGAGGAGAAAAGTCAAATCACCAAAGTCTGCAAGTATTAATTCTCAAGAGATAATTGAATGCCAGAGTGTCTCCTGGATCTTTTTTTTTTTTTTTTTTTTTAATATACTGTATCTCCTCCCACATTCAGTCTCATGTGCCTCCTCTCCTCCCTGCTCCCACCCTCTCTCACATAACTTAAGAATGTAACATTGTAAAACGGGTGGAATTCTTAGCTCTCTCTGATTATCCCACTAACATTCTCTCATGCTTCAATTTATAACCTGGCCTATTGTCTGGTTTTCACAATGTCACACCACAGACAAAAACTCATGTAAGAAACAGACATCTCCCTGAATCTGAAAGTAGTTGCCCTTAGTGATATTTTGATCATTTCTGAGCATTTGTTTGCCGGCCTTCTCTGTGACTCAAAACAACTTTGGTATGCCACAGTCCTCTCAGCTTCCTGTGTGCTTCTTTTAAGTGTCTTCCTTGACAGAAGCACTCTCCATGAGTAACAGTACACTTCAGCCAGTTGGCCAGCAGTAACACCCCCCACCCCCACTCCGTTTTTTCTGTCCTGAAGCCTTTGTGGTGGAAATAGAGCAAATGGTAAGGGCTCTGTCCTCCCTCATCTTTTCCAAGTAAAGAGCATAAAAGTTGTTTTTAGAGGAAGACTGTATTTTGTGGTATCACTTGGTTTTGAAGCAGTGTCCATTTAGATGTTAGCCTAGAACTCTTTGGGAAACTCCACCCCTGGAAGAAAATGAGAAATTTCAAAAGAATGTATTTTTACAGCTGCTAATATTAACAAGAATGTAGACTGACTTTAAAGATTCTTTGGTTATACAGTAGCAACTTGTTGGATTTCACATTTGTGATTGCTGTCCCTTGCATTGACAGACTGATTTGAATTGTGTTCAGCCAATTTTGCCAAGTTTTAAATTATTTTATGATTTTGATTCATTGATACTATAATGGGTTTTTAATTTTAAGCATCAAATTGAAATCTTAGCATTTAAGCATGAAGAAGGCAAATTTTTGCTTTAAAAATGTTATCAATAAATAGTAATTTTAACTTTCCTGTCTGTCTTTCCTTATGGGTAGCTCCGTGGGGCATTTAGACTTTTATGATTGTGTTCAACAGTTCTGAACTGCTGTCTTTTTGTCTACAGTTTTGGGGTTGTGTATCTGTTGGTTTTCTTGCACAACACTCATTAAGTATATTTCAATTAACTATTTCCTGAGCCCTAATGTTAGAACAATAAGTAAAGGACCCTCCCTACTTATTTACTTGCTACTTGGACTCTTAAGTTAAAACAGGATTTCTTTGTCAGTGGATTGCTGATTGTATTAAATGTTCAACTCCAGTCAAGGACAATTTGATAGGCTTTTTTTTTTTAGTTACTGGAACTGGGGATTGAACCTGGGACCTCCTATGTGGGAAGCCAATGCTCAACCACTGAGCCACATCAGCTCCCCCAAGTTGGTTCTTTCTTTTGTTTGCTTGTTGTTTGTTTTTAGGAGGTAGTGGTGACTGAACCCGGGACCTCCCATGTGGGAAGCAGGTGCTCAACTCCTGGAGCCACATCCACTCCCCAGGCTTTTTTGTTTTAGATGAGATTATATTGTAATCACTTTTTGGAAGGGATTCTTTTTTCAACTGGTCTCCATCCTATCAACTATTTTTACCCCCTCCATCTCCAGTTCCTTTTCCTTTTGACTTCACTCTTAAGTGGAGAATAGGAGTTAAGTCAGGTGAAGAATCAAGTGGTGGGCCAAACCTGGGAAGAAAACTAGAGAAAAAAATGTTCAAGTGAGGAATTTGTAGTCTAAAAAGTAAAACATCAGAGAAAAATTGCTAATCCTTCCATTACTGTCTTACCTGCCTTTGCTTTGACCTAAATTGTACCAGGTAACTACCATTTTCTGATCAAGTTCTGAGTATGGCTTTTGAGCAACAAGTAACTTGTCAGTGTCCTGTTTGTTTGTTTGTTTGTTTTTCTCCCCATAATTAAATACTCAGTTAATAGATAAAAATGTTAGACTGGCTTAGTGACTTGTTAACTGCAGGGGGAAAAAAATAAGCTTACTCTCCTCTTAAAGTAGCTTTCTAATTTCCTACCAGATGGATTCCTCAATCATTGATTCTATGTGGAGGCTATGAAATAAATTGAAGACTTTATTTATTTTATTTTTTAAAGATTTATTTTATTTATTTATTTATTCCCCTCCCTTGCCCCTTGTGCTCGCTGTCTGCTCTCTTTGTCCATTCCCTGCACATTTTTCTGTGTCTACTTGTCTACTTTTGTTGCCTCATTTGTTGCGCTAGCTGGGCCTTCAGCTCTCCGTGGGTGCAGGCCAGCTTGCTTTCACCAGGAGGCCTGGGGAATTGAACTCAGGGTCTCCTATATGGTAGACAGGAGCACAATCGCTTGAGCTACATCCACTTCCCGAAGACTTTAAAAAATTGGATGTTGTTTCTGTTGTATGCTAAGATCTTTCTTTTTCTCAAAAGCGAAGTGTGTTTTATTTTCTCTTCAAGTTTGAGGATAAGAAAGTACACTCTTATTTAATTTCCAGAGGGGGTGATTTCCAACCATTTGTACATTCTATTTTTGTGGTGCATTCGTCCTCTATAAATTGGTTGAATTAAAATTTTGTTCTAAAATTTTTGCCACATTCTTTGATATTCTGGGAGCCTCCTAGTGGTGGTATCAAACCAGAGCTTGGGATCTGTACTTGAATATTTCTCTTCTGCCTTTTCAGATCTCTGTCCTTGTTGCCAGGACTCTTAAGTTTTATTGCCAAGTTCATGGTCTCTTAATGGTGTAATAGAGACAGGGGCATGGTGCTTTTTGGAGGAGTTTGTTTCCATGTTTTCTGATATTTCTGAATACAAAAGTGCAGAGTAGGCTCATCCCTGTAAGTTTGAATGCTTGACAAACAGCCAAAAAAAAGGGAGGTAGGGAGGAAGGAAGCAAAGAAGGAATCCCAGTTTTTAAAGTAGTTATTTTCTTTCCTTTTTAGACCCTTTTTTTTGTAGAGTTAGTTGAATGAAGGGCCCTACTAACAGTAGCTGTCGAGGTGTTATGTTCATATCTGAGAGAAAACCATGTCCTATAAAATAGCTTTTTAGTTACGGTTTCTCAGTTCTTTTTTAGCACAAGAGAAAATAAATTTGTTTTTATTTTGTTATTATTTTCCTCCAAGAGCAGAGGGATACATTGTTTTTCCTGTGACCTTTGCAGTTATAAAATTCCTGTGGCCTGTTTGGACAGCGGTGCCTACTCTGTGTGCTCCTTGACCCATTTTCCCAAATGAGATATGGAATACAAAAGTTCTCTGCAGTAAAGTGTAAAGCGCCATAAGTGGTAGAGGGTATTATATGGATGGCTGAGTGTAAATATTCTGTTTAGTTCTTGACCTCTGTCTAAGAACTGGCAGTTTTTTTATAACATTTTATAGGGAATTACCATTTCTTGATTAAGCCAGCTTTTACCTACTTGGACCTTTTGCCAAAAAATGCCATTTGCACATTGAACAAATGCAGCATACATGACATTAAAATGAGTTATTGCTATTTATAATATTTACAAAAAGAAGAGTTACTGCCCTTTAGATACAGCATTAGGTTTCTATTGGCAGTGACCATGAAGTTCTCACCACATGAAAAAGAGCTGGCTTTTGTAATTACAATTTCAGAGAGTCTCAGTCTAACTTGTTATTCAGAGAAAAGACTGTTTCTCTGACAGATGGACTTGTGGCTTTTGTTGTGCCCTTACATAAAGTACTGCTTTTTGTTTTGACTGCCCTTAGGCATTTCAGTTTGTACATAATGATGTGAAAGACTGTTCTCATGGAGAGATGTGCAACCTGGACTACAGGACGTATAACTTGCAAGGACAATTTAAGAGGCGGGCAAAGGCTCTTCCTTCCCCTCTCTCCTAGAGTAACTGAGTAATTAAACATATTACTGTAGCTAGAAAGCAGAACTGTTGTCTGTATTAATGTCAGCAGCTCCCTATGGGTGAAGAGATGCTGCTTCTGCTGCAGGATATTATCTGAGTGAGTACCTCTGTCGATGGGACGATGCCATCTCACATTTGGAAGCAGGCCTAAAAATGCTTCTGCATTGGCAGAGGCTCCTCAACACATATGCCTCCTTACATTTCATAGTGAACCTGTGCTGACGCTAATGGGAACTCTAAAAATACCATATCGTGGAGATTTGACATTCCTTGTAGCTGGCCCATAGTTTACATTGACAAGCCTTTCAGAATTGTTTCAGAACTCTAATCGCATGCTGTCAGCAGCTTGTTCCACTGAGGAGGAGAGTCTGACTGATTATTGCACGTATTATATAATTGTCTGATTAGAAGGACAATTCTGAGCTCACAATGTTGGTTCTTTCCTTTCCAATATATATTGAAATCAAAATACTGTGAAAGGCTGAGATAAAATTGATTATAGAATCTGTTTCCAGGAATTTTGGATTTTTAAAAAGTGAAGTGCCATAGCTAGGGCTAACAAAGAGGATATGTCAGTTATCTTGGAAGTGAAGTGATGTCTTTACTGAATAAGGAAAAGAAGTATACAGTCATAAGGGAAATACTTTATTCACCTTGACTAAAACATTTTAACTCTCGTTAGGATAGAATTCTCCTCCTCCAAAAGAGAGGTGATATTTCATTTTTATGGTTATTTAGACTTTAAGTTGTTTGAAATTAGGGTAAAATCTTGTTGTGTTAAAAACAGAGTACTCAAAGTTACAGAAAAAAGAAAATCTTAAGTTTGCTGCTTCCGCAGCAACCATAACTTTTTCATGCTACATAATAATTTCTTGCCCCTCTACCTCTCGTAGAACAATTCACTATTCCATATGAGATGAATTAGCTCCTTTATTGAACCATTTATTAAATGTTAAGTTTCACCTATAGATGAGTAAATTAACCTATTGAGCAACTTCCATAATTAGAATATTTGATTAATCTAAGGATTCTAATTTTTACTAGCCTGTGATATCTCCATTTTAAGGATAAGTAAAGAAAGGCCCATATGTACAAGTTATTTGTTAAAAGTAGCAAAACAAGTTATTAAAAGCAGGAAATAGATGGACCCTTGCATATATCTTCCTCTAAAACAGGGGTTCTTAACCTTTTTTGTTCCACAGAACCCCTTTGCCAGTCAGGTGAAAACCACGGACCCCTTACTAAGTTCACATTATACTGTGTATTATTTAATAAATATATCACACCCACACAAACACTTCCCCACAAAAATAATGTTTTTTTGAATTTCAATTCAGGCTCATGGACCCCTGGTTAAGAACTCCTGCTCTAAAACTTAGTCCTTGTTGACACAAAACATAAATCATTTAAAAGACAGGTTCTAGTCTTTCACTAATTATTCTGCCATTACTTCTCAGTGAATATATTAGGCAAGTATAATAGCCACTGCATAATAATAACTCTATGCTCCCCATTCATTAAATTTGCCATTGATTAGCAGAAGGAAATAGAGAAGCACCTTAGGATCAGTGGTGATTGGCTATAGGGTTATGGGAGAGGAAGGAGATAAAGGTAGTTTTTTGGCAAGGGGTTGGAACCACCTTGCTTGAGAATAAATCTGCCCTGGGGCCACAACACCTATTCTTCTTTTCTCCCTATGTAACTCCATTCTTTTCCCATCTTGTATGAAAAGTTCTGTTCTTTTCCACATTGACCTTTCCATTCTTTCTATTCTATCCAGTGCCCCTCTAGCCTTCTCTAGGATATTAAATCCTTTAAGCATCTCATTCTACTCTCTCCTCCCTCCTCATCTCTTCATGCTTTTCCTTCGCTTGTAAACATCTTCTGGCTCACTCTTGCTCTCTCCAGCCAAATCTTCTTCCCATTCCTTCTCAGATCTTTCCATTCCCTCTTTACTTGCTTCAGTGTCAAATTTGCCGAAACAAAAGGATGCTGGAAGTTTTGGGGGGCTTGAGGGGGAGGTAGAGATTACCCCAGCACTCTTTTATGTTGTTATTCTTTTTTGCCTTTGTAAAAAAAAATTTTAATTGAGATATACATAAAATAAAGTGCACAGCTCTTAAGTGTTCTTAACATTTGGGTTGTTTCTATTTATTGGCTGTTATATGAATAAGGATGCTATAAATTTTCTTGTACAAGTTATTTGGTGGATGTATTCTTGGGTAAATATCTAGAAATGGAATTGTTGAGTCATAGGGTAAATGTGCATTTAACCATATAAGAAACTGCCAAAGTGTTTTTCTAAAGTAGTTGTGTCATTTTATACTTGTACTACAAATTGAGGGTTCCAGTTGCTCCACATCAGAATGTATTGTCAGTTTCTTTTTTTTTTTCTTGATTTACTTTAAAAAAAATTTTTTTAAAAGCCATTCTGGTGGGTGTAAAATAGTATCTCATTGTGATTTTAATTTGCCTTATCCTATTGACTAATAATTCTGAACATCTTTTCAATGTGCCTATTGGCCAGTCAGATGCCGTTTTGTTTTTGTTTTTTTTTTTACAAAGTGTCTCTGGTCTATTCTTTATTATTATTGAATTATTTTTTTATTGTTGGTTTGTAAGACTTTAAATATGTTGTGTGTTTTAATAATACCCAGTCCTCCCATCCATGTTTGGGGGGGTTGTATTTGTTCTGGATACAAGTCCTTTTTCAGATACATATATTATTATTTTTCCCGATTTGTAGCTTGTCTATTCGTTTTCTTAATGGTATCTTTTGATGAGGAGAAAGTTTAATTTTGATAAAGTCCCAATTTATCAACTTTTTTATTAGTGTTTTACTGTGTCTTGTCTCCTTTGCCTATTGAAGAGTGTGAAGATATTCTACGTTTTCTTCAAGATGCTGTATAGTTTTATCTTTTGCATTTAGGTTGATAATCCATGTCTAATTGTTTTTAGATATATGAAATGAGGTAACTATTGAGGTTCATTTTTGTTTGTGCACGTGACTAACTAATACCAGTTGTTAAAAATACTTTTCTTTTCCCATAAACTGAGTAAGCATCTTGGTAGAAAATCAATTGACCGTGCATGTATGAGTCTAATTCTGGACTCTCTTCCATTCCACTGGTCTATTTGTCTCTCCTTAATCAACTGTATATTATCTTAGTACTGTTGCTTTATAATAAGTCCTGAAATCAGATCCTGTAACTCCTCCAACTTCATTCTTGTTTTTCATCATTGTTTTGGTTATTATAGATATTTTGTATTTTCATATAAGTTTTAGAATCAATTTTTTAAAATATAAAAACTTGTTAGATTCTGACTGGGATTTTATTGAACCTATTATTTAATCTTTGTAGACTAGACGTTTTAATAATATCCAGTCCTCCCATCCATGAACCTTGTATATCACCATTTAATTTCTCTCAACAGCGTTTTGTAGTTTTTAACATTAGAGGTTTTATACATCTTTCATTGGATATATTAGATTTTTATTAGATATATTAGATTTTTTAATGCTGCTGTAAATGATACTGGTTTTCAAATTTCGTTTCCAGTTGTTCATTTGCTGGTATATAAATATAGAGACATACAGTTACTATTTGCATATTGGCCTTGTATCCTGAAGCCCTCCTAAATTCACTTGCTAGTTCTAATATTCATGTGTCTTTATTACACTGGGTTGTTGACATACATAATCATAATTGATGTGTTTGAATAATGACACTTTTACTTCTTCCTAATTACCTAGTATACAATTCTCAATCTACATATTCCTGGGCCACCCTTTGTCTGTGACATTATTGCATTACCCTCATTCTTCTCTTCAGTTTTCTGCTGTATTTCCAAGGAGTGACTTTTTTCCCCCCTGGTTCTCCTATCTCCCTGAAAATAGCTGCTTCTTATTTAGTGGTTTCTCTCCTGCTTTTTCATTTATTCTTTCATCAAATGTTGATGGAGCATGTATTATGTGACCAACTGTGCTATTCTCTAAGGCTACACAGGTTGATGAGTCTCTGCCCTAAAAGATCACCATAAAGCATGGAAGGTGCTATGAAAGAATGGATGGTTCCTTGGAATTTGCTGGATGAGACAGACATTTCGCCTGATCTGGTGGAGATCAGTCTGGGGTGATGATTGTACTGCCTCTCTTTCCTCTTTGCATGTAGTTGTCCAAGATTAGGGGTTGACTCTCATTTTTAATTCGGTGTGTGGTAATACCTGTTTCTTTTTTAATTTTACCGGGAGGTCCCGGGGATCAAACCCAGGTCCCTCCATATGGCAGATGGACGCCCAACCATTTGAGCCACATCCGCCCCCATAATACCTGTTTCTAAATGTTTCCATTGTCAACTGTATGGGCATGATAGCCAAAGCCAACCAGAAGAGTATTTATCAAATTATACTGCGGTGCTTACTGCTTTGTACCCTGTGTTGTTTTGTGTGAAAAGCTCCCATAATAGCCCTTTAGTTCTCAGTTTTGTAATTGGTTTGTCTTTATCTTTTGAGGCTCTGTAGAATTTTATATGCACTAGAAGCTCAAAAAGTATTTTTGGAATGAATGAACTCTTTGAAAACTTTTGGATTTTGTTCATACATGTCTCATTCATTACTAGGGAGATTTTGTATTAATTCAAATATGAAAATAATTTTAGGAATTATTGATTTCCTAGGACAATTTACTTTTTGTTTTTTCCCTTACATAGGATTTAAAATCCTTCATCTCTATTATACTTAATAAGAATTTGGAGTGATTGATCATTTGAATCTTTTTTTAAATGCTGGAAGGGACTTTGGAAGGCCTTTTTGAAAAGTGACTAGAGTGGCTACCTTGGCCTTCTAGGGGGCCTTAAAATGGAGGGTACATTTATCAGTAGATTGGGACTTATTAGGTATCATTTAATCCCATGAATTATTTCTCTCTGAAGATTTAACTTTTCAATGACCTCATCGTCTTTTAGAAAGAATCTTTTCTGATGGTAGAGCATCTTTTAGTTTAGTTTAGTTTTTTAATTCCTTGAGACTTATTCTCCCTTGCCAAGGATGCTTGCTTGCCCTCACAGGGAAGGAGCTATCCACAGGTAAGCCAGGTAATTCTGTGGATATCCACCCCAAGCCTTAGGCCCTCCTTTGATTATTTTTTATGTTTCATTTGTTTTTTTATTATCTGTGCCCAGACTGGCCATGATGGAGTTAGATATAACAAGGTCAGCTGCAAACATTTGATATTTTCAATCACAAGTTGTCCAATTGGGAAGGTTGTCTATTTAGTTACTTGAAATAGGTCACCAGACACATTGTCTTAGTCCTGTAGTTTAACAGGGCATCTCTTGAGTCACTCAGATAATTGTTCCATTTTGTGAATGCCAATTTACCCAGTTAAATTGCAGCCATGGGTGTTAGGAATCTTTTCAGTACTACTAATGTGCAAAACTGTGGGCCTCCCAACTGAAACTTCCCTGTGGAGTATTTCTATTGTCTATTCATTTCCTTCTTTATTCCTGTTCTTTAATTGTGAGAATTTGAGTTTTGTGAAAGTTTAGGGTCATGCTTGTTGGAGATAATCAGAAAAAAGGAAGAAATGGGATTGGGAGTAGGAAAAAAAGAGGTCAAACAGTAGGCGGAAGAAATAATGGGATTTCTTTGCAATTAAACTTTGAGAAAGACAAAAGGAAATGATTGACAGTAAATCTTTTCAGTACAACTGACACACCTTTGCTGCTTAGGTGAGGACCTCGGAAGGGAATAATATGGGGTAGTCCAGAGGCATGTCCTTCAGCATGAAGTTTTCATAGGCAAAGCTGAAGCTTTTAAGCAAAGCAGTTTAAATGAGTCTCCAAAAACATCCTAAATATGCATTTTACTCTATATTCTGATTTTCTGGGGGAGACTTGGAAAGTAAGAGTCAAAAACATGCAGTCTTAAGTCTGAAAGGCAATGGCTATGTAGATGGAGAACCAGGTTGAGATAGATGTTCTTAAGTATTTTATCTGTGAGAAATAGAAACATTGGCTCTGTTCTTCTTTTCTTTCTCAAGGTGATGCCCTCTGGTTCTGTGACTTTAAATACCATTCATAGGCCTTCATTATTTCCAGTTCTCCATCTCTAGCTCTGATTTTCCCCAGGAATTTCAGATTTGGGTTCCAACTGCCTTCCTGATATCTCCACATAAATGTCCAGCAGACATCACTCATTTAACATAGTCAGCAGAGAACTCTTGGATTATATAAGGGGTGATCAACTTATCCTGGTTTCCTGGGCTTTCTTGGTTTTAACACTGAAAGTCCCACATCCTGGGAAACCCCTCAGTCCCAGACAAACCAAGATGGTTGGTCACCCTATTTATAACCTCAAATCTGCTTCTGTACCACTCGGAATTCCTTCAGAATCATCCACCCAGTTGCTTAAGCTAAATATTCAAGAGTAATCCTTGATTCATCTCTCCCTACATTCATCAGTATGTCCTATTTCTTAACCACATCTACTACATCAGCATGCCTTGTTGTCTCTTCTTCTAAAAATACCCAATTCTATCCACTTCTCTCTGTCTCTGCTGATTTCAACTTCCTACATGTCATTTTCATCTTGTTGCAGGAGGAGGACATGGAACTGCTTCACAATGTATTTCAAATCCAACCCCATTACCAGGGCCTTCAGACTTCTATAGTCTCACTCCTACCTGCCCATGTCATCTTCCCCTCTCTCTCCAGCCACACTAGCTCTGTTTGCCATGGACATGCTGGGTTCTTGTTTTAGGTTCTTTCTGTTCATTCTGTCCTCTGCTTAGAATGTTCTTTGTACAGATGACGCCATCTTGTCATTTAGGTCTTTCAATGACTTCTTCAGAGAAGGGCCTTCTTGACCAACCTATTGAAAGTAGCCACCCCACCAAGAAGCCAGCAGAAAAGAAACCTACCACAGAAGAAAAGCTTGCTTCTTAAATTACTTATTGCATAAGTCTAGTCATTTTGGACAGCTTATTTTGAATAAAGACCAGATCAAAAGAGGCAGTGAGGAAAAAAAAAAAAGAAAGAAAGAAAGTAGCCACCCCATCATTCCTGATCGTTTATCATATTCTAATTTCCTGCGTGTCATTTTCCACTATCTGATATTTATATTATTTATTGATTTGTGCCCCCCCCCTTTTTGAGGCGCCAGGACGTTGTTATGTAGGAAGCTGGTGCTCAATCACTGAGCCACATCGTCTCCCCTGAGGTTTTTTTTTTAATTTGCTTGTTGTTTTTTTTTGTTTTGTTTTGTTTTGTTTTTAGGAGGCACTGGGGACTGAACCCGGGACCCCCCATGTGGGAAGCAGGTGCTCAACTGCTTGAGCCACATCCGCTACCTTGATTTGCTTTTTATTGGTCTTCCTACCAGAATGTAAGCCCTTCTAGTGTGGGGCTTTGAGTTCTAGCTTTGCCACCCTATCCCCAGGCATTAGAGCAATTCATAGAGTAGGTGTTCAGGAAGTATTTTTAATTGAAGTAAAATTAAATAACCCCAAACCATCTAATTAAAACTCTGAGAGTAAAATCTTGAAAGATTTTTAACATGCAAGGTTCAGTGAGTGGAAATTAATTGTACAGTACCCGTTATTACCACTATAAAATATATAAAATGTCATTGATTATATAGAATCCATTGATATTTAATGGATTGTCATCGTATTTTATGTTAGCAAAAGTTAAAATAACCATTTCAGGTTTATTCACAAATGTATTTGCCCATGCCTTATATTTCTTTTGCCTTTATAAAATATTCAACCATGAATTCTCCTCCCATAGCTGTTTTTGTGACTGTACCCTGAATATGGAAAGAGAACCATTGCATATATCCATTTCTGGGAGGTACAGAAAGCCTTGATGCCTTCCTTATTGCTTTGAATGAAGATACCATGTGTTGGAACTTGAGTTATACTTCTAAACCAGCATCTCAAACTCGGCACTCTTGGCGTTTGAAGCTGGGT
Source organism: Tolypeutes matacus (assembly GCA_026826555.1). Classification (NCBI taxonomy): domain Eukaryota; kingdom Metazoa; phylum Chordata; class Mammalia; order Cingulata; family Chlamyphoridae; genus Tolypeutes; species Tolypeutes matacus. Next base: position 2,271,607 of record JAKSZT010028738.1, on the reverse strand, counting down.
AATTCTTTGTTGTAGGGGGCTGTCCTGTGCATTGTAGGATGTTTAGGAGCATCTCTGGCCTCTCCTCAGTGGATGCCAGTGACACCCTTGTCCTGTAACCACACATGTTTCCGAACATTGCCCAGTGTCCCCTGAGGTTTTGTTAAAATTGCCCTGCTTGAAGACCCCTGTGGTGTGTAAACCATCTTTTCTTCTATACTCTTTACATTGGGAAATTAATAATTAAAAAAAAAAAAATCAAGTTGAAGGCTGTTTTGGGGGGAAGTGTAGCAGATTTTTAAAAGCTTTTATAAAGCTCATTCGTATTACACCATTACTTTGTTATAAGAATCTATTTCCAACTTTGTATGCTTCTGTAATTCCAGGGTAAGCTTTGCATTAGAAATCCTAAAATATTCTAGGGGAATTTGTTCTTTCAGTGTTTCTATATTTTTCTCCTGTTCTGTCACCATGGAAGCTAACATATGAGAGACATGTTAAAAGCAGTAATGACATAAGAGGAGGAAAAAGCATTTTTCTTCTGTGTTTTTATTTTCCTCTCCTCTATTCCCCCTTAACTCTCAGTTAATTGAAAGGGGTATTCAGTTTGAATGTTTTAAGATTGGAAATCAAAATAGGAAAGACATGTTTTTCAGAGCTATCCCACCCACCCCCATCCCCCGGAAAATGCTAACAGCATAAATTATTTTTAAGCCACTAAAAAGAATTTATTGAGAAATGAGAGAAAAGAACAGAAGTACACATCCAAGATGTGGATGCGGGTTCCTCCTGGCAAAGAGAAGAGAGCATTTGGGGTTGGGGGATTGCCTTTATTAAGGCCCCTTTTCACTCCTCCCCTTTCCTAATGTTGGGGAAGGAACCACAGCTGTTTGCTGTTTTGATTAGTTGCCCCACCTCTTAGCTCTTAGGGGACCAGTGGTGAGGTCTTTTGTTTGGAGTTATCTGGGGCTTCCCCTTGACCCAGAAAGAATTCCAAGTAGGACCTGGTGGCCAGGGTCTCGGCAGGATCTTTTGGCTTTGTTCTTAGTAGCAGCCTTCCCTCAGGTGAGTTTCCGGGCAGAGTCTCATGGCCATGTTCTCTGCTGGTTCCCAGCTGTGACTAGTCTTTTCCTCTTTTCCCTATACTAACCTGCCTCAACTCCCCCTTGGAGAGTTTATACTCTTACTCTTAAGGGGGAGCTGAAGGGTGGTGGTCATTCTTCTGTAGCTGCTTCCTGCTGGTTAGGAAAGTAGTCCCTGCCTGGCAGGGTGTAAAACTTTCTGGCTCTTCTGCTGAGGTTGAGGAAAGACAGGTCAGGCACTGTGGTTGGAACTGGATGAAATCCCCTTGTGACTAATATCTTGTTCTGGAAGACATTGATTCTGGAAGAAATAAACTTATTAGAATTTTGGAGATACATGGTCCCACTGAAAGAATAAAGAAGATGGTGGTAAGCAGGCCCCAAAAGGGGGCCTGCATAAGTTGCATCATCTTGAATTTGGTGGGCTTCATCTTGCAGGTTTTGAATGCTGTCTAGGACTGTCTGGAGTGATTTACATAGAAACAGCATTCTTCCTTGAGAAATAGACGTCTTCCTCTCTTTGCTGCTGTTAGCATGTTTAGTGCCCTGCATTTTGCAGCACCACAGTGGCAAGAGAGTCTTTTTGCTGTCTAAGGTCTTCCAAAGCATGACTAGTTTCTTCTATGTGCTTGGTTAACTCCAGGGAGAGGTTGTGGAAGACCTGCTGGGTTTGGTATAAACTGCCTACCCCAGTTCCCACAGCGTCCTTCCAACAGCTAGGAGGGGGATGAGTAGAGGCACTCCCCTTTTAGTTATTGTATGGTGAGAAAACACAGGAAATGGTACAGTGAGGTTTTCAGGACCATAGTAGATAGCATAAGCCAGTCCAAAGGGGAGGCAAGGAGAGGTAGGCCTTGTTTCTGCAGAGAAAGAAAATTCCATCTTGATAGTTTAAAGTAGCAGCAAAGCTGGGAAGCAGCTGTGGCTCAATTGATTGGGCTTCCGTTTACTATGGGAGGCCCCGGGTTCGATTCCCAGGGCCTCCTGGTGAAGGCAAGCTGGCCCTCGTGGCTCAGTGAGCTGACGCACCAAGATGACGCAACAGAAGGAGACAAGCAGACACAGGGGGAAAAAAAAAAAAAACGCAAAGCAAATGGACACAGCGAGCACAAGCAGCAAGGGGGAAATAAATAAATAAATAAATAAATCTTTTAAAAAAAAATTAAGTGGCAGCAAAGCTAACAGCATAATTTGAGCATACCCATAAATTCATATTCTAAGGTAAGGGAAATGTGTGAGAGTGTATAGGGAAGGAGCTCTTTTAGCTTGACCTGTATCCATTTTATAGATGTCTGTGCTTCAATGGTCATATTTATTGCATTGCTTAGACTCTCCTACATTATATGACTTTTTTAAAATATGGAAGGCAAGGTATCAAAATATATGTTAGTTTTCAATGTAGAACTGATTTGATTCTTTGAATACATGTAATTTGTATTAGCTTTCTTAAAATGAGATCATAGCATAAGTAATAAGAGTAATAAGTAATCAGAGTCTCTGAATTGAAGATCTTGAGCTATTAGAGTTTGACAGATAAAGCATGCTTGATGCAGTGATTTAATAGACAAGGCAAGAGATGGTTCTGCTTATCGTTTACATTTTCTTGATTGGGGTTTTTGTTTGAAATCCATAACTTCACCTAGTTACAGACTCTGAGCCTTGAAAACATTATTTTCAGACCCTTCACATATACCAAGAATGAATATCAAATTGTGGAAAATGTTTTCTACCCTAATCAACTGTGGCATCTTTTGTTAGTTTGTGGGAACAAGCATTGATGCCTTATTTCTGTGCTGCAAATAACATTTGGGGAGTTCTCCTGTTTAAGATACCATATTTTCCCTAAACAAATTAAGGTCTTTTGATATCAGTTATCGATCTAAATTTAGTTTCACTGGGGTGAAACCTTCAAACATTAATTTGGGAAGTTTAGATGCCTCATTTCTCTTTTTTTTCTTTATAAAATTTATTGAAGTATCATTCATAGATGAAAATACATAAACAATATATGTATAGTAAAAGTTCTGAACTTACAAACCAAACCAAACATGTGTTTTATCCCATAAAGGGCTCCCATACATCACCCTACCACCAACATTATTAGGAAACATTTGTTACAAACTATGAAAGAGTGGCATCAAAACATTACTATTAACTATAGCCCATTAGATGCTTCATTTCTTTTTAAACAATAATATTGCTTCCTTTGCATGAATGAAAACAAGATATTGAATTTAGAAATTGGATTACCTTAAATTAAACTATGTGGTTTATATACCAGATACTTAAAAATAATTAAAAATAAGAGAAAGTAGGTCTTTTTAAAACTTTTCTACCTTTCTGATAAAGGCTAGTGATAAAAGATGATCTTCTTGATTTAAGAATTATCATTGAGGACAGTTATTGTAGAGAGAAGGGACAGGGGATCACTGTAGCATCATTCCAGATTCTTATGTGCATTGTCATCTGTTTTAGTTTCCTAGGCTGCTTAAAGCAAGTACTATGGAATAGTTTGGCTCAAACAATGGGAATTTATTAGCTTACATTTTGAGGCTGGGAAAATGTCAAATCAAGGCATCATCAAGGTAATGCTTTCTTCCCAAAGACCAGCTACTGGCAATCCTTGGCTCCTCTGCCACTTGGCAAGGCACATGGCAGCATCTGCTGGTCTCTTCCTTCTCTTCTGGGTTTCATTGCTTTCAGCTTCTTGTTTCTGTGGCTTTCTCTCTTTGTGTATTCATTCCATTTATAGGGGACTCCAATTAACAGGAATTATCTTACCTAAGCACCTCTTGACATCCACATGTTCTCCCCACACACAGGTCATTCTTTCTCTATAGTAGGGCATGGATCTGGAGTCCAGGCAATACCGACCCTAGCACATACCTTGGAATTGATTTTCCTGACCAAACCCTTAAAAAACCTGGATATATATATATATATATATATATATCTACATTTCTTCAGTTTTTATTCAAAGATTGAAATAGTAGTTTTCACCTAATTTTTAAGTTTTGGCCACAATGAGATAATCTTTACTATAGTTTTCAGTTTCTAAAACATTTTCTTTTTATAGAATCCATAGCCTTGTTGTCATTTTACCCAGTTTTAACCCAACTTTGTGTGTGTGTCTGTGTATTTGTGTATAGTTATAAGTGTGAATGCATGTATGTGAGGTATCACAAAACTTTAATCACCAACAGCAAAGACAGTAGTAACTCAATCCAATTCAATTCTGAAACTAATTACCTGGTTTCAGGCCAGACCTCACAGGTTAAGGGCAATCTTCTATAAGATTCCCCTGCAGGCACCAGTTGCAAGTTCAGAGGTCCCTAAAGCCACCCACACTTCTAACTACCTGCCTACAAATTCGGAATTCCCACCTCCTCGGGTTTGAGAATTCACTGGAACGACTTAGAGAACTCACTGAAAGCACTATACTTACCATTATAGCTTTATCATAGTAAAAGGATACAATACAAGTAAGAAACCAAAAGAGAAGATGCATAAGTTGAGGTCTGGGAGGGTCTCAAAAACATAGGCTTCCATGTCTTCTCCATGTGAACACTTTCCCAGCACAAAGATGCATTCTCTCTCTCAATCATGAAAGCTCTCTGGGCTTGGAGACCCCCCACATTTGTGTGGGGTTTCATTATGTAGACACAATTGATAGAATCAGCATCTTTGTGATTGAATTTAGCCTGCAACCTCCTTTCCCTCCCACAGATTGGGGAGGTGAGCTGACTTGAGGTGGCACATAGCCTCAACCCCTTAATCACATGGTTGGGTTTTCTAGTGTGGCCTGGGCCCACCATGAAGAACGAAGGACACTCCTAACACAGGACTGCTTCCCCAGGAACTGGGGACAAAGACCAGCCAGACTTTTCATTAGCTACCTATGTGTGTATCTTTATTAATTTTTCTATAAAATTCTTTACCTTTTGGCTCTAAATCACTAGATATTTCAAAGTACCTACCATGTGTCAGGCACTGTGTGAGTTACTGCAGACATAGTGATGAGTGATAGGAGATTCTGTCTTCAGAGAGCCAGGACAAAACCGGGAATATACACCAGAGTGCAAAGGGGAAAATAGCAATCACTACTAATATTACCAAACCTAACATAGTATCTGGTGGTGTATTAGTCTGCCAAAGAGGTACTGATGTAAAGTATCAGAAATCTGTTGGCTTTTATAAAGGGCATTTATTTGAGGTAGAAGCTTACAGTTACAAGGCCCTAAAGAATCCAACTCAAGGTTGCTTTCTCACCAAAGTCAGTTGCCATGTGTTGAAGCAAGATAGTCTCCAATCTCTGCCTGGTCTCTTGGCTTATCTCTCCCTGGGGCCCCAGAATCAAATATGACAGAGCTCCCTCTCTTCTGGTATGTGTCTTCTTGAATGAATGTCCATTTATATCAGCCCACCAAGGGGGCAGGGACTAAACTGGAGTGATGCTGTACTGATATGGTCAAATCAAAGCCCTAATCTTAGCTGGTAATTTAATCAAGGGCCCCTCAACTGAATCCAGTATAATCACAGGATATCACACTTAAAAACATTTGGATCATAATTTCTAGGTATATAATGTATTATATGGATATTCTGTAATTTATACAGTTTGGCACCATTTAGGTTGTTTCTAATTTCTTACTATTCTAAATAATTTTGTGAACATATTTTGCATAAAATGTGTTTTGTATTATTTCCTTAAGAAACTTCCAGGGGCAAAATAACTAGGTTAGGGATATAAACATTTTAAAGGCTCTTGATACATTTTCTTAAAAGGTATTACCAATTTTAACTCTTTAACAGTAGCCAGTGAGCACACTTTATTTTTAAAAATCTTTTCATTTGTATTTATTGATTAGATCTATTTTTCAAATGCTTAGCCAATTTTTTCTTTTGTAAATTGCCCATTAATACCTTTTTTCTCCTGCTTTTATCAGAGAATAAGTGTTTTATCTATTGATCTACAGTGACTCTTTGCATATCTCTTTGTATATATTCAGTGAATTAAGCCTTTGTTTCATTTTGAGTTGTGTTTTCTTACTAGTTTTTGGTTCGCCTTTTAATATAAAGATGTTTTAATATTTCTTGTAACCAAATCTGTCAACTCTTCTTTTGTGACTTCTTTCATTACTTTTACACATAGAAAATACTCCATTCAGCCATCACCTTTTCCCCTGGAAGTTTATTATATTTTTAGCTAAGTCTTTATCACTCATTAATTTCATGAGAAAGGAAGTCTACAATTTTGTGAACCAGAAGGACTTTGCTACTAAAGATGGTTACTTCAACTTGTGTTTTTTGTAGTTTTCTGCACACAGGGGCCAATTGTGCTGTCTTTTAGCTTCTGGCTTTGCTATGGCCCTTTATGCTTGTGTGCCTTTTTACTTCCATATTGCTATGGTTCTATTAAACTTGAGTCCTTGTGACAGTATTGAATATAAAGGATGAGAGTGATCAAAGTAAAAAAAAACTAAAGTCATGACTGATTCCTACTTGACTTCATAATCTCTTTTAAAAGGTCCCAGAAATGAAGGTTGACTCCGTTCAGGCATAACTGATGTCAGTTACTGATGTAATTGGAAAGAAAGAAAGAAAGAGAGAAAGAGGAAAGGAGGAGGAAAGGAGGAAAGGAAGGGAAAGGGAAGGGGAAAAAGAAAGGGGAAAGGGGGAAGGGAAAGGAAAGAAACCTACTGCAGTTTTCCATGATAGAAATATTATGGGGAAGCAGCTGTGGCTCAATCAGTAGGGCTCCCGTTTACCATATGGGAGGTCCCGGGTTCGGTTCCCAGGGCCTCCTGGTGAAGGCAAGCCCGCCGGCACGGCGTGGTTAGCTGACCCAGAGAGCACAAGGAGCAAGGGGGGGATAAATGAATAAATAAATAAAATCTTTAAAAAAAAAAAAAAGAAATATTATGGATTCTAACATTGATCCATGAATTGATTGCCATGTAGAGTGTAAAATATTATCTACTAGTTTTCTAGTTTGCACAAGGTAAGCTTTAAATATATATATATAGATAGATATATAAATTAATTGAAATGAAAATGCTTCTAACCTGCTGGAAAATGAATACTACTAAACTACATCATTGGTAATTTAAAAAAGTTTTGGTTTGTGATATATATAAATCAATTGTCTTTCATGATTCTTAAATCAAAATCCCACTTTTAGACTATATACCCTTGGTGGCATTCCAGGTAGTGTAGGTTAAAAAATATTTTATTGATTTCAAGGTGTAAGTATTGTGTGTTGCTTTTATATCATGTGTTTGCTTATTGTTCATCTCTCCCACTAAAATGTAAACTTTTTTAAGGTAGTATCTTTGCCACCTGGGTGGCTCGAATATTTATTTTTATTTATTTATTTTAAAACAATTTATTGAAGTATATCATTCATACATGAACATACATAAACAAAAAGTGTTCAGTAAACATTGTTAACTTATAAAACAAACATGTATAACATCATACAGAGCTCCCACACTTCACCCTACCACAAATATTTTGCATTGTTGTGAAACATTTGTTAACAATGTACCTACCCAAAAGCCACTGCTCCCATTTTTCCCTAATGATAAAGTCTAAATTCGTTCAGCTAGCTGTGAAGCCCTTTTGGCCCCCTTGTATCTTCTACTCTACTCCAGGGGATAAATTAGAAATCCTATAAGTCAATCAGGGACTCTCATGCCCCTGGGTCAGTGATTAGTCTGGGGTAACTACTGAATCTAGTTACCAATGAAAAGGAAGCAGAGGTCTGCAGCAGGCAACTTCCTGGTATACTCTGGCTATCCCAATAAGTGGAACAGACACAGCTAGCAAGCCTTTTGCCTGCCATCTTATTCCTCACCCTTCCTCCTCCTGGAGTGTGCACAAGATGCGTGGAAGAGTTATAAACAACTTCCATCCATAAGGCTAACAAGAGGAAAGACAAAATGGAAGGAAAGTGAGAGAGATCCAGAGTTCCTGATGGCATCCCTGAACAACTGTACCAACCCAGGCATGCTGATTTCTGTGGATTCTTCTTATGTGAGAAAATAAAATTCCAGGTGCTTAAGCCACTGTGGAGTGGTTTTCTAACACTTGGGACCAATGGCATTCCTTACGGATACAGCCAAAAAAAAAAAAAAAAAAACTCTCAAGAGATCAATGTGATTTTTATTCACAAATATTTGCCAGTTAATTTTTACCAAAATCAGAAAATATTTTGAATAAAGATGGTGTATTAGTGAGAAAAAGGGATGCTGATGCAAAATACCAGAAATCAGTTGGTTTTTATAAAGGGTATTTATTTGGGGTAGAAGCTTACAGTTACCAGGCCTTAAAGCGTAAGTTTCTTCCCTCACCAAAGTCTGTTGCCACGTGTTAGAGCAAGATGGCTGCTGAAGTTTGCCAGGGTTCAGGCTTCTTGGGTTCCTCTCTTCCCAGGGCTCCAGTTCTCTCCGGGCTCAGCTCCTCTGTTTCCTCCACAAGGTCAGCTGTAGACTATTAGGCAAACAGCTCATCTCTTTTCCCAGGCCTTCTCTCCTTCCTCACAACCAAGCTCCTCTGTCTGCTTACTTCCCGGGGCTCCAGCTCAAAACTCCAACATCAGAACTCCAACTCAAAAAACTCCAACTCTGTCCTTTGCCATGCCTTTTATTTTCGATTCCCCACCTACCAAGGGGCGGGGCTCAACACCCTACTGACGTGGCCCCATCAAAGCCCTATTCATAACTTAACCATGCCCAGATGAACAGACCATTTTACAAGCATAATCCAGTATCTATTTTTGGAATTCATAACTATACCAAACTGCTACAGATGGTTAAACAGGAGATTGTAGATATAGTGAACAAATGAAGAAACAAATGAATAAACGGCAGATTGCAATAGGACATTTAAGTTACATGCACCTCTATATTTAGTTCCTACAGTAATCAGAGTTTATTAAAATGTATAGAAAAATCTTATACATGAAGCACACATTTTGGATGTTAATGCAGAAAATATTTTACTGTTTCTAATGATGAATCTGGTTCCATCACACCTGCTGAAATGAATATAGTATATACTAGATAAGTTTAGAAGTTCTTTGCATATTGAGTTCCTTTGCTTTTGATTTCCTGGAATAAATCATGAATTTTTTTTTTAAATCTTACTTTAGATTTCTTATCTAGTCATAGCCTGTCATTTTCCTGGATGACTAAGATATTAAGATAGCAGAAAATACTGTGTTTAGAGTATTCCTTAATATAAATTGTATGGTGAAAAAATTGTATGTGGGATTCTAGTTAAAATAGTTAAAATTGAAATTTGTAATGTATTTGAAGTAAGTGTACATTTTTAGGAGTTCCTTTTACTATCTATAAGATTAGTTTTGTTTTACTTGTGGTTAATGTACTATGAAAATGATACATTTTCAAAATGCTTGGGCAGTAATTATCATTATATCATACATTATATCATAATTTGCCCATGTAGTAGTATATATCATTTTTAAAAATTGCTTTGGTATTATTGGATAATATAACTGTATACTTACATAGTAATTTTCTCAGATATTTTCTACTTTGAATTGGCTATTCCTGTTCTTTTGTCAGTTTGTTACTCTTTCTTGTAAGTAACAAAACATTTTTTCACATTTTAAAATGATACATTTTCACTGTAGACTATTTATTAGCCACAGTTGTCATGTCACAAAGAACTACTTTTTAATATTTTTTCCTGAACAATTTATGTAAGCTCTTTATGTAAATAATTATATATTTTACTTGTAAAATATATACTTTATTCATTTGCCTCTATGAGCTGGATAATATATTAGACCTGATGGATAATATCACAGCTGTCATAACCATGACTTCAGGAAAATAATGGTGCTTTTGTCTGTTTTTTCCCCCTAATATCTCTGTCACTTCATTGTTATATTGAATTTTATGATTTTCAGTAGTTAATTTTTGTTATTTAAATTAAGTACCCTTATCAAAAGTAGAACTCATTCTTACTGAAATTTATCTAGATTTTTCTTAAATGCCTGCTTTCTGTGTATTAAGTGATTTTATACTTTTGTTCTTTTACTTATTTGGTAGAATGTTAACAGGGTTAATAATGTTGCCTAACATTTTATTTGCATATGCCAATAATGTATGTGAAGTTACTATAGTGCTTGGCAAGTAATCAATTCTCAAATAAGATAGAATTGTTTCATTTTCTTTTTTCTAATATGTTGAGTATTGGGACTGGAACTCTATTTAACTCTTAGAATTGTTTGGATAACCTGCTTGTTTTTATTTCATGTTTTGTTTGTTGTGTTTTTTCAATGCATATGGAGTATATAATGTGTTGATGGCTTAAGTCTTCAAGTTGCAAAGAATTTACCCGCTATTTCTGTATTGTCTTGGAGAGTATTTTATTAATAATATCTTGTTTCTTTAGTTTTATTTGTCTTTTCTGATATCGTACTTCTCATGCTAATGTGTTTTTAGTAGGAAATCGTCTATATCCTTGAGATGTTCATATATCGCTGATACAATTGTGTTTTACATTCATTTTCAAAATTTTAAAACTATTCATTGATGTATCTATTCTAATCTCCAATTTGGTTTACTTGTGCTTCCCTGTTTTTTTCTATTAATGTTATATCAAGAGATATAAATGTGTTATTATTTTTTTAAAGAATCATGTTTTAGATGTATTCTATTTTGTGTTTGTTTATACTCTATTAAATACTGCTTTTTTCTTTATTTATATTTTCCTGTACTTTTCTGATGTTTTGAGTTGAATTCTCAGTTTGTATTTAAAGTTATAAATTTACCTCAGTGTACAATTTTTGGTTTAATTCAATAGTTCAGAAACTTTACTTTTCATTTTTCATGAACTCTAATCTCTTCCTATGTTTCTACATATTCGTACACTTTGTTATTTTGTTTTGTTATATTGGACACTTCTAAACATTGCACTTTGATCTAAGAATATAGTTTTAAAAACATTTAAATGTTTTTTATATATTTACATCCTTACCATTAATTGACTAAATGTCGATCCAAATTTTTAGGATGTAGAGGTTAAGGTAATTTTTTTTGTTTCACTAATTTCATTGTCTGTTTTCTTCTGTCATTTCTGAGTTTGTACACTGGGCTCTCTGTGTGGCGCCATGATTGTCTTGCTCCCTTACCTCCTCTGGTCTTTGCACAAATGTCCACTTCTCAGTTTATGTTTGCCTGACCACATTTTAGAACTGACGTTTCCAGCACTTCCTTTCCTCTTTGGCACTTTGCAGCATGTCAAAATATAATTTTATTTATTTGTTTATTGTCTGTCTCTTCCTAAAATATAAACTCTAAAGAAGATGGAGACTTTTGTCTCTTTCTCAGTGTTTCTATCTGCAGTGCCAAGAATTAATACATGGTATAGAGCAGACAGTAATTACTTGTCTAATTGATATTAAATGTGATTGGTTGCAGTTGATTTCTCTTTTTATGTCTAAGTTTTTGCTTTGATATTGTTTATTACTTGACACAAAATGCCATATTTTATTATTAATAGTTTTTATCATAACATCTAACTTGGTAAATTACTTTTCTTTTAAACTTGACATCCAATAAATAATATTGCCTTCTGGCTGTTTGTTTTAAATATAATTTTCTTAAATCTCTCTTTTAAAATTTTCTGTGCATTCTTTTGGTTCATACATTTTGAAAACATGTTGGATTTTGTTTTTTGTTTTTATGCAAATTAAGGTTCTTTCAAAATTTGCTTTTATTTTCATACTTATGCTAATAAGTTTTTCTAAAATATGTGTGATGGTTTTAAAACCTATGAATCCTTAAGAAGTCTAGTTAGTACCTTTTGTCTTGTTAGCCATGATCTGTTTCCTTTTATATCTTTATTTGATTTGGAATGTGATCTCTGAACTAAACCATTTTCATGATCCATGTCTATGTTTGCAAACACATTCTTAATCTTGTTATCATTTTGCATATCTAAAAATGTAGTATCTTTTCATTGATTTCTTTAGTGAACTACTCTCTCCAGGCTTAATGTCCTAGCTATATACTGTTTTGAGTCAACTGTTTCCTCTGTAAAGTCTTCCCTAATGCCTCAGCACATCTTAAGTATTTGTGCTGTGTATTCTTACTGTACTTTGTGTATACTTCTAGTCATCATCTTATAGCAGTAAGTGTTCAATAAATATTAGATATCTATATTACTTTCTTACCTCTTCTTCTGTAGTGCTCTTTCCTATTATAATTTATAAGGTAGTTGCACATTTTGCTCTCTATACCCTGGACTCATTTTTCTTTGGTTTAATGTAAATGAATGATTTAATTTTTAAATACATGGAGATTCGCTTTTCTTCCAGCAGGTGAGAGAACACCATTCTTTAGCGTTGTCTTCAATTATTGTCCTTGGCATTTTCTTTTCTTTTTTTCACCCTTAACCCCATCTAATGTGATTGTTCACTTAATTCTAAGGTAAATATTAATTACTTTCATGGATTTTTATTTGTAGTTTTCCATATTTTAGCTCCCTATTTGCAAGTACTTTATTTTTTCTTTTTTGTCATTTCTTTTCATCTTCTTTTGCATCACATTCTCCATTTTTCTCTGTAGATAGGATACTTGGATTTTACATCATCATATAGGCAAAAATTAAAAATTGTTGGTGAAGTTGTGGAGAAAAAGGCCCTCTCTTGGACAATGATTCTTTTCTCTTTATTCATAAATCTTTTTTAGTTCTGTTTGCAAGGCAATGGCCACTCTTTCATTTTCATTTCTAACCTATCATCTTTCATTTACTTTATCTCTCTGACAGTGTTCCTTCATTCTGTTGCTCACATTTTGTCTTTATTTATGTGATTTTCCTGTGCTGTTGAATCCACGGTTTACTATTTCCAATGACAACCTATTTTGTTGTTCTATTTTTTTTTAATTCCCCAGATGATGAAAGACAGTTCTCTTTACCTACTTCTTTTCAGGTACTGGGGCCAGGGATTAAACCTGGAACCCCTTATATGTGGGAAGCTGGTGCTCAACCACTGAGCCACATCAGCTTCCCCAGTTCGTTTTTTCATTTGTTTGTCTCTTGTTTGTTTTTAGGAGGTACCAGGGATTGAACCTGGGACTTTATATGTGGGAAGCAGATGCTCAACCACTTGAGCTACACCTGCTGCCAGACAGTTCTTTTTTAAAAAAATTCTCATTTATTTCAGGTTTAAAAATCTAATTTCTTGATCCATGCAATCTTTTCAGTTGGATCAGGTCATTATTTATGTCCATTTTCCTCTTATTCTTTTGTTAGGACTTGGAGACCTAGTCTTAAAGGAGTTTTTTTTTTTTTTTTTTTTTTTTTTCAAGTTATTCCCTCTATTTTATAGATACTGTGAATTTAGTTTTGGGAAGGAGGTGGGTACAAATACCAATGTATGGTAATATTTATTTCTCTTTCAAATATTCTGGCATGTCTTTGTGATGTTTTTTTGCTGATCTCTCATTATTTCTAATAAAAGTTGTGGAATGTGTGTTTTCTTGTATATTATTTCTAAAGTAATTATGTTTCTTGGACAAACTACTTTATAGCAAATATTTATACAGAAGAAAACCCTTCCTTCTAAAAAACCAGCTGTTCATTTTCCCATATTGCTGCATTTTTCAGAGTAGAAAATAGCACGTCTATTTTTTTAACTTAACTTTATAGCTTAAATTTGTCATGTTTACTAGCCAATTCAATAAGACAACAAAAGAATTGACATTTTGCAAGAATATGATTGTCTAGGAAAATTGAAAAGAACCATCAAACTTATAACTGTAATAAGAGTTCAGAAAGGTTACTGGTTATGAAGAAAATTATAAAAATCAATAGTTTTTAGTACACCAGTAACTATATTCTAAACATGAATGAGCAAAGTCACAATAGCAAAATAGTATAATATACCTTGTAAGGAATCTTAACAAAATATATGCCAAGGCTTTATGGATTAAAAAATCTTAAAGAATATCTAAATTATTAGGAGCTATTTATGTTATTGATTGGGAAGACTCAATATTGCAAAGAATATAAGTTCCCTATTCTAATCTATAAATTTGATACAGTTCAAAAACTGAAGAGGGTTTGTAATAAAACTTGACAAACTGATCCTAAAATTTATTGTAGGAGTAGGATTAATGAGGACAGAAATGCCTTTTGGATATAAGGATTTATTTATAATGGTGTGGTTAGCATGGCATTGGCATATGGGTATAGGAACAGACCTTCAAAACAGGAGAGAGACTACAAAAAGAGATCTCCACATGTATGGAAACTTTTTTTCCTGTTACTTTTATTATTTATTTACTTATTTATTTTCCTTTATTAGAGAAGTTACAGGTTTACAGAACAATCAGGCGTAAAATACAAGATTCCCATATACCACCCACCACCACCAACTTGCGTTGGTATGGAACATTTGTTACAGTTGAGGATAGCAGTCCATGGTTTCAATTAGGGTTCACTGTATAGTTTAGTTGCATGGATTTTTTTTTTTTTTTTTCATTTTAATTCTGTTACCATATATACAACCTAACATTTCCCCTTTTAATCATATTCAGATATGTATTTCAGTAATCATATTCAGATATGTATTTCAGTACTGTTAATTGCGTTCACAATGTTGTGCTACCACCAGCACCATACGTTACCAAAACATTTCCATCATTTCAAATAGGAACCCTGTGCATTTTAAGCCTCAGCTTCCCATTGTCTATCCCTACCCTGTCCCCTGATAACCAATATTCTAGATTCTGACTCTGAATTTGCTTATTATATTGTTTCAAATCAATGAGATCATACAATATTTGTCCCTTTGTCTGGCTTATTTCACTCAACATGATGTCTTCAAGGTTCATCCATGTTTTCTCATATATCAGGACTTCCTTTTTATGACTGAATAATGTTCCATTGTATGGTTATGCCATGTTTTATTTATCCATCAGTTAATGGACATTTGGGTTGCTTCCATCATTTGGCAATTGTGAATAATGCTGTTATGAACATTGGTGTGAAAATATCTATCTGAGTCCCTGCTTTCCATTCTCGGGGGTATATACCTAGTAGTGAGATTGCTGGGTCATATGGTAGTTCTTAGATTTCTGAGGAACCACCAAACTGCAGTTAAATCATTTTATGTTCCCACCAGCAATGAACGAGTGTGTCTATTTCTCAACATCCTTGCCAGTACCTGTTATTTTCTGTTTTTTTTTTTTTGTTTTGTTTGTTTGGTTTTTTTTTTAATAGCAGCCATTCTAATGGTTGTGAAATAGTATCTCATTGTGGTTTTGATTTGCATTTCCCTGATGGGTATTCATGTTGAGCATCTTTTCATGTGCTTTTTGGCCATTTGTATGTCTTTGGAGAGATGTTTATTCAAGTCTTTTGCCCATTTTTAAACTGGGTTGTTTGTCTTTTTGTTAAGTTGAAGGAATTCTTTATATATTCTGGATGTTAAACCTTTATCAGATATGTGGTTTCCAAATATTTTCTCCCATTGTGTAGGTTGTTTTACTTTCATGATAAAGTCCTATGATACACAAAAGTTTTAATTTTGATGAGGTCCCATTTATCTTTTTTTGGGTGTAAAGTCTAGGAAACCATTGTATAACACAAAGTCCTGAAGATACTTCCTCATGTTTTCTTGGAGGAGTTTGATAGATATAGCTCTTATATTAAGGTCTTAGAGCCATTTTGAGTTGATTTTTCTTTATGATATGAAGTAGGGGTCCTCCTTCTTAATGCAAATGGAGATCCAGTTTCCCTGGCACCATTTGGTAAAGAGACTATTCTTCTCCAATTGAGTAGTCTTTGCCACCTTGTCAAAAATCAGTTGCCCATAAATGTGAGGGTTGATTTCTGAGCTTACAGTTCTGTTCCATTGGTCTATATGTCTGTCCTTGTGCCAGTACCATGCTGTTTTGATTACTGTGATTTTGTAATAAGTTAAAAGATTGCTAAGTGTAAGTCTTCCAACTTCAGTCTTTTTTTTTTTTCAGGAGGCTTTAGTTATTCAGGGCCCCCTACCTTTCCATATAAATTTGATGATTGGCTTTTCCATTTGTGCAAAATTTCTTTTAGCAATGTTTTGTCATTTTCTATGTATAAGTCCTTTGCATCTTTAGTTAGATTTATTCCTAGATATTTGTCTTTTAGTTGCTTTTGTAAGTGGAATTTTTTTCTTGATTTCCTCTTCCAATTGTTCATTGCTCATGTATAGAAACATTATTGATTTTTGGATTTTGAACTTGTACCCTGCAACTTTGCTGAAAAAAGTTATTAGCTCTAGGAGCTTTGTTGTGGATTTTTCAAGATTTTCTGAATATAGGATCATATCATCTACAAATAGTTTTACTTCTTCCTTTCCAATTTGGATGCCTTTTATTTCTTTTTCTTACCTAATTGCTCTGGCAAGAACTTCCAGTACAGTGTTGAATAATAGTGGTGATAGCACCCTTGTCTTGTTTTTGATCTTAGAGAGAAAATTTTCAGTCTTGCATGATGAAGTAGGATGTTAGCTGTGGGCTTTTCATATATACTCTATCATGTTGAGGAATTTTCCTTCTATTCCTTGTGTTTTAAGTGTTTTTTTAACCAAGAAAGAGAGTTTTATTTTGTCAAATGCCTTTTCTGCACCAATTGAGATTATGATGTGGATTTTTTTCCTTCTGTTAATGTGGTATATTCCATTAATTGATTTTCTTATGATGAACCAACCTTGCATACCAGGCATAAATCCCACATGATCATGGTGATAATTCTTTCAATAAGCTGTTGGATGCAGTTTGCTAGTACTTTGTTGAGGGCTGTATTAGTCAGCCAAAGAGGTGCTGATGCAAAGTACCAGAAATCTGTTGACTTTTATAAAGGGTATTTATTTGGGGTAGAAGCTTACTGTCTCAAGGCCATAAAGAGTAAGTTATTTCCCTCACCAAAGTCTGTTGCCAACTGTTGGAGCAAGATGGCTGCCAGTCTCTGCAAAGGTTCAGCCTTCCTCTTCCTCTTAAGACTCCATGGCCCCAGCATCTTCCGATCTCATCTGAAGGCTGGCATAAGGCTCGTCTCTCTCCCTGGGGCTCATTTTTTTCTGGGTTCATCTGCAGCTGTAGGCTATCAGGCTCATCTCTCTTCCCTGGGCCTCTGTCTATGGAGCTGTCTCTCTTCCTCCGTGTTCTTCTTCTCTGTGTATTTACTTCTCTGTCTTTGAAAATCCATTTATATAGCCCACAAAGGGGGTGGGGGGAACGGGGGACTCAAACCGATTCACCCCTAATGACGTGGTCAAATAAAAGCCCTAATCTTGATTTAATAAAGTAAAAGTAAAACCTCTGAATCTAACACAATCTAATACACCCAGAGGAACAGACCAGTTTACAAACACAATCCAATATCTATTTTTAGGATTCATAAACAATACCAAACTGCCACAAGGACTTTTGCATCTATATTCATAAGAGATATTGGTCAATATTTTCTTTTCTTGTGGTATATTTTTCCGGCTTTGCTATGAGGGTGAAGTTGGACTCGAATAATTAGTTAGGAAGTGTTCCCTCCTCTTCAATTTTTTGAAAGAGTTTGAGCAGAATTGGAAGTAAGTCTTCTTGGAATGTTTGGTAGAATTCCAATGTGAAGCCATCTGCTCCTGGGGTTTTCTTTTTTGAGAGGGTTTTGATTACTTATTAAATCTCTTTACTAGCAGTTGGTTTGTTAAGATCTATTTCTACTTGAGCCAGTCTAGATACTTTGTATATTTCTAAGAATTTGTTCTTTTCATCTAGGTTATCTAATTTATTGGAGTATAGTTGTTCATGGTATCCTCTTATAGTCCTTTTTATTTCAGCAGCATTGGTTATAATGTCCCCTTTTTCATTTCTGGTTTTTGTTATTGGTACCTTCATTTTTCAAGGAACCAACTTTTGGTTTTGTTGATTCTCTCTATTTTTTGTTTTCTATTTCATTTATCTCCATTCTGATCTTTTTTAATTCCTTCCTTTCTACTCACTTTGGGTTTAGTTTGCTCTTCCTTTTCAAGTTCTTACAGATTGAGGTTAGGTTTCATTTGAAATCTTTTTTCTTTTTAAATGTATGCATTTAGAGCTGTAAATCTCCCTGTCAGCACTGACTTTGCTGCTTTCCATAAGGTGGTTTTTTTTGTTTGTTTGTTTTGTTTTGTGTTTTGTTTTTTGTTTTTTGAGGTATCGGGGATTGAACCCGGGACCTTGTGTGTGGGAGGCAGGCACTCAACCTTTGAGCTACATCCGTTCCCCATCCCATAAGTTTTGGTATGTTGTATTTTCATTTTCATTTGCCTCAAGGATATTTCCTAATTTTGCTTCTGATTTCCTCATTAACCCATTAGTTGTTTAAGAGTATGTTAATTGCTACATATTTGTGAATTTTTCCTTTCTTCTGTTACTGATTTGTAGCTTCATTCTGTTGTGGATGGAGAAGATACGTTGTATGATTTCAATAATTTTGAATTTATTGAGACTTGTTCTGTGACCCAACAAATGGTCTATCCTGGAGAATTATCCATGTGCACTTGAGAAGAATGTGTATTCTGATTTCTTGGGTGCAGTATTCTATATATGTCTGTTAGATCTAGTTGGTTTGGTGTATCATTTCACTCCTGTACTTCCTTATTGATCTTCTGACTAGATAGTCTATCCATTATTGAGAGTGATATGTTAAAGTCTACCTCTGCTACTGTAGAACCATCAATTTCTCCTTTCAAATTGTTGCTTTTTGCTTCATATACTTTGAAGCTCTGCTGTTATGTGATTATATATATTTATAATTGTTATATTTTCCTGTAGAATTACTCTCTTTATCCATATATAATGACCTTTGTTTTTCCTTATAACTGTTTTTGACTTAAAGTCTATTTTATCCAATACTAGTATAGCCACCCCAACTCTCTGTTGGTTACTACTGGCATGGTATGTATTTTTCCATCATTTCACCCTCAACCTACTTGTGTCTTTGAATTTTAGGTTAGTCTCTTGCAGACAGCATATAGTTCAGTCATGCTTTTTAATCCATTCTGCTAATCTCTGCCTTTGGACTGGAGAGTTTAATCCATTTACATTTAAATTCACTACTAATAATACAGGACCTTCTTCTACCATTTTGCTATTTAGCCTTTGTAAAAGTAATGCCTTTTTTGTCTCTCACTTTTATTAAAGCCTACTTTTATATTTATTTGTTTTCTTGTATTTTTCCATATTGAGTGCCTTCTCTTTCCTATGAAAATGGGTGTTTCATATATCTTAAACAAAGGTAAAGTATAAGCTACATACTGTGAGGATATATTCAGACACACATGTCTAACAAAGTATTAATAGCCATTATATATAAAGAAATTTTATAAAGCAGTAACAAAGAAGACAAAGACCTATTTAAAAACATTGACAAAACATAAGTAGATAAGAACAGATAAATGAATTATGATTTATAATGGAAATACATATGAAAGCCAGAAGAGGACATTTTATGTCTTTATACTGGTAAAAATTCAAAGGCAAAGATACGGCAGCAGGAAGCGGCTGTGGCTCAATTGGTTGGACTCCCATTTGCCATATGGGAGGCCTGGGGTTCGATTCCCGGGGCCTCCTGGTGAAGGCAAGCCGGCCTGTGCGATGCAGTGAGCTGGTGCAGCAAGATGACCCAACAAAGGGAGACAAGCAGACAGAGAAAAATGCAAAGCAAAATGGACACAGCGAGCACAAGCAGCAAGGGGGGGATGGATAAATAAATAAATAAATAAATCTTTAAAAAAAAAAAAGATACGGCAGCAAACAATCTTTTATACATTACTATTTGAGTGAAAATTATTGACAATTTCCAGTGAAGTTGAAAGGTACTTCAGCCTAAGGTCTCAGCAGTTCCCATTCTGGAAATCCTCTAGAGAGAATTTCATACATGTGCCCAAAAAAGGTGTGAAAAGAATGCTCCCTTCTATCATTGTTTGTAATAGCAAAAGAATTGGCAATAACCTAAATTTCAATCAATGAACTTTACTATAATAAAACTCTGTTATTTATTATATTTATTTTTTTGTGTCAATATGGATAAATCCTGAAAACGTTTTTTTCCCTTAAAAACATTTTGAGTGAATAAAGAAAGTTACAAAGGAATGTGTTCCAAATGATACCATCTATGTAAATTTTGTAGACATACAAAGAACTATTATGGGTCCATACCTAATTAGTAAAAGTTTGAGTATACATGGGATGGGTACATTGCATCTTCAGGTTAGAAATTATTCCCCATAAAATTTGAGCAAACAAACAAAAAAGAAATTATTCTCCAGAGACTGGAAGAAGGATAGGATGAGAAGTTGATAGTTTAGCTGTATTTGTCACATTTAAAAAATGATCTGAATCAAATTTGGCGGAATATTAACATTTGTCAATTCTGGTTGTAGATATCTAAATTTCTTCATGTTCAAATATCACATACTTAAACATTTTAAATTAAAACTAATAGCATTCCAGTCTCCAGTTAAACATATCAGATTGAACACATCTAGTTATTTCCTTTCCTCTCCAAACCCTACACCAGTATTGGTAAAGAAATGCAAAAAAGGTATAAATATACAAGCACAAATAAAAGGGAAAGAAATAGAAACAGATTAGGATTATCATACAGTTTGGGTAAGCAGAGAAAGATGGATGAATTGTAAATAACTTAGTAATGTCTGAAAAGAGCTGTGTAGGAATATCTTGACAGTGGGATTCCACACAAAGTTGACCACATGAAGTCCAGATTGGAGATGAGAAGATTGAACTGTGGGGTGGGATTGATTGCATAGATCCTAGTCCTTCCCTAACTCTGTAATAATAGAGGCTCTGGATACAGTTATCACTGGCCCAGCTGAGAACAGGGTGTGAGATGCTGTCCTGAAAAGAGAGTTTCTAGAAGGCTGGCAGCTAGGCACAAAATGGAACCATTCTTCTCTAGAGAAACTCCAAAAAGAAAAACTTCGTATCCCTTAGCATAAATTCCCTACAAGTACTGAAGGGATGGTTTAAGCAGGAAAGGAATTTATAGACACGATATTCAGTGACTTGCAGAATTACTGGGAAAGCTGTAGAACTGGGTTTGGGAAATGGGCAGGAACAGGGAGGTGAGGTGGCTAAGGCAACAAATTGCACAAGAAAACCAGTGTGGTTGGGGCCGCACACTGTGTTTTGTGTAGCCACCACCAATGCTTTCCTGTGGGTGCCACTGTTGTACATTGCCTCTATTGCTGCTACCAGCTTCCTTGAAAATGAATCCGCCACCTCCTTGCTTTCTGCAGATGCTACTTAACAATTCACAGTCCTGGAAGTGTATCCCTCCTTGGCTGAGGGGCCAGTTTGTATTCCTGCACTTTGTGTTAGAATGGTTGGGTTATGTGAAAAATGTGGCATTTCATCATGCAAGACATTTGTTTTAAGGAATTCCTTGGTTATAAAATGAGACTTCAGAGGCTCAGAAGACACTCGGCATTCATAATTTTTTTTTCTTATGCCCAGGTGCCTCATGTAAACCATTTTGATCCCTATACAGTCCCCAGTAGTAAGATTTACTTTGTAATTAACAAGCCTTGCCCCCCATGCAGAGTTTTAGTCTGCTTTTTATTTTTTAGTGCTCATGCTTGGTTTTTTTAAATAAAGCATTTTTATTGAGATATATTCACATACCATACAGTTCATCCAAAGTGTACAATCAATGACTTTTAATGTAATTAGAGTTGTGCATTCATCGCCACAATCAATTTTAGAGCATTTTCATTACTCCAAAAAGAAAAACTTCTACACATTAGCCAGTTACCTCTTACTCCCTCTGCCCTTCCCCTATTGTACATAACTGCTAATCTATGTCTCTATAAATTTATGTATATAGGTTTTAAAATATTTTTTTATATACTTAAAAAAATTTTTTTTTTCCCCCCCCCCCCCCCCGATGGTTCTCTCCTCTGTCTGCTCATTGTTTGCTCACCTTCTTCATGAAGGAGCCAGAAACCCAACCCGGGACCTCCCACAAGGGAGAGGAGTACCCAATGGCCTGAGCTACATCCACTCCCTATTTTTTTACAATTGATGGAATAATATCAATGTAGTACTATTTACTACAATATATAGTGTGCTTTAGGTGTATTTGTGACCATATTTGCCCATCCTATTATTATGCTTTGTAATTGTAATGTACACTTGTTCTGATTTGGGGAAGAACATTCTTACATTTGTTCTCATTGTCCACAACAGGGTTCACTATGTTATACAGTCCTATGTTTTATCCTCTGGCTTTCCTTCTAAGGACATACACAACCCTAAACTTCCCCTTTAAACTACAATCACACCCACGTATCAGCACTGTTATTTATATTCACTATAATGTGCTACCATCACCTCTATCCATTTCCAAACATTTACAATCAACCTTATTACAAATTCTGCACAAATTTATGCATCAGCTCCCCATTCTTTACCCTTACTCTATCTTCTGGTGACCTATATTCTAGATATTAACTCCATGATTTTGCTTATTATATGTAGTTCATAATAGTGAGATCCTACAACCTTTGTCCTTTTGCATCTGACTTATTTCACTTAACACAATGTCCTCAAGGTTCATCTATGTTGTTGCATGCATCAAGACTTCATATCTCCTTAAAGCCGAATAATAGACATGTGATGGAATATTAGTCTGCTTTTTAATACCTCAGTCTTAAATATAAAGGAATAGCCAGTGAATGCGGCCAAATGAGCGAAACTTTCCGTGTGAAAGATGCTGGTCAAAACAAGCAAAAGAAACAAATTTGGGGAAAAATATAGATACTGTGAAGAGAAAAAGAAAATTTTAAAATTTAATGTAATTTTAAAAGGATGAGAGAAAATATTTATTCACTAAACTAAACAAGAAAATGTTTTTTAATGGGAGAAACAATGAGGATACAAAAGCTCTTCAAAATCCAGTCCAAGAGCCAAAATGAAAAATTAAATGGCCTTGATGGAAAATGGAGTTCCCAAGAAATCTCTCAAATACCTAAAAGAAAAATAAATGGAAAGTAAGGGAGAAAAGATAAGAAACAATTCCAGAGATCTGGGATCCCACAAGTAGGGAATTTACAGAATGAGAGAGCAAAGAAAACAAAGGAATGGAAAATGTAAAAAAAAATAATTCTAAAATTTCCCTTAACTGAAAGTGGTATGTTTTTATGTTGGAAAGGCCCGCTGGGTGTCCAATAGAAGGAATGTTTTTAAGACCCACACAAAGGCCACTCCCACATTAAAGAAAGAATCCTAAATAAAAAAATCTGTAAAAAGGAAAAAACATGTAACATAGAGAACTAGAGATCAGAACTTCTCGTTTCCAACAAAGGGGACTAGAAAATAATGAAATAATTTTTTAAAAATACTGATGTTAAATGTTTTATTACCTAGATTTCTACTCTCTGCCAAAACCATCAGTCAGTTTAAGGCTAGCCATGCCAAGATTCATAATTTTAACCACCAGGTGCCCCTTCTTAGACAGTTGCTGAGTCCATTAAAACAAGAGAGTAACTAAGAAAGAGAAGGACATGAGATCTGGGAAATGCGTGACTCATCCCAGGAGAGGAAAAAAGGAACTGTTTGGATGGAATATTCTAGAGAATACCTTTGCAGTAGTCCTAGGGATCAGCTGGGTCAGGTGTAGCATAAGGATAGAGGGCTTTAGAAGAAAGGTCTCCAGGAAAGAAAAATGGGTTTGATAGGGTGCCTGTTGCTTTTGACCATGTGGAAAACAGTGAAGAGAAGAATTTTTGCTTCTCTTGTTGAGCTGAGGAAGAATTAAGGTTATGTGTATAAAAAAAAAAAAAAAAAAAAAAAGGTTATGTGTATAGAAACTAAGCAAACGAAAAAAATCAAGCAATTAATTCCAGGAAAAGTAAATTAAGCAATTGAACAATTGGTTTATAATCATAATAATATAAATCCTGCCACAGATAGCTATATAATGTAACTATGATTATAAATATATTCATGTACATACACACATATACATACAGAGAATGGGGCAAGGGAGGGGGAGAGGCTTGACGGAAACAAGCTAAATTTTCATCTTTTACTATAGGAATTCAAAAGAAAATGTCTAAGATTGATAAGGCAAGATGTTCGGAAAGATTGTCTTTTGGGAATCAGGGATAATGGGGAGTATAGGAAGACCTCAGGGAGAGAGTGGGTGCTAGTAATTACCCAAGGGAAGAGAAAGCAGGCAGAGCCCCCAGGGCCTGCTGAAGGAATAGAGGTGGCCAAGAGCTACTGGGGGTATGAGAAGGAGCAAAATCCCCTCTGCTGTTTGACAACCACACATTTCCAGATGTTGAGAAATTACAGAGCCAAAATATATGAATATTTTCTGGTTTACTCACCATATTTTTTTCTGAAAATTTCATTGCCTCTACAACATAAGGATGTCTGTTTTAACTGTATTGCCATTAAACAGTGGGTACTGGCATTTGTAAAATTTTTCCTCATAGGTATAAAATGCAGTGTTGTTTTTATCTGTATTTCTTGGATGCTTATTATACCCATGATTATTATGACACTTGATAGGCATTTTCTTGCACCCATGTTCTGTTAAAGAATGTTTTTCTTACTCTAATATATTCTTTCCTTTAAATTTGTTTTAGCATCAGTTATTTTGTCAGAAAACTTTAGGCTGACAGTCCCTCACCTTTTATTGCCAGTGGATTTGATATTAGA
Organism: Tolypeutes matacus; assembly: GCA_026826555.1. NCBI lineage: Eukaryota > Metazoa > Chordata > Mammalia > Cingulata > Chlamyphoridae > Tolypeutes > Tolypeutes matacus. Next base: position 2,246,802 of record JAKSZT010028738.1, on the reverse strand, counting down.
AGGTAATAAGGCTCTGGAATGATTCAGCATTGGTAAAAAAAAATAATAAAAATAAATAAATAAATAAAAAGAAGGTAATAAGGCATGATTTCTTTAAAGTGGGGAAGCCTTGTCTTGACTTTTTTCATCACCATAAGTCACCTATAGTGCTCTCATTGGGTGCTTTAAAAGGGTAGCATAGGATGGGAGGACATACATCACTTCCTGAAAGAGAATATACCCAAATGCAGTCTTGAAGGATGTGGGAAAGAGTTAAACCAGGAGAAAGAGGGGTGATAGGAATAAACCAGGAGAAAGAGGGAAGAGGATTGTGTGGGCCTGTGTTCCTGCAGAACTTGCCACTTGTTCTCTTCTGGAGGCTCTTGAGCTCCTGGTACATTCAAGGAATTTCTTTTCCCTTTGACTAGAGGTAAAGGTGCGTGGAACACGGTGGGGAGAATGTGGAAAGGCTGGGCTGTAAATTAGGGAGATGCTTCATTCCTTCTGGAAATTCTGATTTTGTCCTGAAAGCAAAGGGAAGCTATTGTGAGGTTTTAAACAAGAGTACATATGAGTCCTATTTTAAAGGGAGAACTAAGGCAAACATAGACAAGACTACATTTTAAGATCATACTTAATTCCAATTAGGATGTTTACTTCATTTTGACACAAAAAAGAAAAGGGTGGCAAAAAACAAAAGAAGACTTCCTGTGGGAAAGTTTGATCTTTGAACACTTGGTTGGTTTGCATTTTGCTTAATGTTTTTTTTTGGTTTGTAAATGGAACTTTAAGTGATCAAGTTATAAATTTGTGAGTAAAATATCATTTAGAAATCAAGGATTTTTAAGTTTGGGGAATAGATAAAAATGATGACTTTATTTGAAGATTATGTGTAATGCATAGATATATTTATATATGTTCATGATTAGTTTGAAACCCTGGAAGAATGCATTGTGCTTTGAATTAAAAAAAGGTATTTCATTTGTTCGTGTATAAGTTTTGGCAAGTTGCCAGAATCATTTGTCTAGGGCTCCTATTTTCAGAAACTATATATATATAATTCAAAATATATTGAATGTGAAATGTTTCATTGCATATTTTAGGTCCATTTTGGAGGGGGAGATTCTCTGCCTGTCCTGAACATAAGCAGATTACTTCGTTCATCAGTGCCCACCCCTTTTCTGTTGTTGGTTGTGTTATTAAGTCTCTTCTAGTGAGCTATCCTGTGAGCTGGATCCTTTCTCTCCTCTATGGGGACGCTACATAGTCCAGAAAACAACGGTTCCCATCATTCAGTGTCTACACAAACTGTATCATACTGTATCTAAAGAATACCCAAACTATTAGGAGTGGGTACCTGTGGAGAAAGAATTAGGATGTCCTGAAGGGAAGATGTACTTTTTTATTTATTCTATTCGGCACAATTTGAGTTTTAATTTTAGAACAATGTCATGTAATTAGTTGATTTAAAAAACAACAACTAAAAAAAAAACAACTAAGAAAAGGGGGAAACTTGTATATGTGAGAAAAATTATTTTGAGCTTCATAATCTGGTGGCATTTCTTTTTAATTTCTGGTTCCTGTGAATCACCAATCTTTTCATTTTCCTATGAATGTGTTTATTTGCTTTGCTAGGATTTTTAATAGCTGATTCTGTTGTGCATTAGGTTATATTGTGGTAGTATTTTATTCAGTTCTAACTGATTCACTTCTTGGTGCTATTGTAAGAGATTTGCTCATTGTTATGCCACTTTCTCATGCCCTTTGATTATGTGTGGATGGTGGGGGAGCAGGTCAAACTGCCATTATTTTTCATTCATTACTGTTGTGAAGGCTCTTTAAGGAAGAAAGATGAAACTGAAACCTATGTTAAAATTTGATTATGTGAATTTATTTTTCACATGTCTCCCTCAACCCAGATATTTATGAGATAACCATAATTACATTTTCAAGTACAATATTAAATACTGTTAATTTATCCGTTAATTTCCATTCCTCCATCTTAGCTAAGGCCATGTGACTTTCTTTGGTGATAAGGTCTGAATGAATCTCTGCCATCCACAACCAAAAAATTTGGTAAGAGAGAGAAGGCCCAACCATGTGTAGAGTTAATTTCAGTAGGTATTATCTTCATTTGCCAGGGATGCTGTAACAAAGTACCACAGACTAGGTAGCTTGAACAGCAGTACTTGTCACCTCAGGGTTCTGGAGGCTAGAAGTCCAAATTCAAGGTGTTAACAAGGCCATGCTTTCTCCTAAAGGGAAGAATCCATTCCATGCCTCTCCGCTGGCTTCTGGCATTCTCAGCTTGTGGTGGCATAACCCCACCTCTGCCTCCATCACATGGCCACCTCTTTCTCTGTCTCTCTGTGTCTAGATTTCCCCTTTTTATAAGGACACCAGTCATGTTGCATTAGGGCTCACCCTAATCCAGTTTGGCTTCATCTTAACTAATCACATCTTCAAAGGTTCTGTTTACAAATAAGTTTCCATTCACAGAACCAGGGGTTAGGACTTGAACATGTCTTTTTGGGGGATGCAATTCAGTCAATAACACTGGTAGAAGAGGAGGCATTTTTAGGAAGGTGGGCCCCCTGGTACAAGAAACATGGCTTAGGGATCAGATCCTCCAGTGGAGTGAGTGACCAAGTGCATTAGTTTAAAATTCCGAATGTAAGGTCAGAGAGACCCTCACTTCAGGCTCAGTTGTCCAGCAGAGCTTTATGAAAAGGGGGCAGTTGCCAGCTGGTCTTGAATTCCAGGCATAAATTAGACATTAATGGAGTGGCAGTTGAGCCACTGAAGGTTCCCAAAAGACACATGCCATGATCAGTGCAGCATTTTAAGGAAGTTAATTAATATTTTTTCTCCCAATTGATATGTTTCAAACTGTGCTTAGAAAGAGATACATGCCAGCATTGTACTTCGCAAGTGATACTCCAGGTAAAATGACAGGACTTTTTTCTTTCATAATATATTTTCAAAGTACTTTATCTGCCATAAATTCTTTCGCTGTCAGTCCAGTGTTTAAAGGGAGAGAGCCCACTTTATAGTGAGCACTTTGTGTCTCAGGCAGTACACTTAGCTTTATGACTCTCGGCCCATCATTCACCTCTCTGAAACCCATTTCCTCATTTATAGAATGGATATACTTCATGGGGTGGTTGTGAGGATTGGAGGAATGCACATGTGTGAGTGAAATGGATGAGTCCTGCACTCTGAGGAGATGGATTATGCTCAGAAATAAGGGTACGTGAAACAGACAAATATCACAGGCAGACTGTATTTAAGGAAATGTTAAGGCAATGCAGAAGGATTTTATGTTTTAATTTTTTCCTTCTAATTTCTTAGTCCATGGGGCGGTATTTTTAAAATCTGTTAAACTGAAATACGACTACTGTTGATATTAATGATGATTTGAATCATGTGCGTTAAGGGACCTTTATGTTTATCCATTGTTCTTACTGATGCTACTTTCTACTCCTTTCCTAAGCTAAATTTAAATGTGCTTTTTCAAGTGTGTTTCTTTTTGGAACAAGTATAAATATTCAAATGAGAATATCATGATATCCTTCATAAAGCCATTTAGGAAATTCTACCTTCTTTTCGGTTTTCTACATTTCCCAGTTAGATTATAGGGATGCCAGGGCAGAAATGCTTCCTCCCTGTTGCCGATAGGGACTGGCTTAGTGCAGAGCACTAGATGGTGCTCAGATAACCCATGTCAGCAGCCTGAAAAGCTGTCAGCAGATTCTCAGCTGCAGTTTTTAAGGACTTCATCCTATGTGGATCAAAGGTAATTTTCAGGGCTTATCCAATTTAAATCTCCCTTAATAACAGTTTAGGCCATTTATTTCCCTTCTGCCCTTGGAGGAGAACGTAAATACTACCAGACTCTTTCTCTGCAGGTTAAAACACAATTTCAGTTCCTTGAGCGATCAATAGCCATATTATTTTAATAATGCTCTCTAGGATGTTGGCCTGTGAGTCTAAATGATGACAGTCTTCAAATTTAGCCTGAATCTAAGGAGGATTGTGAGAAGGACAATCTTTGTTTAGGTGTCGGCCATGCCTGATTTTTCCAGGTCTCTAGAATCTTGTGAGGAGATAAAATGGAGGCTCTTGGGCATGAGGGGACTTTCATGTCAATATGAAATATGAAGGAAGCATCTCTAAATGAGGAAATATAAGCAATTGTGTTAATCATCTATACGAACTAATGCTATCCAAACCCTGCAAATAGTGTTCATCTTATCATCTTTAATACTCTATGTTTTATATAGTCCTCTTTGATTTTATTTTAGTTAGCACAAGAAAACCTCGTTGAAAAGACCTAACATCTATAGGGTTGGAATTTGTTTGGCGATTTGAATGATTGGAGGTTCTATATAGTACAGTATTTTATCATTGGTGACCCAGGGTGTGTTCATCATACTGCATTCCCAGATCATATTTTACAAGTTGTTTAGGATGAGAATGTAATAGATATAAGCCAGCTGTTCAATAATAGATCACAGTGTGCAGTGTTGGGGAGGTTGTTTTTACATTTATTTTAACTGAATATTAATGAAAACATTAGTGCATTCAAAACACTCACCTGCTTCTTTGGTCCAGTCTGGACTCATGATATTCCTGGTGCCAGGCATGGAAACTCTCAGTGTCCCTGATGAGTTGAAAAGCTCTAGTTCCTTTTCCATTAAAGTGTTAATTTACTTTTCCTCAGTTATTTCTTTCTCTAATAATTCTGATTCACATTTACCTTTCTACTTTAGGCTCCTTACACCTGGCTCTTTGTATTATATATATTAATTGCTTATTGAATAAGCTTAGTCATATTTAAATATAAGAGCTAAATATTCACATTTGCAGGCTATCTGGCCTGTTCATTTCTAGTCTTCTTTATTTTGCCAGCTATTGAATCATTTCACTACTCATCAATAATTCTACCATGTGACTCCCCCTGTGCCCATTCTATAACTCCTCTTCAGCCATCACTTTCTGCCAAATTTTCATGTTCTTTCCTTCACCCTCAACTGCACAAAGTAACTTCAAGTCTTGAATAGTCCTTTGAAATGTAACCTCCTTCATTGAACTTTTTTAGGAGGTGGGTAGTCACTGAGGTGGCAAATGGGATTCTCTCTTTTGGTCCTTACTAACTGGCCAAAGAGATACCTTTCTAATTGCCTTCTTGTCTCCAAATCTCAAGTAAAACTTTTTATTTTTTTTAATAGTAAGTTTTGTATCCATAACTTGTTTATTCTGTTTGTTAAACTTCATTGCAAAATTATTTGAATCCATTTTGTCTGCAGTAGTGTTGTCTTTTTTAGACTGTGAAGATTTGAAGAGCATGAACTAGTTTTATCAACTCCATTTTTCCCAATATTTTCTGCTTTTTGTTGAAGGAAAGAAAAGTAATAAAGGAAGGGGGAAATTCTAGTCTAAAATGTATGTGGGCACGTCATTCCATGACACTATATAGAGATGTGTATGTTTCAGGCTAACTAGAAAGAGTAAAACATCCCTTCTGTCTAAGATGTTACTTTAACCTAATGTGAGTGAAAATTTAGGAAAGCCAAGAAGGGATGTAAAGAAACTAGTTTACCTTATTTGGTTATTTTAGCTAATGTAATATTCAAACACTGTGAAGTTGTATTTCTGTTTTAAAATAAAGTTTTCTTTTACATTCTGAAGTAAGACTATTTACAGGTATTCTAAATCTGTATACATAACCTCATACATTTTTAACATGGAAATTTTGATAAGTACTCTAAAATTGTATACCTCTATATTATCTGGACATTTGTATAGTTATTGATCATGAAGATTCCTTCTGTTGCCCTGAAACATTGAGAGCTGGCCCTGTAATTGAGGATACACAAGTTAAGGAATCTGTCAGCATCCCATTTGGGGATATAAAAGCATTTGATAAGGAATGCGACATCTTTTGATCAATCTTCCATGCTGCATTATGAATTATTTCAGGACAGGAATTATAGTTGATTGCTTTTTTTTTTTTTTTTTTATGTGTGTCTTGGTGGTGGTGGTGGTAGGGATTTCCTCACATTTAATTTTGTATCCTTTAAACTGTGTTCTTTATGCCATTGGCCCAAAAAAAGTTTCCTGTACTGTGCCTTCCATTCAGTTCCTTGAATTATTCATTGTTCTCACTTCCTTACCACCCATTTGTTTCTTGAAAAAAAAAAAATTAATTTTTCCATTTTTCTGCTTATTAGTACAATATTGGTTCATTGCAGAAAATGTAGAAATAGATAAATAAGAAAGATATCAAGTAGCCATCTGCATATATTTTATATGGTGTTCAGGGGAGTTAATAGCATAGAGATGATATTTAAAGCTGCAGGTGGGAAGCGGCTGTGGCTCAATCAGTAGGGCTCCCGTTTACCATATGGGAGGCCCCGGGTTCGGTTCCCGGGGCCTCCTGGTGAAGGCAAGCCCGCCCGCACGGCGTGGTTAGCTGACCCAGCGAGCACAAGCAGCAAGGGGGGGATAAATGAATAAATAAATAAAATCTAAAAAAATAATAATAATAAAGCTGCAGGTAACTATGACATCAGCAGGCAGACTACTGGTAACCACCCAGATATGCACCTAGGTAATTTTAGTACTCAAGACAGTTACACAAGCAACTTGTGATGCAACCAAATCCAACACTCTGCTCTCCATAATAATACTTTTGCTCCTGTGTATCACTCCCTGCTATCCCATCCTAATGCTGTACTCTTGTGCATCCTAATACTAATACCCTTCACTTCCCCATCCAAAAATAGGAAGCATGGTAAGAGAAGTAGGCCAAGGATAGCACCCACTAAGGATACTGAGGAGTGGGCAAACAGGGAGAGACAAGAGAAAATGAAGAACATGGTTATCACAGAGGTCAAGAGAAGAGAGAGTTTCAGGAAGTAGAGGGAGGAGTCGAGAATGTAAATACCTCAAAGAGCTAGAATGACAAGGACTGTTTTGGGCAATTAAGAAGTCCCTAGAGATGTCACTTCCAGCAGTCTTGGGGGCCTGATATTCTGAGAATTGACCTACGACAGAACTGACCTGCAACTTAGTCCCACCAAGAGATAGTCACTATTATTAGAGGAGTGTGCAGTCAGAATGAGAACTGTACAGAGAGATGGCATGATAAGTGCATGTCCCTGTCATGAGCTTACCACACTGCACCTTTTTTACTTCTCTGCATCCCTGCGACACCTGCAGCGTCCTTGAAGGGAGGCACTGTTTCCTTAGATATCTCTTGCACCACCTCTGTGGACTGTGCAGAACAGAATGCAGAAACACTGGGGGCGGTTTAGGGAAGAGAAGGAAGCACTGCCAGAAGAATGGCCTTATCAGAAAAGCGAGTGGTAGGTTAGTTGTGACAGAACTCCAGAGATGAAACGACTTTCAACTAGTATGATTTGAAGGAGTCTTTCTTGTTTTCTGATATAGTTTGCAGAAACTTATTGAACTAAACAGTGGTCCCACTAGATGGAATTGGTATGCTAGCTGAATGAATCTACCATCGACCTAAATAGTACCTACGGCGATAAACACATAACAAGGAAAATTTTAAAAATAGCCTACTCTTTCAACAGATGGAGGCAACATGCTGTAAATTAGTATTGCTCTTCTGTTTAATTCTGTAACTTTTTACCATATTTAATAATGCTCGGGCAGGTTTCTTGATAATTAAGAGAATTGCTAATAATCATCAACATTTGTTTGCTATTTCAGTCAACCTTCAGAAGGTTTTTGAGGTGTTAAAGATGATCTGTCATCATATGACACACATGGACACCTTTATTTTGCAGTGAGATTAATAATAAGTGCAAAGCATATTTATTTCTACATATGCTGGTCAGTGTCCAAGGTTTATATTGTACCATTTTTAAAGGAGGCTTGATTGTATTTAAACCTATTAAATGACCTAGGGAAGGATTTTGGAATGATTCTCATAGAAAGGAGTTAAAATTCTTTTTGGTGATTCTCCTCCCTTTGACAAGTCAATTCTGCTTTGTAACTGAGCGTTTTTATCTTTTTTTTTTTTTAAGATTTTATTTATTTATTCATTTATCCCCCCCTTGCTGCTTGTGCTCGCTGGGTCAGCCAACCACGCCGTGCGGGTGGGCCTGCCCCCACCAGGAGGCCCCGGGAACCGAACCCGGGGCCTCCCACATGGTAAACGGGAGCCCCACTGATTGAGCCACAGCCGCTTCCGTGAGCGTTTTTATCTTTATGTGCTTTGTAATGTCATGGATAATGTCTTCATTTCTAATCTGTCCAAAACATACTTCGATCTTAATTCTTGTTGCTATATTCTTGTTTTTATATTCTTGTCAATCCTTTTCGACCAGAGATACTAAATGTTTCCTTTGAGCAGAGTTCCTGGTGATAACTGAGTATCAGTCATAAAATAAGCAAAAAATATTTATCCACTCTAGGCTCAGTGTTGGCCGTTTAAGAATTCTTATCCTCCCAGATGCATGTTGGTTAAGACTTGTGATATAGCTGATATTAGAAAACAGTCGTTCTACTTCATTTCTAAACAGGAGTTGGTTCTCTCCAACCTGCCCAGCTCTTTGGGTTGATGTTGCAGTGTGTATATGGGGTTTCATGTTCTAAATAGGGGTGGGGAAAGGGAGAGAAAGAGAATAGGTAGGAAGAAAGGTCATCATGACTGAAAAGAATCTATTATTTAACTTTGTCTTTACTCTCAAACTTCCTCCGTGTTTATAAGTCTTTAAATTGTGGCTATTCTCTCCCCTTATGTGCCCCATCTATATTTTGAAGTGAAAAGAAGAAAAATTGAGTTCTAATTATAATCAAGATGTAATAGACGGCTTGGCCTTTTGTTTTTTAATTGCTAAGAAATTTTTATGTTCAAAAGTTAAGATTTTTATTTGGTTCATTAAAAATGTATAGGTGTATATATATATACATATATATATATATATATGCACACACATGTATATATATATGAAGCATATGAGATGGTTTTGAAGGGAAATACACTTAGTAGTGTTGGCCAAGTCAATTATATTTATTGTATTTTAGTGCTGGGTTTTAGTTTCCTCTTTCATTCCATATAACTTCTTATGTCCTAAAAAAGACAGTTCTGTAATAAACCGTTTTCTAAGAGACATAAAATAAGGCAAGAGTTTTTGTCATGGTGGCGTTGGTTTGTTGGCCTTTGGGAGAACAAAACTACTGGAAGTAGAAGGTGATTTATTCGTATTTCTATGAGATTGTGGGAAATATTGAAACTATTTTTGTAAGCATCTACTTAGAATTATTCTTTATGCTTGGGTACAGTGTTCTTTCTTTGAAAGATATTTCATTTGAAATACTCAGCATCTTTTCCTAGATGCAAAATAGCCCATAGATTCTGGTTTAGATCTTTTTTTTTTTTTTTTTTTTTTTTTGAGATAGACTGGTGTTTACATTGAATTTTGGTTCAGCCTGCCGGTTTTCTTTCCCTTTTAGGAGGAGCACCTCTTGAACCTTTACTGTGGCCACATGTGCTGCCCCACGCTGCCTTTGGAAGCAACAGTTAGCATGTATTCCACTTGAGAGGATACAGTTGAAAGAGGGGCATGTAAAGTTCTGAAATGTAAAGAAAATCTTAGTCATTTGATGATAAAAGCATCTAGAAAGTTCAAAAGCCAGGTTTAATTAGGTTGCTACGCAAAAACCATTATCCCTTTTAGAAAAGATGGTGAAGAGGAGTGAGCGTGAAAACAATTGGTGTTTCTCTGAATCGCTGCACAGACCCAGCCAGCAGGAGCCCAGCCGGAGCCCTGCCAGGCTCCGCATTCTGCAGGCAGTGTGCATTTCTGAAACACCCCTAAATGTTCCAGCTTATAAATAGCAGCCAGCCTTCTAAAATGATGGTGCGTACTGCAGGGGAAATTAAAGCGGCTGCCTTGGAGGCAGGAAGCCGACTAGCAAGATGCTTAATTATTGTGGAAGTAAGTGCTTGTTCCTGTTGAGTGGAGAGTGCAGCGTGCGGGGCTGTCCTCGGGGTGTCAGAGCAGTGATCTGTAGACAATGCTGCCCTGTCAGCGCAGTGCTGGTTCAGCAGCATCTTTCCAAACATCTATTTGGCAAGAATTTAAAGGCCACATCTTGTGTAATTTGTGGAGTCTTCCATCCTCTGCCGTTATTTTCAGGATGTACGCAACCATGCAGGATTTTGGACTCGGGATTTGTGCTTTTCGCCTACTGACTGACGTGCTCACGACGAAGTTCGTTTTTTTTCTCCCGTCACCTGGAAGGATGTTAAGTTCTCTGTAATCTGTTGGGGAGTATGGAGATGTCTGTAGAGAGAAGCAATTTGTTTTTGCTGTCTTCATAAATTAATACTGATGGGGCGGGGTAGGTTGTGATGCATAAGGAAATGCAGGCATTTTGTTAATTGGTGAAATATTTCTAGCTTTAAGAGTAGATGAAACTAAGGAGAGCTTGGAAGAGGTGGTGGTGATGTCAGATTCCTTCTGAAATATTCCTTATCTGGGTAAGTAACAAAGTAGAGGAAGAGTGCTAATGGCTATAATGGCTCTGAGAAAACCCTGTTTATTTTCTCTGTGCTGTATTTGCTCTTGCCAACTATGTTAAAGCTTTGTAAGGAACAAAAAACAAGCATTGCTTTGGAATATGGAAGAAGATGTAAGCATTGCAACATAGTCAATAAAATCATTTTTAAATGTTTTGTCAAAAAAAAACTATGCTTTGCACTAATTGTCTGATTCTGTTGGTTGCGTCTTGAACTTCTGGTCAGCACTGTGATTTATGATGTTCTGCATTTTTAGAAGTCATTGGAGCAAAAGTCTTCCTAGGATTGGAGCCTCCATGTCCTAGAACAAGATCCCCCCTCCCCCAGTTTTTTTAAACAATTCAATTAAGCTGAAGTCTTAAGAGTTCTCTATTTTTTTCCTTTTTACATTTTCAGTGATAGATTTTATTAAATGCCATCACTTTATTCCTTTCTTTCATATTTGCTTTACTAAGTACAGATTGTAGACTGTTAACCAAAACCAATTATTGAATCTTTTGTTTTCATGTATATGGTTTCGGCAATTGCATATTTATTTTTGGATATTTCTATCAAATACTAATTCAACTTGTCCTTTTCTCTTTTAGAGAAAGCATGGGATTATGACATTCACAGAATCACAGTAATACAAGTTCCATTCTATTGAAAGAAAGCCATCTATTAATGTGAAGCCAAGGAATTATTGTGGATTATAATATTTTGAAGATCTGGATTTTCAGCGTTTTGAAAAATAAGGCATCATTTAACCTTTTAAATGAAAAAGATTAAGATCTCATGCAGCTGTTGTTTTTTTTGGAAGCTGTTCTCCAAAAGGGAAGTGCACATTTAAAACCCAGATATGATGGTCCTTTCTGTAGGAATTTAAGTGTGATTGCTTTTACATCATGACCAGCTTGAAAAGGTCGCAAACAGAAAGGCCTGTTTCCACGGAGCGGGCCTCCGTTGTTGGAACAGATGGCACTCCCAAAGTCCACACCGATGACTTCTACATGCGGCGCTTCAGGTCCCAAAATGGCAGCTTAGGATCCTCAGTGATGGCTCCTGTAGGGCCCCCTCGAAGTGAAGGTTCTCACCACATAACCTCGACCCCCGGAGTCCCAAAGATGGGGGTTAGGGCAAGGATTGCAGATTGGCCCCCAAGGAAGGAAAACGTGAAGGAATCTAGCCGTTCAAGCCAGGAAATAGAAACCTCAAGTTGCCTTGAGAGCATGTCCTCCAAAAGCAGCCCTGTGAGTCAGGGAAGTTCTGTTAGCCTCAACTCCAGTGACTCAGCCATGTTGAAAAGCATACAGAACACGCTGAAAAGCAAGACGAGACCGTCGGAGAACATGGACTCCAGATTTCTCATGCCTGAAGCCTATCCCAGCTCTCCCAGAAAAGCTCTCCGCAGAATACGGCAGCGGAGCAACAGCGATATCACTATAAGTGAACTGGATGTGGATAGCTTTGATGAATGTATCTCACCCACGTACAAGACTGGACCATCACTGCACAGGGAGTATGGTAGCACATCTTCAATTGATAAGCAGGGAACGTCTGGAGAAAGCTTTTTTGATTTATTAAAGGGCTACAAAGATGACAAATCTGATCGAGGTCCAACTCCAACCAAGCTCAGTGACTTTCTCATCGGCGGTGGAGGCAAGGGGTCTGGTTTCTCTCTGGATGTTATAGATGGGCCCATCTCACAGAGGGAGAACCTCAGGCTCTTTAAGGAAAGGGAAAAACCACTCAAGAGACGTTCCAAGTCTGAAACTGGAGACTCATCCATTTTTCGTAAATTACGCAATGCCAAAGGTGATGAACTTGGGAAGTCATCAGATCTTGAAGATAACCGATCAGAAGACTCTGTCAGGCCCTGGACATGTCCAAAGTGCTTTGCCCATTACGATGTCCAGAGTATATTATTTGATTTGAATGAGGCAATCATGAACAGGCACAATGTTATTAAGAGGAGAAACACCACCACGGGGGCTTCGGCAGCTGCCGTGGCATCGTTGGTCTCTGGACCTTTGTCCCATTCAGCCAGCTTCAGCTCCCCCATGGGCAGCACAGAGGACCTGAATTCCAAAGGAAGCCTCAGCATGGACCAGGGAGATGATAAAAGCAACGAACTTGTAATGAGCTGTCCGTATTTTCGGAATGAGATAGGTGGAGAAGGCGAAAGGAAAATTAGCCTTTCCAAGTCAAATTCTGGTTCCTTTAGTGGATGTGAAAGTGCCTCCTTTGAGTCCACCCTTAGCTCCCATTGCACAAATGCAGGAGTGGCGGTACTTGAAGTGCCCAAGGAAAACTTGGTGTTGCATCTAGATAGAGTGAAAAGATACATTGTGGAACACGTGGATCTTGGTGCATACTATTATAGGAAGTTTTTCTATCAGAAGGGTGAGTGGAGATCTTTTATTTATTTTTAATTTCATTTTGCTGTACTTATTGGAAAAAGTAAAATACTGTATATTAAATACATTTTTTTAGCAGTGTGACATAAACTTTGCATAAATTTTTAACCTTCCTTGATGGTAAAATAGTTAAGTAGCTGTTTGTTGCAATTTAGTTCTTTTTGCATTTTTTGGGTTACTTCCTTCTCTTCCTGTATAAACATGTTTTCTATATTAAATATTGATTTTAAAAAAAACTTTGATGTAGTGGACGAATAGTGGAAGAAATAATAGTTTTCGTCATGTAGGAGACTTGCTATTATGCCATCTTTAGGGACAGATGTCATTTAGTCCTTTGAAAATATAAAGTTAAAATATTTTGTGTATAGATTTTTCTTTTAAGGATTGCAAAGGCAATGTTAATACTGCCTTTCATTTATTTAGTACTTTCTCAGTTAGTATAGGATCATTTGTTTTCTGCCTCAATGTCCACATCGGTCCATGGGAATTATAATACATCCCTATCTATTTCAGAGTAATTTTTGTGAGGATTATGTTATTTGAAAAAAGCAATTGAACCAATAAGTCTCAGAGCCAAGAATGAGATTATAGGTCTTCTGGATTTGAATAGAAAAGGCATTGAAGAGATACGCACCCTTAACATGTTGGCAACTTACTTTCTAGCCTTTTCTTTTTCGTGGGGAAAGGATATACATACATTGGAGTTTTGTTTTTTGTGGGTTTTTTTTTTTTTTCCCATTGTTGTTTTTTAATTTAAGACTTTTAGTTACAGGTGTTTGCCATTACATATGTTGTTGAAATTATATTTAATGTGCAGTTTTATCTCTTTCTTTTATAAGGCCCTTGTGATTTATTTAGAAGTAATGTAAATGAAGTCTTGTGTGCTTTCTAATAGCGTTTCTGAGCAGCATTATTAATTGAGGAATGAGTGTAGGCTGTGCATGTTCCTAAGCTGGGAAAGAGGATGGTTCCTAACAAAGGAGCACACAGCCCTCGTGCCCATTTGCGAGACCAGTAACCTCTGTAGTCAGGTAAACATAGGCCTCTGATGTGAGGCTCCCTGTCTGCAAACTTGTCAAACAGTATTTTGATTTCCCACCTACTGTTCTGGGGGTTTGAATCTTACTTAGATGTAGTCTTCTGAATGAAGTTGAGATTCAAATCTGGTGTTCATGATAACTTTATGGTATTATTCACTTGAGAATAAAGTTTATTTGTGATTATTACATGATGAACCCTGTTCAAAAATTTAATGACCAAAAGAAATCTTGTCTCGTTACTAAAGATCCATGTTTCATTCCTAGATATCCATGACCTGGATAGTGGAATCCATATGATAATGAAAATCCTGATTTCATTTTTAAACAATCTTTACTTTCTCCAAATAATTTTCTGGAGTTCAGATTTTAGAAATCACTTTTTTTCTAGCACTGTCCTCTAGGGTGTTGGGTTTCTCAGCCTTGTTACTCCTGACATTTGGGGCTGGATAATTCTTCATTTAAGGGGCTGTCCTCTGCCAAGCAGGCTGTTCAGCAGCATCCCTGGCTCCATCCAGTAGCATCCAACCCCTCCAAGTTATCATAACCAAAAATCTCCATGGAGGCAGGGGGCAAGGGGAGCAAAATCCACTCCTTTCAAGAATCACTGGTGTAAACCTAAGATGATTCACTCAGTAGATGCCAGTTACATCCCCCAACCTCAGTGTGACAACCAAAAATGTTTCCAGACAATGCCAGATGTCCCGAGGGGTAAAATTGCCCCTTGGTAAGAACCGCTGCTTTTCTGTACCTGGAAACATTTTCCACAGGTGTTTTTGAGCTTTCTGTATATTAAGGCTGTCTTCTAAAAACTGACACTGACAATGAGTCAAATATAAACGAAAACACTATTTTTAACCTTATTTTGTCATAGTAGACACTTAAGCAATATAATAATATTAATAATGAACATTTTGGTGCTCTTATGTACCAGGCAAAGTGCTAAGCATTTGACATGACATGCATTTTCTCCTTTCAACTTCTTGATGCCCACAGTGGTAGGTGCTATTATTAATCATTTTCCAGATTAAAAAACTGGAGTTTGAGGGGGTTTATATGGGAATTCCCTATACTTTCAGTCTAATTTTTCTGTAAATGTAAATCTAAAACTTCTCCAAAATGAATTGTTTAAAAAAAATCAAATTAGTGCTTAGAAAAAAACAAAACAAAACTGGAACTTGAGTGGTTAAGTGAAATAATACCATCGATTTAGTAAATGAGGGAGCCAGGATTTGGCATTTAGGTTTGTATGTCCAGAGTCTATGTTGTTAACTGCTGTGCTCTGCTCCCTGCTGTATTAGACTAAAAAGAAGGGGTATATTTTTATGTTTGTCTGGCAGAAATTTCTTTTTTTTTTTTATTTTTTTTATTTATTCATCCATCCTCCCCTTGCTGCTTGTGCTCTCTGGGTCAGCTAACCACGCCGTGCGGGCGGGCCTGCCTTCACCAGGAGGCCCCGGGAACCGAACCCGGGGCCTCCCATATGGTAAACGGGAGCCCCACTGATTGAGCCACAGCCTCCTCCCGGCAGAAATTTCTTTAAAGTATTTCATCACTCAAAAATATGGACTAAAAATTTGAATACCTATATTCTAGAGTTATCCTGCTTAGATCATGAAACAGCATAAATTTTAAGCCACTAATCCAAAGTAGTTCCTAATATGCATGGGAAAGACCCTCTTACCTAATTTGATTAGGACTGGTTAATAGAAAATATCAGTTAATGCTGGGAATCATTCAAAAGTACACATATCTGAAATATTTTTTAAAAACATACAAAAATATATTTATTTTTCAAACTCTTGTGAGGCCAAGGACTTTTCTTTTTTGACAGTGTTTTCTGTATTTTGAATTTGATCTTTATCGATAGTCTAATTCCTAAGAGCAAAAACACAGACATTAGCAAAGCAATCCAAGTACAGAATCTTAGATTTCATGATTTTTTCTCTCATTTTAATGTCTTTTCCACACCTAATCCAATAGCTTTTTTTAGTAACTTGCCTTTATTATTTCCAAAGACTTCAACTTAGTTTTTATAGAAACAGCACTAATTTTGCACTTGCATTTCATCAGCTTTCATATTTAATTAAATTCCATAACTATAATACCAAGTCAACTGGCATAAACAGGTTTGGGAGGACACTGCCAACTCTTGGTTGGCATACAGTCTAGCTGGTGGGAGCAGGAAGCCTGTGTGGTCCTCAAGATTGCCTGATAGCCTAAAGTATTTCATGTGCCCCATGGGGCATTCTTCAGCATGATTTACAGAGAAAGGAGAGCAGTAGTTAACCCAGGAAGTTTATCTATGAAAGTTATACACCCTAATGACAGCTTCCCCTGGACACTGGGCAGTAGGGAAAGGGGTACAACACCTTCAAGAGCTTGAGAGTGATAGTCCCTTGAAAGTCAGTTACTGACTGCTGTAATAGTTTATCTTGGGCCAAACAACTTAGAATTTTCAAATCAGGCAGGTTGTATGTTATAATATGATTTCACAAATCACAGTATAAAATATAAAATATAATTAAATAAATATTTCTTAGTATAATTTTTAATATGCAGCTTTTATTCACCAGAGTTAGTACAGTAACTCATTTTTCCTAATCAGAACCTTAAAGTCTTGTTGAATGAGTGCATCATTGTCAAATGTAATTTATAATTTATCTTCCAGCAACAGGGTATAACACTACTGACCTGTTTGTCACCTCAACCTCTGCAATACCAGATATTTTCCATTCTGCTCCTTACTGCATTCCTGACTTCAGTGTGGCTAAGTTATTGGAAAAAATAATTCACTTTACTGAAGTTCACTTTGCAGCCAACAGTATGTGTGAAACGTAATTGTATTCAGCTGGTGAAGCTGAGCTCACTAATATTTCATTATTTTTATAAACATGATTATTATGCAAATTAATACTTTAGAGTATATGTGGCCCTAATATGTAAGCTAAACCCATAGATGGAATGATGCTGGACCAGTAAATTTAATCTAATTGTTTGCACTTACTAAAATAAGCAAAACATCATAAATATTCTTCCCAGTCCAGTCTCCTGCTCACTTCTCTACCACTTTGCTAGTGTGTGTGTTATTTATATTGTAAAGATTCACCCATTATTAGAAGACAGTAATGACACAGCTAACATTTATTGTTTTATGACTTTGTGCTTTATGTAGACCTCCTCACTTAATGCTCACACGACCCAGAAGTGAGCCCATGATTGTGATAGAAGTTCAAGTGGTACAACCATGTCCTCTGTAGAGAAGTACAAGCTAGGCAGTAGGGCAGCCTACTTAAAATTAATCTGATCAATCTCCCTTTGAGGGTATATATATTTTATATTTAGTTTTTATTTAAACAGTCACCATGATTGACGTACCAAGGAAATTTGTAACTGGAAGATACTAAGTTAAAGAGTACTTATGACATTCCCTATAACCCACATGGCCTGTTGAAGAAAGGACTTTAGCCATTACATCTTATTTTCTGTGACTACACAGGACTTTCTCAGTTTTGCACTAAGTGCACAATTGTCTCTGAGGTATGTGCTCCCTGAATCCCCTTGAGGGATTTATTAATGGAAGACCAAGGAGCTCATGGGTTGCCTTGGCAGTAGCATCTGCTGCTCCATTGCTAATAATGCTAGTCGGCTTATGTGCATGCTGGTGGGGCATCATTCTCAAAGGCAAGCTCTTGAAGGTGTTATATCCCTCTCCCTACTGCCCAGTGTCCAGGGAAAGCTGTCATTATCTGTTCTGAAGCTCATCAAACAATATTTTTCCAGTACTTCTGAAAAGATGGTAAGCTAGTGCTTGGGCACTTAATTAGTCTTCTGGTTACTTACATCTTACTGTTCCTGTTCTCCTTCCTACACCTCTACCTCTCCCCATCCTAACACACACACATGAAACAAAATCAGTTTCAGCAGTATGCCGGGCCTCAGGCTTATCCAGGTTGAGGAGACAAGCATGTCAGATTTTAGTTGCTATCGTAATGTCAGATCTTTTTTCTTTATTTCTCACCCTCTTGTAATTAGCCATTTTTTAGCACCACTTCTTTGAAATATATACACTTAAATTAATTTGCACTTGAAGTGACTGCTTTATCACTGATATATTCTCACTTTGGTTACCAAGTTTCAGTCTGTTAAATGAACTTCATTGAGTAGCTTTTAAGGCTTTTAGTGGTTATTTTATGGTACACATAGCATATCAGGGAATACCATTCAATTAAGTATATTTCTAAAAATCTGTGCTTATTTTGTTGACTTGTTCTTTTTCTTTCTGTCTTTAAAAAAAAATCCTATAAGGATAGCAATATTAGGCTTGAGGAAAGTATAATGGGATGCCTTAAGGATAATTATTCTTCGTTTATTTTTTGATGTGGACAGTCTTGTATTTTAGGTAAAGGTTGAACTCCAGAGTTAGCAAGTCTGTGTTAACAAACCATGTTATGTCTATGTGCCTCTTGAACTTAGTAGTTAATTTATGCCAAAATTAATAGTGAAAGATTTTATGCATATATAATAATTTGTTTTAATGTCCTTGTCTTTATTTTTTTATTGTGAACATATAAACTTTATATAATTCATTTGAAGGTAGTTCTCCAAGTATTCTACTATATGTATATGTAGGCATATATATTTATATATATGTATATGAGAAAGGGGATTTTCTTTCCTTTGCCTTTTATTAGGAAGTTAAATGGAATAGATATGTGGAAGTGAATAGAAAAGTGTTTTTTTCCCCAATAAAATAATGGATTGAAATTGTTTCCGATTTTTGTCTTGGTCAATCCTTATAATTATCCTTTTTTCTAGACTAAATATTGCTATTCAAAATTATATAAGTAGTGTTTTATTTTCCTTAAGAAATGTTCTGAGCCAAGATTGGGATACCTAATTTTTCATGGCTACAAACAGATATTTTACTCAACCCATATGATATAATAGTCTCTAATGTTATTTTAGGGCACTGACAGTAAGACCAAAAATCAGAATACTGGTCCTAATTTTGCTTCTGATGAGCTTCGACCTAAATAAGTTTTTTTTTTAACCTTTTTTGGACTAGAGTATCTTAGAATTATCTGTAATTCTCTTAATAAACTGTCTAATTTATGGCCAGTAATGTAAATTCTAGTTTGTGTGCTATAATATCATAGCATAGTATTATTGATAAGTATTGAGTAGTATTGACCACGGTGATGATGATACAAGTTGACATTTATGTAGGACTAACTATGTATAAGACACAGTTCTCAATTCTTTACAAATATTTGTTCATTTCAACCTCAGAACAACCCTGTGAGTGGATACTATTTTTATCCCCAGTTTATATGGTAAAGACTACGATATAGATATTTGTTGGAGTCCTGTAGCCTTAGTAAATGATTACCAATTCCTACATTGTATTTATCTCCAATCAGAAGATAGAGGAGTGCCCTGATACTTACAGGAACATCTTAGAAAATGGCTACATATTAAGATCAGCTAGGCAGCCTTTTTTTTTTTTTTTTTTTTTAATTTTTTTTTTTTTAAGGTACCGGGGACCAGGGATTGAACCCGGGACCTCTTATGTGGGAAGCCAGCACTCAACCACTGAACCACATTGGCTTCCCTGAGTTGGTTTTTTCGTTTGTTTTGCTTGTTGTTTGTTTTTGTGTTTTCAGGAGGTACCGGGAACCGAACCCAGGACCTCCCATGTGGTAAGCAGGTGCTCAACCACTTGAGCCACATCTACTCCCTAGGCAGCCTTTTTTTTTTTTTTTTTTTTTTTTTGAGTTAGGCCAGTAATTTATTAAGGTAGGGAGGGAAGAGAAATGGGAGAAAATAACAGATCCAGCCTTCTAAGAAATACTGATTCTGGGTCACACTTCAAGACAACTGAATCATAATATAGAGCATCTCTCTATATTTTTAAACCTTCTCCAATGTTTCTGATATATTTTCAGGATTGAGAACCATTACTTTAGAGGGTGATTTGGGGCACTAAATAACCTCTTGAGAAACTAACCTAGTAAGAATGTGTTTTACTGCTGTCTTTTTATCTGTTCAGGGCTACCAGTAGGAAAGAAAGCATTAAGTATTAATGTTTTGCTTCTTGAAAACATCGTCTCCTTTCTTGGTGTTCTCATGAGTCCCAGCATTGTTTAGTTGCTCCCTGATCTGTGAGGCATGTCAGCTTTCAAATTGCCTGAGCCGTCTCAGTTCAAAGGTTCATGCAAGTTGGTTAAAAGGGCATAAGCCTCACCTAATCCTAGGTATGTTTTATTTTAAAATCAAGATAGACTGTCGGATATTCTCCCTGCCAGCAGCATAGTTTCATTATCTTGTGAAAGTGGACTGTTTATGTTATGCTTCTGCTAATCAGTTTACTTTTTAGTAGCAATTCATATTAAATGCTGTTTTGAAAATTTTAAAAAAAATAAAAATAAAACACATAGATTGTCAGAAGGTACTACATTAGCTTAAACACTTGACTTTTTATGGAAGGTCATTAAAAGTATCAGTTGTAGAAAAATGGAGTTTTGTTTTTGCAATAAAACTGTTAATGAAGGCATTGCCCATTACATCATTCAGCAACCCCTTTAGAAATTTCCCTTTCAGAAATATATTTTAGAATTTGGTGCCAGGAGTTATTTTCTGATAACTACCAAATGCCTGCCTTTTAGATAGGAACTGTAATGGTTGGTTGGTTTACTGTCCCTCCTGTTTTATCTTGGCTTCTAGAACCAAATTTGATGTTTGATTTTACAGCCTTCATTATGAATTCATTTGATTTCATGTTCACCTTTTATTTTCCTATTTCTATTTCATTAGCATTCTATATGTCCTTTATAATTAGTGACCTAAAAAAAGTTAATTTTGGAATAAGATAATGAACATTATACATTTATATCCAAATGAAATACTTTTATTCCAAGATTATCTCCTCAGGTCTAGTTACATTTCCCACCAATTTCCACCTGGATGACTGTCTAGGTGCCATCTCAAACCCAGGTGCAAAAATTTTAAGTTCATCATATTCTGCCCTAATCAAGCCCTTCCTCAGCATTGCTTTCCTATAAATGCCACCTTTGTTATCAGAGTCACTTGAATCTGAAACAGGGAGGCATCCCCTCTTCATTGTCCTCAACCACTTAGTCTGTTCAGAAGGCCTCTTGAGTCTTACCTTTGAATTGCTGATAGTGTTCCCAATTCTATAGTCATACCTCAGGCCATTCTGCCTCTTGCCCAATCTCTAGCAAAAGATTAAGATTCCTTGTTAGTCTTTCCTTCTCTAGTCTGCCCTACTTCAAAATCCAACCTCTTGTGTCTGCCAGATTACAATCATTTTTTAATCATTTAACAATTATGTTGTGTCATTCGGGTCCTCTGAGAAGCAAATGCCAAGACAGGAGTACAAGTGGTTTATTAGAGATTTGAGAGTAATGTTTGTGAAAGATAAAACAGGGAGGAAGCAGAATTCAGCAGGGAAAGCCTTCAGACCAAGATGTGGGTCTGATACCCTGAGAGGAGAGGGGAAGGAAGCAAGATTGGGCCAGGAGAGAGCCTCAGACCTTGATGCAGATCTGATAAGTCTCAGCGAAGGAGAGCTCCAAGGTAAAGAATGTACATTCGAGAAGTCCCTTGTGAGCAGAAATGGCCAGGCCTTAGTGCCCCTGGCAGGCTCATTTATTGGCGCAGGAGGCGGGGAGGCTACCCGGGGGGGCTACCCCAGAAGAGCATCTCTCTGCTCAAAACTGTAACAGATCTGAAGGCACTGCAGCTGGAGACTGTCAGGGAGAAGTATTTCACCTCTGTGGCCACTACCATATATGTATGAGTGCCTACTGCATACCTGGTATGGTTTGGGCACTTGAGTGGGAAACAAAACAGACTGCTCTCATTATAGTCTGATGAAGAGAGACAGATTTGAACAAATACATCAAAGGGGTATGTATGTGCTTATTCTAAAAATTATAATACAGAGATACAGAAAAAGTTCCTCTCCTAAATTGAATAAATTGGCTTTGTATCCTTTTCCTACGCATACATGTTCAATTCATTAATCAGTTTACTGTTGACTAGAATGCCCTCATATTTTTAGGTGGATTTTAAAATTAAAATGATGCCTGTGCATTCATTCACTTATTCATTCATATAACATTTATTAAGCATCCACTCTGTCAGTCACAGTGCCCTTAGGATACTGTGGAGAACAAAAGCCAGTTCAGCTCTGCCTTCATGGTGTTAGCAGTCTGTAGTTAGTGCTATGAAGACAAATGAGAAGCTTTGGAACATTATTTTTTTTTTACTAATATTTTAACTATTACTTTATATCTTACAATATCTTTGTTCCCTCGGTCTGGAACTCCATTTAGATGGACAGTGGAGCACCTGAATTTATCCTCCATTTTTTTCTTTCAAAATTTCAATTTGTATTTTTATACTCTATTCATCAATTTTATTTTCTGATTAAGGGGTTGATGTGTAGCTCTACATTTTATTATTCAGTCTACTCACTGAATTTTATTTCAGCAATCATATTTTCAATCCCCCAGGAACTTATTTTTGTTTCCTGTTCTTATTTTTCATAATAGCTTGTCCTTTTTATATACTTCACATTTGTCTTTTAGTATTAAATTTTTTTTTGTCCAAGTTCTTTTTCTAGAGCAGGGGTTCTTAACAAGGGGTCCATGAGCTTGAATTGAAGTTCAAAAAAACATTCTTGTGGGGACGTGTTGGTGTGGGTGTGATATATCTATTAAATAATACACAGCATAGTGTGCACTTGGTAAGGGGTCCGTGGTTTTCACCTGACTGGCAAAGGGGTCCGTGGAACAAAAAAGGTTAAGAATTCCTGTTCTAGAGTGATCTATATCTGCTTAATTACATTTTCTGTTTTTTTCTTGTTTATTTCTCTTTCATGCTATTGGTTTCCTTAGCTGCCTGGTAGTCTTTGCCTATCAGCATTTCTGAATAAAGGCCGAGTGGCCTGGGCTACCCCTGTGGTTGTGTGGATCAGATTTCCTTCCTTAGCTGGCCTCCACTTACATGGAAGGACCAGCTCTGGAGAAGTAGTGCGGTCTCTTAACAGAGAGGTGTCTCTGTAGAGTAGGAGGCCAGGGAACGGGGTGCAGGATAGAAACCCACATGGATGCCAGAGTCGGGAGGGCTTTGTAACATATTCCACTCCTGGGAGTGGCAGCCTTTCCTGCCCCTTGCCAGTGCAAGCATTGGAAAAGGTTGTTCCCCTTCCTCTCTTGTCCACGTGACAAATTCCTGCTTGTCTTGAACTCTTTGTAACTACCTCCCGCTCCTCTGACCACCGCTCCAGGTTGCCCCGGTGGCCTTTGTTCCTGCACAGCACTTTCTATGGTACACCGGTTGGTAACGAGACTAAGGGCTCCTTGAAGGCACACATTAGGCAGGCTCAGTAAATGTTTTACAAGTGAATGATGGGAAGTAAAAGATTTATAGAGTAGAGGAGCGCGTGTATCTTGTATTTACAATATCTCAAAGAGGCAGAGAGGGGCCTCTGTGTATGCGATCTTGTGTTAGACTCCAGATGCCAAATAATATGTTGCAGTTCCTTTTCCTCTCTTCTCAGGAAATGAGACCACAAACAGGACTGTGTGTGGTCACGGTGGTTTTGTGGAAATTAACCGAGACCACCAACTGATCCCCATAGGTCCACACTCCATTACTGAGACTTGATTTTTACAATGGTAAACTGTTAGTAGACAAAACTGATGAATGCTAAAATCAGTGGGTGGTGAGGAGAAACTGGGATTTACATAGTCTCAAAGTATTTGCCCCAGGATATTTGTTAACTACTGGGGGAAAGATAATGACTTTACAGTGGAGAAATCTGGTAGATGGGATCTTAACCAAGTGATCAAGGTCAGTATCATGAACCCTGTGAAATGATGCAAAATAGGACACATTGTTTCTGCGGTTCTCTGACCAAAAATGCATAACTTTAGTCCAATCATGTGAAACCACCAAACACAAATTGAGTGGTAAAAACTCTTGAAAGGTGTCATGGCCATGAAAGCCTAAGAAAGACCTAGGAACTGTAACACTGCAAGGGATTAAGGAAATTTCACATAAATGCAATGTGGGATTCTGAATGGGATTTTAGAACAAAAAGGACATAGCAGGAAAACATGTGATTTGAGTAAGATCTTCATATTAACTAAGTTACCAAGGTTACATTTCCTTGTACTGATAATCATACTGTATATAGTTATGTAAGCTATTAACATTGGGAGAGGATTGGTAAAGGATATATGGAAACTCCCTGGACTATTTTTGCAGCTTTTCTGTAAATCTGAAAGTAGCCAAAATAAAAAGTATAAAACAAAAACTTTCAGGTACAGTCAATAACAGTAGCTCACACACAGATCATCCATATGAAAACCAAATGGGAACGCTTATCCAGTTTCTTATAGCAAGGGTTCATCAAAGCAACTATGGTGCTCACTACCATATCCAAAGAATTTCTATGCTTTTTGTTTTGCAGTCTTAAGGATATAAGGACCCTTTAGGTCTTTTTCTTCATCTTTAATGTCAATGACATTATCATAACGCTGCCAGCTATTTGCCAAATGCATATGTCATTATAACTTCAGACTCTTTTAGGTACTCAAAAGATAGTTCCTTCATTGTTATCAACTCCTTTTCCCATTTTTCTTATGGATCCCCCTCCTCTGTATGGGAGTCCATTTATCTGAGCTTCAAGACAGCAAGAGGAGACAACTTCCTAATTGCATTTGTGTCAAGTCAGGGAGAAGCATCAGCAGAAGCAACTTATATGGACTACTCAACAGATACGTGGTTTATGGTGGGTGTTTGGACACAGTATGGTCCCTGCCATGTGGACAGCAGTGACCTCTGCCTTGACTGAAGGTTCAGCTGTGTCTGAGGGCCTTCCTTCCAAATCCTTCGAAAACATTTTAAGATATGAAGACATTTTGCTATAGTATTCCTGGTAAGGAGATGCAAAGGGTGTTTTAAATGTAAAGAAAAATAGAATTAGAGACAGGTATTTCATTGTGATTTCTTCCATTTGGATGTATAATATGTTTTCTGGCATTTGAATTGGTATTAACTAACATTAAAAGTAAAGAGTTCCATCAATATGCAGGCTTTTAACATTTTCTTTTTAGTTGCTGACCATTTGTAAAACAAATACATTTTTATGCTTAAGTTGTTTTTTTCCAGTTATAAACTGTATGTGTTCATTGTAGAAAATTAGAAATTATAGAAAAAAATAAAGATGCTTACCTCACATGTTCTTAACTTTTTTTGGCAATTTAGTGAAGCCTGTGGACTCTTCTTAGAATATTTTAAATGCATAAAATGGAAATACAAAGGAAACTGCTTGTATTATAATAGAATTGCAAAATGTTTAAAATTTTGTGATATGGTAATGCTTTTTTATTATTTCACTAACAGCGGATCTGGTAATGGCCATAATTTCAAAGTAGTGATGAGCAAAATTATTTTGATAGAACTGCAACAACTGTAATATGATATTAAAATATCTATGGTTTCTGTTGGTGTCCAAAGTAACATGTACAGCTAATACTACTCGTTTGTTGTCTACATTCATAACTGAAAAATGCTAAATTTCAATTAAAAGTTAGAAAAGTAAAGATATATATTATTTCATTCAAGTTTATGGGCCCTCTAATTTTCCTATTGATAAGTTTAAAAACCCCCAGCCTTCTAGAAATGACCTTCTTAAGAAACAGCCTGTTCCCCCACTAGTTAATTCCATAAGGTAGAGTCCTATAAATGAAATGAACTATATAGAAACCTTGATTTTTATTACCAAAATGCTCTTAAGATGAAGCATTTTGGACCAGAAAAATCCTATTTGTACATTGAAGAGTACATGCATAGTCTAATATTATCTTGACTACTTGGAGTATTTACAGTTTTAATTTTTGAACATTTTAAAAGCCAAAACAGATATTTCCTTTATTTGATCTCCAGTGAGGTTGAATTATTTCATTGTAATTATTTACCATTTGTCATAAATTGATAGCAGCCAATAAAAAACATCTCCCATTATGATTCTACCACATTTAATTTTTCCTTTATTATAATAGGATTTTCCTTGTTTTAATCATTTAAATTCAATTTATTAATGTCAATATAACTTCATAATTAATTCTACTTTTTAATAGCAAGTTAGGGGCATAATATGGGCTGCATAATCAAATGCTATTTAAACCCCAAATGCTGTTTTAAACTCCATGTATTTTTGGCAATTATACCACCTCACTTTTTAAAAATTACTATGGAAAGAAGAATTGGAACCTTAGAGTGCAGTGCACTCTGTAAATGTGGGAATTGCTCTTATGCAACAATAATTGGAAGCTTAGGGGAGAGCTTGGGACAAGATTCTACATAGCCAGTACTGTGTAAATGTCCCCATCCATTACTCTGACTTGGTTTTAATTATGATGCAGAATCTTAGGCTATTTAGTTCTCATGGAACCTCCACCCTTATAATTAGGATTAACCTTCAGAGACCAGAGATTGAACATCTCTGAGTAGTGCACTCTCTGGAAAGAACCATTCTTTAAAAAGAATGGAGATAAACAGTGGCTTCTTTATCTCCACTGTGGCAAGCCTGTCTTTCATTTTAACAGCAGAATACGCTTCATTTTCTATTCTCCTTTTAGTTCTCTCCTCTTTCTAACAAAGTTATGTTATATTAAAAGGTAATAAATTGCACAGAAACAAAACATTTGAACAATGTGAACCCAATAGATAAACAACTTTCTAGAAGCGTGAGTTGTCTTCCTCATTTAATCCAAATTCTCTGCTGTTAATGCAAATATGGAGGGTCAAAGTTCCAATCATCAACTATATGACAGTGACACACTTGAAGCCCACCAAGTAGACCATTTTAAGAAAAAATAGCTTGGTTAAAGTATGTAAAACTATGTCATTATTTCATTTAACCTGCTGACATATATCAAAGCCGGTCTGTCTGCTTAGTAGTATCTTTACCACCCCCCTTTCTAAAGTGACTTATGATGCCTGTTCTGGAGCAAATGAAGAGTTTTTACTTTCCCTTCCACACTGCACAACTGGTTTATGTAGGGTAACTCTAAGATTAGAATATGAACGTTTTTGTGACTTTGACATATATTGCCATATTGCTTTCTAAAATGGTTGGTACCAGTTCACAGTGCTGCCAGCAGTGTACAAATATATTGCAGCACTACTAAGGGACGTTTTCATTTCAGAAACGTTACTAATTTTGTTAGGTGTGAAATAGTTCTTAAGTTTTATTCACTTTGTATTTCTTTGATTTATGTTTACTGTGTCTATTCTGTTTAATTTTTTAAATCAATAATTCTATAGAAATATTTTAAGCCATGAATTACAAGTTTATACATTATTTATAAAAATAAAACCGTTTTTATTCATAATTATACAATTGAAATTATACTGGTGTCTCTGTGGAAGTGTACAACTGAAATATTAATTCAGTCTATAAAATATCAGAAAACCCAATACAAGCAATCCTAAAACTGCCAGTAGAAGCACTGAAACTCTTGTGATTGAATTTTCTTTTTCTCTATTACAATTGAAATGCCAGGCTTAACTTTTTAGAGAACAAAATGTTTCTTGCCTTATGTACACATACTCTTACTTAGCTTATAACCTTGGAGCTTTGAATTATTTACTACTTCCCTTCTTTCAGAATGTGCGATTTTTTTTTTTTTTACCATTTACTATTGTGAAGTTGTTAACCAAAAATATAGTTATTCATGTGGAGTAATCTAGTGATGACAAAACCATGTCTTGGCACTCTTTGTACCATCCTTGTTAACAAACTCAAGAACCAAAACTGATAGGAAAACTTCAGGCTGAACATTTGTTTAGGTGTTAAATTTTTAAATGTGAAAAATAGATAAGGAGGGGGGAAATCAACAGTATATGGATATAGCATTAATATCTCTCCCTCTAAACACAGAACTTGGTTATATATATATATATACACACACACATATATAGTACATCAAGGATATAAGCATTGCATATGATCTAGCTAGGTGATACTCCTTTTGGCACCAAATCTTTAACTATTTTTTATTCATAATAAAATTTAAGAAACTTCTGGAAAGCTAATGTTATATATAACAATTAAGAAAATGAGCTTTGGGATCAGTAATTAAAATAATTCTTGAATTCTAGTACTGATATTTACTCCTTGTGGCTGCCATGTTGACTTACCCTTTCTAAATCATAGTTGCCACAAAAAAGAAATACCTATCTTCTCATGGTTCATGTGAATATTAGAGTTTGGCAAAGTGCCTCACTTCAGGGAGCCTTCATTCTAATATAATATTTGAGGTGTTGGTTTTTAGCATTCCAGTATGCTAGCACTAAAGTACTATTGGTTTTGGTGATGTAATTACCTATTTCAGTTCCTCCATCAGCAGTTTTATCCACCCTCCTTGAGTTTCCAATTCCTCTTCCCTTCCTCCAACTTTCATCATCCTGAATTTGTCTGCAACTCCCCTGTCCTAATTCTCCTTCTCCCCGCCCCCCGCCCCCACCCTTCACCCCCGAAAAAAAAAAGAAAAAACTGATTGTAGATCTGGCTGGAAGAGTGCTCTGCAGTCTCCCCCAACTATGGGAGGAGGTAGACTGGTGGTAGGAAAAAAAAATTGTAAATGCTACATGAGAAGCACTGCCCAGAGGCCACTGTGGTCCAGAGAGGAAGGTGCTGGAGTCCAGAAAAGTTGAAAGATGTAGCAAAGCCAAAAGTGGCCAGAAAGGCCAGACTGAGGATATCTCTTAAAGGCCTTTGTTATAGAGTAAAAACGAAATCTGAATCATTTATCATGAAATCAAAGTTTCAGGACTCAAAAATTCCATTTAAGATGACTTGCTCAACAGAACTCATCTCTACCTGGAGATTTCACACTGCTATAGAATTCTGAATTGAATAAAGTTGTGTACTAAAAACAATTTTAAAAAACACTAAAACAAAAATAAAATTATGTACTTATGGAAAAGGTTTTCCTATACCTCCATAATTCTTAGGAGGAGAAAAAATGGACAGTGAACATGAACAAGGCTTTTGTTGTAAGGATAATTCTTGTTAAGTTGAAAGACTTTTTGAACAAGTAGAGTCTGATCATGATATTAAATTTAACATAGGAACCAAGACCAGAGCCTCCATCTATACCTGTAGAAATGGAAATAGGTGAAGACCTACTGGAAATGCTTTCTTGGAAATAATAGCTAGGCATTATTTTCAATTATGGTTTCTGCACAGGCACACATTCTTCCCAGAGTTTTCAAACCAGAGATAGGTTTGTTTGAAGATAGAGTCTGAAGAAAATGTTTAAAGTTAGTTAATAATTATCTCATCACCATCCCCCCAACTCAGAAATAAAATTCTTTAGCAGCTGGGAAAACGTGCACAAAATATACTTGTGTTTTGATGATGCCAAAAAATGTTTAACTGATATTTAGATTTTCAGTGATATTTAGATTGAGCAAGTGTTCTTCATTTTTATGTAGGGTTTTTATTTTTTTTAATAACACTTTGTTACCAAATTTTTTACTAAAATGTATGTTGAAAATGATTATTTAATATTTATATTTTAATAAATGTACATTTTATTTGCTTTGTAATCTTTCTTAAATTTTTGTATTTGGAATATGTATTTGGTTTCACCAATTTGTATTATTTTATGAATTTTTAACATTTTTCAATGAAATATTAGTATAATATGCAAACTAAGCACTCACTCTGCTCCAGTGTTCAATCACTCTTTAGAAGATGTCAAAGTGATATTTCAGATGAAACTTGAAGGATCAGAGGAGCTGTGGGAGCAATGTTTTAGGCAGAGTTCTTCAAGTGAGAAAAGGCATAGTGAATTTGAGCAACTGAAAGAAGTTTAGTACAGTTGGTTCTCAGAGTTAGAAGGGTGAGGGAAAAGTCTGAGTTGAAACTGGAATGATAGGCCAGCAACAAGTTGTTGAGGACCTTTGGGAAGCCATGAAAAATATGCAAGGACCCTTGGGAAACCAGAGAAAGATTATAAGCCACATTGTAGATGGTCAGCTTTGCATGGAAAAAAAGTAGATAGATTTGAGAGGTACTTAGGAACTAGAATTCACAGGGCAAGAGAATTGGTCTGGAGTGAGCAATTGGGTAGGTGATGATGCCAATCTCTGAGAAGGGTTTCCAGGGGGAGCTGTAGAGGTTTATGTGGGAAGGTGATGGGTTCACTCTTCAGATGCCCATATGACACAGAGTTCCATTTGGTAGATGTAATGACCTAGGACTTAGAGTGAGTTGGGAATGGGGATATGATATTTTGAGAGTTATCAGCATTAAGATGGCAGTTGAAGTTCTGAAAGTAGATGAAATATTCAAGAATGGGAAGAGGGAGGGAAACTGAGCAATAACAGCCAGAGTGGTAGAAGGAAGATCTGGAGAGGGCAATGTCATAGAAGCCAGAAAATAAGAGTATTGCTAGAAAAAATGAAATTATCAACTTTGCCAGATGTTACGGAGAGTTTGAGCAAGATAAGGACCAAAAATGTCCCTTCATTTTAGCTATGGAGTGTCACTGGTGACCCAGGCAATGGAAGTCAAATTGTAATAAATAATTCTAAGGTGAGAAATTAGTCTTTCAAAAGTTTCCACTTGAAGAAAGGAACTGAAAGGTGAAAAAGTTTTATATTTAAAGATGGAGACTTGAGCCTGATTAAACGATGATGAGAATGAGCAAGTAGAGAGGGAGAAGTTGAAGATAGAAAAAGAGAGGCTGATGAAGACATCAAACTCCCAGGGAAGGTTCAATGGTTAGAGGCCAGATGTAGGGAGAGATTGGGTTTTGGATTAAGAGAAAAGGAAGCAGGAGTCTGGATGCAGGTAAGTTTGAATATGCGTTGGTGGAATATGAGGAAGTTTGCTTCTGAAATGGCTTCTGTTTTCTTTATGATCTAGATGGCATCATTTGCTGAGATTGAGAAGGTGGGTGGTGGGAAGTTGAAAGAGGATAGGGAATGTTTGAAATACCTGCTCTGGAGACAGACAGACAGCTGACCAGGAAAAGCTTGAGGACCAGTTGAGGTTATTGATGATCAATTGATAGTGGCCCTATACCTTTGTGAAATTCTCCAGCAGCAGAAAATAACTAATCCCTCCTGCCTCCCTGAGGTATGCGGGGTTTATTTGAGGAGTTTCTAGAGAACCAGGTTTTAGTTGAGTCCAAAAAGTACAACGAACAGAATATAATGAATGTGACTGACACTCATCTTTGAAACATCCGCTATCGTTCTGCGCTGCAATATTAAAATACTCTCTGAAGTTATTGCACCTTCAGTAAATGGCCCAGACTGCTGTCTTGTTTTTCTTTAAGTTCTTGTCTGCTTTTTTATACTATTTCTGTCTCCTTCCTTTCTGTTTTCTTCCTTGTCGTTAGTTGTTCTATCACATTGCTGTCTGCATGCAAGTCTATATCAGCCCTACACCCTGGACTTTGTCAACATCTGGAATTATCACACCTCTGAATAAAGCTGTGGGCTTGAAGACCAGACAACCAAGCTTATTA
Source organism: Tolypeutes matacus (assembly GCA_026826555.1). Taxonomy (NCBI): domain Eukaryota; kingdom Metazoa; phylum Chordata; class Mammalia; order Cingulata; family Chlamyphoridae; genus Tolypeutes; species Tolypeutes matacus. The sequence continues at coordinate 2,215,247 of JAKSZT010028738.1, read as the reverse complement.
GAATTGTGTGCAAAGTAAGAGTAAATAAGCTCTGAGTGTGATTCTCATGTGCTGTGCTTTGAGGGTGAACATGAGTGTTTGTACATGAATTTTGTGACATTTATTCGATTGTTTCTCAGTTGTCCATATATGAGATGTTTGTTGCCTGTATTCCCATTGTGTTTTTCTTATTTTGAATTTCCATGGATCAAGGTAATATTCTTGGAGAGCTCCCAATATTTACGATTATATCTTTTGTAATTGTTCTTCAGTACTTGCAAAGTGTTTTCATATATGTTATCTAAATTTTAAAATTACATGATTAAACATTTTATGCTATTACTTCTTATTCTCATGGATTTTCAAATACTTCTATATTTTGTATGAGAATAATGTGTATTTTCAAATATGTATGCATTTTGTATGAGAATAGTGTACCATGTCACAACTTTGTCATTTAGCCATGTCACATGTAAATGAAATAGAACAGTGTAAAGTAAGTATTTTGGAGGTTTGAAAAACAAGTTATCTACTCTAGCTTTTCATATATTTCCGTGTTTTTTGGACTTCCTCATCTGTGAACATCTCACGTACGTATCAGCAATTTTAATTTTTTAAAGTATACACTTAAGTGGAAAATACCACTTTAAAAAAAAAAACTTTTGGTGAATTAACTAATTTTGATCCTGATTTTCCTTCTCAAGAGGAAGGTAAATTTAACCCCAGTGATTTGGAGACTCCACCCTCCCCCATCGGGGGTTGTGCTGAAATTTGGGGCCCTTGGCAATGCCGGAGCCTTTGACCACACTGGTTTCCAAGGAAAAGCCCATTATCTTACCTTACACGTTCCAACCAGATTCAGTGGCTTTGTTGGTTGCCAGTTGTGCTTATTTGGTTTGGTGAGGCCTGGGGTCCTGAAGCTAGACTCCTACTTCCCTGGGGCATGTCGAGACTTTCCTTTGAGCTCCTGCTCTATCTTCCATGGGCTACCTGAGAGCACTCCTCAGTGACTCACAGACTTTGCTCCTCTCTCCAATCAAAGGAAGGCTTAATCTGGGGGAAATCCCTCTTTAGTCAAATCCTATTCTGAATGAATTTAGGTTTGTTTTTCTTTTTTAAAGTGAAATCTAAGACCCAGAAACAAACCTTCCCTTAGGCAAGGAAGCACAATGTAACCTTTTAATTGGGCAAATGGAATATAGGCAGAACACACATATATTTTTAAGCAGAGCTTAGTAAGATATAGAGTAGTAAGGAACTCTGCTGGCCACCTCTATTCATTGTTATCTCCTTTGAAACTAAGCCTGTGTAGCTAAGTCTGTTTTTGTAACTCATTGAAGAATATTAGTAATTATTAAATGTGTTTACATTTTACTGGAATAATTTCTGAGTGTGACTTTATCATGCAAAATATAACATTTCCAAAGTATTATATACATTTTCTAATTTGGTTTTGTCTTGTTTTATCTAAGAACACTGGAACTATTTTGGAGCTGATGAGAATCTTGGTCCGGTAGCTGTGAGCATTCGAAGGGAAAAACCAGAAGAAATGAAAGAAAATGGAACTCCATACAACTACCGAATAATTTTTAGAACTAGTGAGGTAAGTTGGAAAAGACAGAGATTTGAGGTTTAATTGAAATTGTCAACCAAGAAATAACAAACTAAGCTGCAAGGCAGCAAAGTTATTTAGTTGGGGTCTCAAATTGTGTTCCGGTCTTGGCATTTCCAGACAAGGGTTTTTAAAGGAAAAGAAGACTAGATAGATTGTGGTTGGTGGATGTTTGGGTACTCCGATTGTCCTGCAGGTTAGATAGTTTACAGTGTTCTTTATATTGTGATTTATGGGATCTGGAGGGCCTTAGGGTTTGGGGGAACATTGTTGCATACTTTGGCAGTATGTGATAACTAGCTGATACTTAAGAGTAACCTCCAAAATGACCTCCCAACTCCATTTTAAATCTCTTAGCTATAGGAACTCTTTTTTGTTTTATTTCTTTTTACAAAGTGGTAAAAAAGTAGAGTAGTAGCAGTAGCAAAACCATTAAATTTGATAGCTCATGGATACAACTGTCTTTAGAATAAACAAAGGGCCCCTTTTGTTCCGATGTTGGTGGTATTGGGGGTGGTCATGATGATTATATCTTAATCCCTTCTTTCCATCTAGCTCTGGAGAGATGCAATCAGTGAATTGGAGCTTTGATTCAGAGAAAAATAGGTCCATAACTGTGGCCCAAGGAAATTGGAGCCTTTAGAATCCCAAATGGGACATGCACATCCTGCTGTGGACTGCCAGAAGGCAACAGGTCAGCTTGAGGAGCAGGATGAGAGAGGCTTACCGCAGACTTAACTCATCCATTCCAAGCTGTTGTTTAGTAGGTCATTCTTGACCAAAAAAGAGTGAAAGAGGCTTTTTTCCTTCTTCTCTTTTACTTTCCGGTCTCTTGAACCCAGTCTCTGAGACCTAGAAACCAGGCTGTTTAAACCAGAGGCTACCTAATTGTGTGGGAAACAGGGTTTTGGAGCTCTTTTAGGAATCTACATATACTTATACTATATGAGTTTTTATTTTAAAATGAAGTTCAAGTTAAAAAAATAAAAGGGAAAAATATAAGAAAACATCCAACAAAGCCTTAAAAAAAACTCTTGAACAAGTTGGAGACTTTGAGGTACTCCTTTGTTCTTTCTAAACATATGTAAAGTTGTACCAGTTATGAATTTATTGCCTCTCAGGTCCTAATTCATTTTAGGATTGCTGTTATCTAGTAATGCTTCATACCCCCTTGAGATATCTAGAAAATAATGGTTTGAAAGGAGTGTAAATAGGTCATTTGTCTTAATTTCCCCTATTGAATCCAAGTCAGGCTTCAGGGGTGGCTTTGGGTAGTAATTGTCTAAGCATGAACTCTGGGGAAATTAAAAATAGGGTTTTTAAAGGCAAGACTTTAATATCTAATGCATTGTTTATAGTGGCCAGAGAGAAATGAAGAAATAACATGCTCAGTTGTCCTCTTTTCCCATGCCAAAGCTAATTTTTACGCAGTGTAAATTCTTTTGTTGAATGTGAAAAGCGCAGAGAACATACTGTGCTTTTGAAGTTGGATGTAGGTGATTGTTCTTTCTTAGCTTCCCCAGATCCCTGTAAGCGTCAGTTATCTTACTCCCAAGTAGTTTTGTCTTCCTGCTGTTTTTTCTCCTCCCAAGGCTACTCTGATTTAAGCCCCCATCATATTCTTCCTTCCTGTGTTATTTTTTATCCATTTAAATTCATCTTGCCACTATCCTAGCCTGTTCTTCATGCCAGAGGTTGTCATTCCTCTGATTAGAATCCTTTAATGGTTTCCCATTTCCTCATATTAAAATCCTTTAATGGTTTCCCATTTCCCTTGGAGTGAAAAATCAATGTCCTTGCTATAGCCTAGAAGACTGCACATCTGCTTCTAGTTACCTCTCTTACCATACCTCTGCCAACTCCCCATCACTCACTCCCTTCCAGCCACACTGACCTCCTTCCCTTTCTTGGTGACTTCAGCCCACTTCTGCCTCAGGGCCTTGATGCTCCTTGTTCTACCCTCCTGCAAAGCTCCTCCCTGGCCATCCTTTTGGCTGGCTTCTCACTTTCTTCTAGCCTTTGCTCATAAGTCATTGGGGCCTTCCATGGCCATTGTATCCAAGATTTTTACTCCCTCCTCCTAACATGTCATATCCAATTCCATGCTTTTTTTTTTTCCCTCTTAACACTACCTCACTTATTGTATTTACTTATTTTGTTCTTTTTCTGCCCCCCCCCACTAGAATACAAACTCCGTGAAGGTGTGGACAGATTGTTTTTTTTTTTTTTTTTTTTAAAGATTTTATTTATTTATTCATTTATCCCCCCCTTGCTGCTTGTGCTCGCTGGGTCAGCTAACCACGCCATGCGGGCGGGCCTGCCTTCACCAGGAGGCCCCTCCCATATGGTAAACGGGAGCCCTACTGATTGAGCCACAGCCGCTTCCCAGGTGTGGACATTTTTGAGTTGTTCATTACTACGTCTAATGCCTAGAATAAGAAAATTTCGTCCCTCCCTCCCTCTGTTCTTCCCTTCCTTCCATACTTCCTTCCACTGATAATGTTTTTAGCACCAACTCATTGCCCATAGTTTTTGTGTATTTCATTCTTCCCAATAAAAACAATCCATTAAATGTGTTTTCATTGTAGTATCTTTATCAGGATTTTCATCGAAATAAACTAACAAAATGTCTTTGAAATATTTCTGGATGTTGGTCCTTGCCCAAAGCTCCTAGACTTTGTGGACAGGCACTTCATTCTTTTCATTGAAGCAAGTTCACTAAATATATAGTGAAATATTTAATTTTTATGCCTTTGTAAGACTTCTCATATTATTAACTTCTTGTGCTAATAAGAATATTGAGAAAAAGAAAACATGGTCACCATAACGCTACTCTAAGTTGCTTCAGTAAATACCATCTAGATAATAGAAATACAAATAATTCTCTTTCATTACAATAGAAATAATCGTTTCAAAACATAAACACATCCAAAGAAAGATCTTACATGTGTTTGTAGGTATGGCTATTTATGAACAAAATCTTACAGCTTATGAGTGTTTTAAGCATAGGAGCACACGGGCTTCTGAGGATGCTTTTCTTGTTTCTGAATGTTATTAACCAAAATATCAGTAATACTAGTGATTTGGGTGTTAAATGAGTCATTCTTTTTCTCATCTGCTTTGACTTTCCTGAAGTTAGCTGCTGTCTTTGTGTGGCATGTGATGCAATGATTAGCATTCCTGGCCTTGGTTTCTAAATTGAGAATACCCCCAGCCCTTTGTGGTCCCTTATCCCAAGGCATTTGTTATCGCATGAAAGGAAGATCACAATAACTGGATTATTCAGCTGTTTTCCGTGATTAGGAAAAAAAAACAAACAACTCTTTTGTTCAAAACTAAATATTAAGTAATAGGAAAATGATGCCTTTTGGGCAAATAATACTTGAAAAGGAATCATTTACAAATGAAAGAAAAGTTACTAATCAAATGAATGGACTGCAGATAGCCCAGTTACCTTTGGCTTATAATGAGATAAGGTGCTAATACATCTTAATACTTTTCCTACCCTCATCTCTCTTCTGTATCAGTGGCCAATGCTATAGATTTTTCTTCCCTGGTGCATTCTTCCTTCCTTTTGGTTTCCATTTCCTTTGCTAAGCCTCTGTCATGTCTTCTTTGCCTGTTACCGGAAGATGCAATAGTTAGCCATATTGCATCCTAACTATATTCTCTGCTTCTAATTTCTTCCTTAAGCATGCATCATTTTCCCCACACAAAAAGAGTTCTCAGGGGTGCACACCCTCTCAGTCTGCCTTTTGGGTCTTCTGCTCTGGGGCTCTCTCCCACCTCGCCTGGCAACTTTATCATCCTCTCCTCCAGTATTCTCCTTCAGTCCAGCTAAACTATAGCCTCTCCTGTTTCCCACTCATGTCCTCTACCTTCTTATCTCCACACCTTTTGCTCATGATGTTCTTTCTGCCCTTTTCTTTGTGTTGAAAGTGTTCTTGTATTTCATGGTCTATTTCTGATGCCACTCCTTCCATGAGGGTCTTCCTTATGCCCTGTGCCACTATGATCGTTTCTGCCTTTGGACAGTCTTAGGACCTGAAATTGTTTATACTTTTCTTAGTAAATACATCCTTCCTGGAGTCTAGTGAAACCCTTCCTGAATTCCAGGAATCTCTCACCTTTCACCCTCTTACACTCCATATACATCCTTCAACATATACTGCTCTATTATCTTGTCTAGCTCCTGTTGTAGTACAGTGTCTTACAACCTACATGCTAAATGGAAATTTGTTCAATTTAATAGATTTCTGTTTTCTTATGTCACTATATACAATATTTAAATTAGATTAACAACGTTGGCAGGTGAAAATATTTGGAAATTAAGACTACTCTGTGGGGGCAGATGTGGCTCAAATGGTTGGGCGTCCATCTCCCATATGGAGGGACCTGGGTTCGATCCCCAGGACCTCCTAATAAAGAAAAATATAGAAGGCGCATGGGCCACCAGGCCCCGCAAGCAGATGCGCCTCCAGGCTCCATGTGCGGGTGTACCTCCAGGCCCCGCCAAGTCACGCAGGAAGATGATGACATAGCAGGAGAGTGACACAAGGGAGAGCCAAGGCGAGATGCCCAAAAAAACCAGGAACTAAGGTGGCACAGGTGGTAGGATGCCTCTTCTCCCACATTGGAGGTTCCCAGGATCAAATCCCAGTGAGGACAGGAGGAGAAGGATGAAAAGAGAGGGTGGGAAACAGACAGAGAATTGCCCAGTGAATGGACACAAAGAGAGCAAAAATGGGGCAGGGGATGTAAAAATGGATAAAAGTAAAATCAATCAATCTTTAAAAAAAAAACTATTAAAAAGACTACTGTAGGTTTTATGTCTGGGTTAACTTTTCTCAAACAAATCATCATTACCTAGGGAAATGTCTTTAAGTAAGTTTATATTTCATAATAATTGAAGGTATTTTAAAAAATAAGAGAAAATCTAAAATTTCAAATGCTGTTGACTGTGATGCTATATTAACTAAAACCATTGTCTTATTGTAGCAGCATTTGCTGATATGATCATTCATGCCTGTTAGCAGTATATTATGAAATTTAAAAGTTATCCCCCCTTAGGGGATAACTTTTTTACCTTTTATAAATCAAAAAAGGTATCCAAATTCTAAGTACTTATCCTTCAGATATTTCTCTGGGGTATCCTTGGTTTTCTGGTTAGTTTGCTTACTATTATAACCATAGAGAGATCTTGATCTTGCTGATCTCTTTAAGGAAATATTCTATTTGGCATTTAAGCAAATGTCCTTGGAAAGTTTAGTTACAAGTTCTTTGGACTTCCCTGAATCATCTTGATAGCATTGGCCTCAGTTTTCATATAGAAAGTGTCTTACATCACTTCTCTCATTCTGTCTCCCTCACTGGCTTAGGCAATCCACTGTTCTTCCCCAGCTCCAGAAGGAATACTGCAGTCTAGGCCTTGGCTACATGTGATGCCATTCACTCATCTCACACCATAAGAGGGGCTTCACTGAGCACATTTCTCTTTCAGCTCATGACGCTGAGGGGTTCAGTCCTGGAAGATGCCATTCCCTCAACAGCAAAGCACTCGACAGCCAGAGGGCTTCCCCTGAAGGAAGTATTGGAACATGCTATTCCTGAGCTCAATGTCCAGTGCCTGCGGTTGGCCTTCAATACTCCCAAAGTCACAGAGCAACTCATGAAACTCGATGAACAAGGGGTGAGTTTGGCTTTCACGGGAAAGCATTCTTGCTGCTAGCTTTCCTATAAGGCTTAAAGAAAAATTACAGACCTTATTATTTCATTTTTGGCAGGGAATGCTGATATTTCCCTTCACATTTGATCTTTTTTTTTTTAACTCTCTGAGCTGTGAACAAACATCTCTGGTTAAGATGAAATTCTCTATATCAGAATTGCTAGATATGGTGCTTAAACTGTGTTCAACCCCATTGGTAATTTTACGTAAATGCAATGAAGTCTTCGTGTACTCTGGGAATAAGTAGTAACAATAATAATAGCTAACACTAATAAGCATGTTCGCCAACCTCTCTTCTCAGTGCCGTAGAAAGGTTATCCATTTAATCTCTCAGTCCTGTGAGAACAGTACTATTATCCGCATTTTAGAGATAAGAAATCTGATTAAGTAATAATTCCAAGTGCACACGGTTATGTTGTGGAGCCATGTTCACACAGTCTGCCTCAAGCCTGTGCTGTTAGCTTCTTCACCACACCATTTTTAAAAGCTTAAAATTAAAAGTCTTTTAGTTCCATCGAAGATGTATTTTAGTTAAGATTTCTAAACACAAAAATTTAAAATTTGGATCCTAATCAGTAAAAATATTACAATTTTGAGGGTTTTTTTCCACCTCCATGGAAAAATGACAAGATGCAGATGAATGATAGAATAATCCAAATAGCAGCAAAAGGGTAGAGAATGAAAAATTATGATCTGGAAAATCCATTGATCAGAGAGTATTAGCAAATTCCATTTGGAATATTTTGAGCATATGGGCTAATTTTGTAGATGTACTTATATACTATTATTTTAACTCTCTTTGAGCATTGCAGCCGTATTCATCCAGGGGGTGGGTAGTAGTGGTTTTAACATTTCATTTTTAAAAAATTCTTCCCAAAAGTAAAATTTGTCCAGTTAATTGAATGTCATTTTGCAAACAAATTTTGGTGATGTTTCCTTAATTAATTCCAATGTAATTAAAAGAAACAGTCTAGAAAAATCTGTTTTGAAGTATATTTATTTATTTTAATTCAGCCAATGAAAACCTATTATGAACCAATAATTGGACGCAACTTTTCTGATCCTTGCTTTCTCTGTCCATTCATTTCACTTCTCATAAGCACAGTTAATGTCTGTCTATTCCATACATATATTTTAAGAATGCTATATCCATGTCCATAAAATATAACTGTGAGTGAAGCACTTTGAACTCTTCATAACACATATGATGCATAAAGAACTGTTTTGGAGCTGTTTTCTAGTAAATATTTTGAACATTTATTCTAACAAAGAAGCAGTAGAAGAATAATGATTAGATTCAGCGTTATTGACTCATTTATTTTAATTACTACGCTTATCAAGTAGAACAAAAAATTTAGACATTGAGAATATAAGCATTTACTTAACATTCTAAATTCTACATTAGAATAGACTGTGTTATGTAAAAGTGGTATTTATTGCTGTTTTCTCTGTTTTACCCATGCTACCTAAGAAGTATGTTCCACAATTGTAGACATTTTATGGGATTTTTGGCACATTTTGTGCTATTAGTGATTATGAAAAGTTGGACCACAGATTGTGCTGGTCTGTGATGAATACTTTATGATCCCATCAATATGGGAGAGATAAGAACACTATACTGAGTTTAACTTATAGTTAAATGTATTTAAGTTATAAAACTGCCCATTATTCTGAAATTATGGCCTTCCTATTCTTGAGAATAGTAAAATATCCTTTCCTTTATAAATGATTGATGATAGCATATACTAGTTGTTTTCTTTAATGTCTTCTCATGACAAAATTAAATTTGGCATTCTGGGTGAGTCTGTCCAGTTTTACTTTGGAAGTTTTACTAGACAGTAGAACCTAGAAGTTTTAGGTTCTAAATAGCAAGTTTTAGAACATGCTATTCTGTATGAGCAGCTCCATATCTAGACTAAAAGGCACTGCCACTTGCCCTCCCTTGTTTCTATCTCCATATGAACCATCCAAAGACAGAATTATACTGATGAAAAACAGATGACACACATACGCTTTTAGTCTGAGGAGTCTTTTTTTTTTTTTGTAGAAAATCTCAATGCTTTGGAATCATTTGCCTTTACAAATACAGGTTTTTAAAAAGGAAATGCTTATGGGTGCTGTGGATTGTGGTTATGAATCATTGCAAAACATTTTTAGTTTCCATCTGTGTCATTGTTTTGTTAAATTTCAAGCTTTGTACATCTTTATATTTTGTATTCTTTAAAGGGAATCATGGTATGATACTATAAAACTGTACTCACTAAAAAATTTAAGCCTCCCTTTAATTTTTATTTAAATGATTCCTTTAAAACCTTTTCTACTCTCATTAAAAATGTTTTTCATAATTATACTTGGAAAAAATGAAACACTGCTATACTGCAGCATTTTGCCTTTTAAATCTTTGATGCTTTCTTTTCTTATTTTTCTACTTTTGAGAGCTAAATGAGCAGAAGAACAAATTTTAAAAAAGAAAGCCTTTCACAAAAAAGTTTAGAAATTTGCTTTTCGTTTGACTCGTCTCTGATGTGTATCTGGGAACTAGAGTAGGGATTGCAATTCCTGCTTTAGAAAATGAACATATGCCTTATGGCTTATCCAAGCTTCCACATTCTTGTACCTGATAACCTCTCTGGGCCTTTCACTGTTTATTCATGTACATTCTTATTACTGCACAAACAGTCAAGGAAGAGATGAAACTTGACTGCTAATGTTTTCACACCGACAGGAAGATACCACATTTTTTGACTGAGAACATTTGTATCAACTCTGGATTTAGTTTATCCGTTATGTTCCTAGGTCTTTATTTATTGGGTAATTGAGAGTATCCTTCATAATAAAAACAAAATAGAGAAATACATATGTTTAATTCTGACTATACCTAAAGAACTTTACTGCATTCTCTGACCTAATCCTACAGCAACCCTGTGTGGTAGGTTCCTATTATTGGGCTATTTTGCAATTGAGGAAATTGAGGCTTGTGAAGTTCCCAGTGCTACTGTTTGTCCCTTTTATCCTTTTGTAGGCCTGAACCCTGGATACTAATATGCATAATACCACCTTTTATTTTTCAGATTTGCAGGTTTTCATACACTTTTGCATATCTTGAATTATTTGGTACTCAAAACTACATTGTGAGATATCCAGAAATTTTATCTATACAATAATATTTTAATAGTAACTTTTAAATTTTATGGCCGATTCAGTTAATTTTAAATTTCCCATATCAGAGCCAGTTTTCATCAGTCATTTTTAAAACATCTATATCTCATCTAGTCTGTGCAAGGGGAATGAAAGATTACCATGCCAGACCCTGTTGTAAGGAGTTTACACATGTGAAGCACTTAGGACAGTGCTGGACACGTGGTCTACATTCGAGAAATATTAGCTGTTGTTGATAATGATAAAATAATAACTTGTTAATAACCCTTTACATGTATTATTTTATGTAATCCTTATAATCATCCCATGAGAGAGCTTTCATTATAGGTACTTTTCACAAGTACACATAACTGTTTCAAATTCAATAAATGCTTATTGAGTAGCGCTTTTTGCCAGTTATTAAATACCATGGAGAGTAAATAGGGTAGTAAGACACAGTCCTTATCCATGAAAGTGATAAGGTCCTAAATTACTATAATGACAGTCAGTGTTAATATAATGATAGTAAGAGAATTACAAACAAAGAGCAATGGAGGAGCAAACCATTGAGGCCAATTCATGATAGTTAGATGGATGAGGAGGAGATGGGCCTTGGTGGGGGGAGGGGATTTCATGAGGTCAAAGAACAAAAAATAGGGTGGACCAGATTCACATCAACTGGGACAAAGCACAGAGGGACAGAAGCACTGATTGTGTTCATGGGGCAGTAAGCCGTCCAGCTTAGCAGGAGTAACATAAGAGCATATTAAAAGTATATAATTTTTATTGAAAAGTTTTTATTTTTTTCTGTGCCAGGCACTGTGCCAAGCAGTTTTCATGAATTATTTAAATTAATCATCAGAATCCTTTGATACAGCTACTATAATTGTTGTTCATGTTTTATAGACAAGATCACTGAGCACAAAGTGCCTGAATTACCTCCCACCCCACCTTGCCTTCCATTAAAATTGGCATCTGGTGGAGGCAGGTCTTGGATGCAAGCAGTCAGACTCCAGAACCTGTATTCTTAACAAATATTCTGTATAACCTGTCCTCTTTTTCCCTTCTGCATGAGTGGAAGAGGAAACCTGGAAGATGGTCCATCCTTATAGCTACAGGCTTCAATGCCCCATATTAAATGTAGCAGAAACATTAAATGTAACAAATGAAAATGGAGTAGAGTTAATAAATATTTAAAGTACAATTGCCAGTTTGCAGAAAAGACCATTGGTTGACATGGTTTCCCCATGTATCCCCACTGCTTTTCTAGATGTTTATGAAAAATGCAGTGAAATAAAAATGTTTGTTGTGTTCTCAGTTTTTTAAAAAGTTATCATTAAGTTACTGAAGTTGGAGTAAGGGGAGAGTGATCACATTTAAATAGATCTGCACTATGTATCTCAAGAGTGGATATAGGGAAGCGGCTGTGGCTCAATCAGTAGGGCTCCCGTTTACCATATGGGAGGCCCCGGGTTCGGTTCCCGGGGCCTCCTGTTCA